>VZTJ01004576.1:1353889-1534988 GCA_013397795.1 Orthonyx spaldingii
GCGGCCGCTCCGTGCGGCCGGTGCGGGGCCCATTCCCGCGCCCGCCCCGCCTGGGGCGGTGGCGGCCGTGCCGCGCGTCCTGAGGGGCCGCCGCCCCCCGCGCCGCGGGGAGGCCTCGCTGCCGAGGCTGGGGGGCGGCTGCGCTCACTGCCCCTGCGCTGCCGTGCCGGGGAAGGCCGCTCGCTGCGGGCTCTCCGCGCCGAGCCCGGCGCCTCGGTGCTGGGGCTTGGTCTGCTTGACCCGTCCTCATCCGTGGCGGTAAGAGGAAAAAGGATCTCTCTGTGGAGGGATGTGTTTCTGGAAATACTCAAACCTCACCTGGACGCGCCTGTGTTAGCTGCCCTCTGTGACCGAGCCTTGGGGGAGGGTGTTGGACTAGATGATCTTCAGAGATCTCTTCCATTCCTGGCTCTTCTGATGTTCTGTGAGTTACGGTGTCTTTGGGAGTATTTCTGAGTGCGTATTACTCAGGGTCTCTGTAAATCGAGTGAGGTAGGGGAAGCTGTGAAGAAGGGCCAAGGGGTTTCGTGTACTGGAGGTGCTTTCCCTAACCGGGAACAGTGCTTTACCAGAGCTGTGCACCTGTATTTTACAACTGGTAAGCCCTAGTTTAGGTTTAAAGAGTCCACCAGTTCTCTGAGTATGGACTTTATTAGTTTTGTGAGAGTTTAGTTCCTGTGTTTCCTGAGTTTCGTTTCTCAGAAAAAGATCCCGAGTTTCGTTTTCTCAGAAGAAGAACCTGAACAAGGAATATGTGAAACACTTTCACCTTTCTTGTATGTGCTGTGTCATTAATATTCTTGTCTTTATAGCAGTGTTACGAGAGGAAGAGCTGGGAAAAATAATCTTGCTATTGTATTTTAGTAACTGTACAGAAGGATAAGAAACTCTGCATGACTTGTTACCATTTTTTATTATATCTGGAAAAGAATCACAGTGAGCAGTCTGATGCAATTTATGGGAGCTATTTAATCCTGAAAGATCCTGTTCTGCTGCTCTTGGATTGAGTTGTTTTTGTTTGTTTTTTTTTTAGTTAGAATATTCAGCACTGTGTTGTGTAGTGTGAATACATCCATGTTCACCATTATGTAGCAGGGCCTTTATGCAGGCCTTGTGTACATCATCATTATTTGTATCTCTTTCCCAACAGCAACAAAGTTGTTCTGTGGCTTAATTGAGTTGGGTTGTTTAGAGCAGACAATGTCAAGGGCATGACTCTCAGAATTATAGGTGCTCTTTAATTGTTTTGATACTCCTACTGAACTCAACAACAAAATAAATCCTCTCCTGTTGTGCTTTAGACCAACCAGTTCATATTTACTTGTTTAGGGTTTTTGGGTTTTTTTTTAAGTAAGTAGTACTTACAACAATTGTATAAGCCCAGTCACTGGTGGAAAATGTTACTAATTTTTCTGTTGTGTTGTTTTAAGGAGGGGAGTGCTTATAAGGCTGCAAAGCATTTATTTTGAGGTTTTTTTCATCCATGTTTAAAAGGAGATGCCAAATGCAGCTCCACTCTCACGTATTTCAGTGTTTCCCTCATATAACAGGCTTCAAAAATACAGTCTGGAAACTTGGAGTATCCTAGGAGGCTTGCTTTCATTTTTAACTGCTTCTTAAAATTTTGTGTGAATAATGGTGGTGAGAGAGGGAGGGAGACCCATAATTCAAGTGAATTCAAGATGTACACACTTATTTGGAATCATAGATGTAACTAGCTCCAGTATTTCTTGGTTCAAAAGCAAAATCTGTTTTTGAACTGATATTGAGACCTCAAGCTTTAAAATTGTCTGGTTTGCATCTGCTTTTTTACTTGTAACTTTGTCAGTTCTTTAACTCACTCCTTTCACTTCTCCTCCTGATCATGTTTCTGTCACCTTGGCTTCTTTGTTACTTCCTTGTTCTACCTCCCAAAAAATATCTTTCAAGATGTTTTACCTCTTGCTCAGAGAGTGTATATGTTAAAGTTATTTTAGTCAGAGATAAACTATTGCATAAATACATTTCTTGCCCAAATTGCGAATGACTGAAGCAAAAGTTGCTTTTTCCTCAAATGTACTTAAACAGTAAGTGTCTAATGACAGTACAGTAGGGCTAAATGACAGATCTCTTGATTTGTAGAGTATCTTTTTTTCCTTGCTACATGGCAAAGGAATAAACTAAATGTAGGTGACCCTATTCTTCCATTCTCTCTAATGAGTGGTGTATGAAATACCACGTGTATAAAGGCTTGTTGCTTTTTTCTCTTGTAATCTCTATTTTCCTAGTAACTTTTTTATAGCAAAAACTTTTATTCTTTTCATTCTTAACAAACCCTTATATATGATGAGTGGATTTGAGCTGATAATGAATTGTCAAATTCAGTCACTTGAGTATTAGGCATTACTAAAAAGAAAGGTCACTCATTAGGGAATTACTTTTGAAATACCAAATGTCTAAAGTGTGTTTTGTCATGGTTTTTCTCCTTCAGAAATCGATGAAAGGATTCCTCTTTGCTAAGCTGTATTTTGAAATAAAAGAATATGAACTTGCTAAAAGGTAACATGCATTGATGGACATTTGTTTTTTTGTTCTCTGAAGTGTAAAAGAAAAGCTATGTTTATATGACGTAGACCAGAGAAACCAAGATGAATATCATGCTGCTTTAAGCTAGCAGTCAGTGTGGATATTGAGGGCTATTTACATCTTTGTAAAACAATAACTTTAAAGGAGGTTAGTTATGTGGTACTTACCTGGCTGAATTGGCTGGTTTTTTGCTTGTTGTATTAAGTATTTCGTACTATTTCTGCAACTCCTGCTTTTGTTTTTTTAATCAACAGAAATACTGGCTGGTGAGTAAGTAGCATTTGCACAGGTATAAACCATGTTGTTGCTTACTTAAAGGTCCTGACAAAGTGTCTGCAACAAAACATGTCTATACTTCTGTGTGGTCTGGTGAAAGCATCTAGAACCAAATATGTCTGTGTGTCCTATATGGCTGATTGAGATGCCATTATAGCTTGGGTGGGAGGGGGAGTATTAATGAAAAATACTGGTCAAGTAACTGACGGTTTTCTTCCCCCTTCATAGATACATATCTACATACCTCAATGTACAAGAGAGAGATCCCAAAGCACACAGATTTCTTGGACAAATTTATGAAGTTGAGGGTAACATAGAAAAAGCTTTTGGGTGTTACAAGGTAAGTACTACACTGAGCCCTAATGTTCTGCTTTATTTCTTTATAAATGGACTTCTAAAACCCTTCTGTGCTGAGCATTCTCAAACCCATAGAAGAAAACATGCTCCTGGGAAAACTGTCATACACATTTGACAATGGAAAGCACATGAAGCACTGCAGAGAGGATTCTTCACTTGATATCGCTTGCTTCTGTAGTATATTTTGAAGTTGCTTCTCTGTTTTCCCTTCTGGACTTGATCTTTGTCTGGACTTGACCTGCTGTTAAATTCTCACCAAGTCATGCATTGCCTCTTGGACTACTGTTGTAGAATCCTGTAATGCGAACTGTGATGAGAACTGGAGTTTTGTTGCTGCTAGAAGACTGTAGGCCTACTGTGTTTTTTATTTGGTTGATTTTGAAAAGGGCAGGTGCAGAAGGGACAAACAAATCTGATTTTGATTAGGCAAGCACGTAAGTGTCAAATTTCCAGTCAGATTGCATTTGTTCTGGTTTCAGAGAGAAAGATGTGCTCAGAAGTCTGGCCAACACAGCTCTGTGAAGTGTTGTCAGACTTCTTAGACTGTGTGTTTTATTTTTTTAAGAGTTTTTTACACCTGGCTAGACTAGATGTCCTCATAGTCCTGCTGTCTGTGTATAGCAGTAGCTAGTGGTAGATGCAGAGGAGATGGTTTTTGCATTATTTCTCTTATGCTTTTCTGAATTTCAACAGTTCTGTTTGGGTGCTGTAAATTAGTGGTGGCATGTAGAAAGGCTTTTCTTATATATTCTGTATTTATAGATTTAACTAATTTGAATAGCTTGATGTGTGTGTGGGGGTGTAACACTTTCCTGTTCCACATGGATCATAAGTTAAAGTTGCCTTTTTTTTTTTTAACTCCTGTGTCTGCATGGGGGAAAATAGCGTTCTGTGGAGCTGAACCCAACACAGAAAGATCTTGTATTGAAGATTGCAGAGTTACTATGCAATAATGACATTACTGATGGAAGAGCAAAATATTGGGTTGACAGAGCTGCTAAGCTCTTTCCTGGAAGTCCTGCTATTTACAGGTTGAAGGTAAATTCAAAATTACCTCTGTTCTATGGCTTGAACAAACTTCCAACATGTGTCTGGAGTGCCTTACATGTCACCTAAAGCAAAATTCTTCCTGGCTAAATTTCTTTAGAATCTTTAGTATTAAAACTATTAGATGTTACAGTCTTTCTAGTCCAACATTTTTGTCTAGCTTTCAAGGAAACTGCAGCTGCATGTTTTCATACCCTTTCTAATGTTTCAAGTTTAATCCTCTTCCAAAATGCTGAGAAGTTATTTATCACAGTCAAGAAGTTAAAGACTAGATAGGCTTTGCTTGTTCTTTGTTATGTCACTGGCAGAAAAGCAGCTGGTGAACTCAGACTTTCTTGCTTTACACTGCTTTTTTGTTTTTAAATCTGTATTATGATCATTTTTGCAGAGTGTGAGAAATGCTGTAATTCTCAAATACCATGTGAATACTTTCAGCCATGCAATGTCACTTTTGCCCAGGTACATTAATTTTGTGTAGCTGGGCAGTAGCCACATTGAAGTCTCAAGGTATCTGGGGTTTTCTTAAGCAAGGTACTCTGTGGCATGGTATGCTGTCATTGAACCAAATGGTTTGAGAAGCATTTCTCACTCTTGGTGAGAGGCAAATTCTTCTGAGGATTTTCTTCTGTGATAGTTACCTACATTTTTAAATATTTGAGTATTTCATCAAACTTCATGTAATACCTGAAAGCTGTTAAAGAGTATTGTAGCTTGAGTGATGTAGTCTAGATAGTGGAGGAAGGAGTATTGTCTGGTCCTGTACTTGCTCAAAAGACTAATGTGGGAAATGAAATATTAACATGTTGCCTTCATGTTTCAACAGGAGCAGTTACTGGATTGTAAAGGTGAAGATGGGTGGAATCAGCTTTTTGACTTGATTCAAGCTGAACTTTATGCAAGACCGGATGACGTCTACATAAACATCAGACTGGTTGCGCTCTACCGTTCAAATAACAGATTAAAAGATGCTGTGCTCCATTGTCAGGAGGCAGAGAAGAGAATACCTTTGCAGTCAAGCTTGGAATGGTGTTCCTGTGTTGTAGAGACGTTTGAGGTGTTTAATCATATTTTGATCCTGTGGTAGTCTTCCATATCTTTTTACATGGTCTGTGTCTCTTAGTGTCATTACTCTGACAGCTGTTTCCCAAGGGATTTAACTCCTTCAAATGCAAGTTACAGAAACCAGTGGAATTACAAAATACTTCTTGTGGTTTTTTTTTTAAATTGGAATTTTCTCTCTAAAATTAAGCTTTACAGAACTATTGAGTTTTTAACTTCAAAAGCTGAGTTAGACACAGCAGTTCTATTAGGGATAAAATTGCTCAAGCAAATAGTTCCCTGGAACTTTGCTGTTGAAGAATATGTTAAGGTCTCACCTGTGAAACTGGATTATGCAATAAATGCTACTAGTGTGTTTTGGAGAAGTACTGCCCTTGCCTTCATGGAAGGATGACTGTTCCTTATCCTGTGATGAACTTTCTTCTTTAGGAATATCTGGAATCTTTACAAGACTTGGAGTCTGATAAAAATAACTGGAGAACTATCAAGAAAGATCATCTGCTGGCCTATTCTAGCTTTGTCAAACTGACACTTTCTTCTAGAGGTGTTCAGGAATGCAGAGAAGCCCTTGAAAGGTACTGTTTAAAACTTTTCTGTACTAAGAAAAAACCCTCTAGGAATTGTTTGGGGTCACATAACATCTGCCAAGCTTCTGTTTCACAGCTTTATCTTGTTTTTGGGTGGGAGAGAAGATTCTCTGTACTGGCCACCAAGAGCAGTTCTTACTGGGTGTGAACCCCAAGCTGTCTTTTGACAGATGTTTGAATGGTCAGCACACAGCCATGGAGAAGACTGATTTATATCCTGGGTCTTTGTACCTTCTTTCCCTTCAGTTAGAAAATGTTGTTCTGTTCTTCAGCAATTGACTAATCCAGATTTCCCATACAATTGGAAAAAAAAACACCCACCCAAAAAAATCCAATCCAAACAAAGCAACAAAAAAAAGTCAAATTGAAAAGCCAGAACTACCTCTCGTGTATCAACGTTGTCCTAGTCATTCTGTTCTTAAATAACACAACACATTGGGGCAATTAGGAACTTTGTGTATGTAGTGCCATTGGGAGGGAGGAACCCACCTGAAGTAAGAAAAGTGTCCTTTGGAGAAAACTGGTGGTGTTACAGCTGACTTAAAGGCATACCATCTGTGGTGCACCTAGAGTAGTACAAAATAGTGTTTGAAGTCAATAATTTGATTAACGTCTGTGCCTCTTTCTTGCCATTATCTTCCCTTTGTTACTGATGTTTACTAACTTATCTTTGTTCCTCAGTAGTGCAATGGCTGTTATAATGCATTTTGTAAAAATATTCTTGAGTCTGTTAATCTTGCATAAGTGTTTGAAGCAGTACAAAACATCTAATACCCAAGTATGTTTTATTTTATTTTTGTCATCTAACATTGACCATCTTGGGTTTTCTGCTCCTGATTTATTAGAGCTTTTAGAGATGCTTACATCTGAAGCACTTCCAGATGATGTTGGTGCTAGCAGCCATTATAGTCTTGTCCAGTAATTGAAAAGTTGTTTTAACTGTTTTTTGGAAAGCCTCTCCTGAGTGGGGATTGTATAGTAATCTACAGCTACTAGAATTTCTGCAGTACCTTCTATTTTTGAAAAGCCTGTTAAACAGTGTTTTGGACCTTTTTGATAAATGAACTAAAAGAAAGGGCAGAGTGAATAATAACTCCTGTATGTCTCTAAATCTGCAGTAGCGAACAAGTTTATCCTTGTGGTTCAGGACAATGGTTTTGAAAGTAGCTGTGCAAAAATGTGATGAAAAAGACTGTAAGTATCTAGGTAATATTTAGTATTTTTTGCTTCAATAAACTTGAGACCTTTGGGAGTTTGAGGTAATTGTACTTTCTAGTAACTTGGGTTTAAGCAGTAGAAACAGTACTTACTATTGACTCACAAAGTTACTTAATTCAACAGTTAAATAGCATGAACCAAAATCACCTGCTGTAGCTTTTCTCAGGACTCTGTTTAGAATGGGTCTTCTCTGCATTTTAGTTTTGATCACGCACTCCAGTCAGTGAAACCATATGTGAATGCGGCTGACGAGTTGTCTCGTACCTATGTGGAAATGAGAGGACAGCTGTACATGCACGCCGGTGCTTTGCTGCTGAAAATGGCCCAAGACAATGAGGCACAGTGGAGAGCTATGTGTGAACTAGCAGCATTGTGTTATCTACTGAGTTTCCAGGTAAATGATTTTGCAGTCTAAGCCTTTGGTTGATGCTTTTCTTGAAATGTTCTTGCTGTGCATGTGCTGAACTCCAGTATTGCTGAGATGAAACAGTGTTTGTGTACCTAAAGGAGAACTCTGTCCTCACTTGCCAAACTCTCCTCTTTCACAATTGTTTAGAAGTTTCAAATGGCACAAATAGGGTAAAAGTATACCTTCAAGTGTTCTCCTTGCCAGAGTAACCTGACACTTAAATGTTAGTGCATTTATTTCCTGCACTATATTCCCTTTTTCATAATACAACAAATACACCTGTTGAGTGTTATCCCTATAGGGAGGGAAGGAGAGGAATTGAGTAGTTCCCATATACCTGTCAGGTAGACAGCAGAATTAAAAAACTCAAGGTTCTTTGCCTTGACTGTCCTTTTTATACCATTGCTTGCATTGCAGGTATTACTTGCTCTTGTGTATATTTGTTATTTTTAATAGCTATAATTGCACATCTGTGGGCTTTAGGTGGGTTCACTGCTCTCTTAGCCCATCCTGCACAGAACCACAACCAATATATGTACCTTCAGAATGAATAATGCCTGTTTTCCTATAGCTTCCTAATGCTAAAAAGAAACTTGTTTCCTGATTTCTAAGATTCACTTAAATGTTCTGCTCTTACTGTGAAAAACCTGTAACAATTTTCTCCTTACTTCACTAGGTTCCTAAACCAAAGTCAAAACTAATAAAGGGGGATCAAACTGGACAAGATGTGCTAGAAATGTTGGCCTGTGATCGAAAAAGCCAGTCTGGTAAATAAAAATAGCTGCATAGTTCCATTTTAGTGCTGCAGAGTTACTGTAAAGGCTGAAATTTGTTAAAGGACACATTTGCATATCTTGTAACATTGTCACTCCAATATGCAGTAAAACCTTATAGATTCTGACTACATATGTAAAACAAAATAGTAGTTTGGTTCTGACACCTAAAGTTATTTTCCTCCTCTTAAGCATGCAGGTAGTGTGTTCTCTTTGTTTCAGTGGTAGTTGAGTTTCTTCCTTCTTTTTGACTTTCTAGAATGCTACAGTAAGTTTATCTTTTATCATCTGTTAAATCTGCTGGAAATAGCTTCTGCCTGCCAATAGTATTTTGCAAGTATTGTTAGCCCCAAGAGGGAAAGACAATATTACTGTTTGTTTCCCTGCTCTATTAATCCTTTCACTTGTTCATCAGTTTTGTTCTTTTTGCTGCCAAGTATAGACAGTGTTTCAATCTACAAAATTCTTAGAGGGCCTAGATGAAAACAGGTGAATCCTCTAGACATCAGGTTATTTACTTCAGAATGAATTTTTTTAATACAGGCTTCTGCTTGTATTACAGTGATTTATTTTGGGGTCACTTGCAATGCCCTTAGAATATTCATGGTAAGAGGGCTTTGTTTTCCCAAAGAACTGGATTTACAAATGCCTTGGGATTGTTGTCACTAAAAGCTTGGAAAGCCTATGTGCTGAAACACTGACCTAATTACAGGGAGAATACACCTGAATAGTCTGTAGGTTTCATGAGTAGAAATCCTGATTCCTATCCAGCCTGCAGTAGCAAAGAGCAGTCCAGTGTAGCAAATACTACTTTCCTCGTGTTCATTGCTTTATTTATGTGAAGTCATATTTTTGTTTTCTAGGTCATATGCTGCTGAACTTAAGTCATGGCAAGCAGGACTTCTTTAAAGAGATTGTGGAATCATTTGCAAACAAGAGCGGTTCATTTGCCTTGTTTGATAGCCTGTTTGAGAGTGGAGCTTCTAGGGAGAGGTCTTTTATCGGCACAGATGATATTGGAAATGTCAGTACACAAGCACCAGTGCAAGTGGAACTTCATAAATATGATATTGGTAAGAGGTGTTGCTTTCTGAAACTCAGTTTTGTGTACCGGACCCTCTTCTACAAATACTTGTGGGAGAAGTCCTGGTACACAAACACTTGTACTGCAACAAAAGACAAATACCTGGAATAGCTGCCCAAAGTTAGCTTAAATTCATAGGAAAGACTTACACTTTATTGCAATGTAAAGAAGTGCTTCTTCAATAATTCCTTAAGGATTTTTGGAGAAGTAAATAGGTTTGCTAAAACTAGTTATCTATTCAACTGAATGAGGTGAGGATGGAAATGATGGGAGTTGTCCCCTCAGAAGCTTAAACAGTTGATGGCTTTGAGCACTTAAATGAACTTGATATGTTTTGCTAATCTGAAGTTTGTAACCCTTCATAAGTGAAAACTGGAATCTTGATGCTCACTGGTCTGTAGAGTACCTTTGTCTGCTCTGACAATGAAATGTGAACCCCAGCTTTGATCAGATAGTAGTATTGAGGACTTGCAGGAAGCTGACATTTGCATCCAACCTTGTTTTTTGTGTAGGTGCTGTTCGATTGCACAATGGCAGTCTCCAGCACCTCGTGTGGCTTGGCTTGCAGTGGAACTCCATGTCAGTCCTACCCCCCATGCGTAAATGGTTAAAACAGCTTTTCCACTTGCCCCAAGAAACATCAAGGCTTGAGACAGATTCTCCTGAATCAATTTGCCTGTTGGACCTTGAAGTAAGTGAACTTTGAAGTTCTTTAATGTACCATGCAAATTGAGTTTTTTGGCAATTAATAACTTTAACTTATTTTTTAAAAACAGGTATTCCTACTTGGGGTGGTATTCACTAGTAACTTACAACTGCAAGAGAAGTTTAATTTTCACTACAGTGCACATCAGCCTCAATTCTTACCATTGCCAATGTGCAAACAACTCTATACTGAAAAGCAAAGATCTTGGTGGGATGCTGTTCGTACTCTTCTTCAGAGAAAATCAATGTAAGACTTTTTCAGTTTGGAAATGTTTGATCAAGCGTTTAGGGAGCGTCTGCTCCAGCAGCTTGGATTGGTCCTGGTAGATTCTTGTAAAATTAATTTTTTGGACATATTGTGGACGTTGAAGCTTTGTTGTAGTAGGGACTTGATATGCTTGAAAGATTTCTAAAAACTGAATTTTTATTTCTAACCTAGAAGCAAGTTAGCATTTAAGCTGCAGACTGTATTCATCGAGTAAATGGTATGTGAACAGATGAAAACCAGAAAATACTAATCAAGGAATGTTTGTTCTGATATTCAGACCAGGAACAGCAGCAAAGCTGAGGCTTATTGTACAGCATGGCATAAGTACTCTGCGAACACTGGAGAAGCATGGCCTTCAACCTGCCTTAATCATACAATGGGCAAAAAGCTTGCAGAAAACAGTAAGCTAAGATTATTTTTCAATACGTGGAAGCCAAAGTGTTTTTCTTTGTTTTCTAAACTATGAACAGACTTGGGGGATGAGGGATGGGATGAATGTGTATTTTTAAGAACAGCTGATTATTTTATCACACAAATTTGTTGCTCTAGTCACTATACAGTACTCTTGTCTTAAACTGTAGTGTTATTTTCTACATGTACGTTACTTTACACAGCTGCTCTGCTTAGTGTCAGAGAAGGATTTTGGAATTCTTAAAGAAAATAGGACAAGGATATGTAAGAATAGCATATTGTCTTGAATTTGTTGAAATAACATATGCGTCTATTCCCTTTTCTTCGCCAGGGAATTAACCTTAACTCCTTCTATGACCAGAAGGAATATATTGGACGAAGTGTCTACTACTGGAAGAAAGTTCTGCCTATGCTGGAAACTATCAAAAAGAAGAGGAGTATTTCTGAACCTACTGATCCTCTCTTCAAACACTTTCATAGTGTTGACATTCAGGTACAGATTGATTGAGCCAAGTGTGAAGAGGAGGATCAATGTCAGAAACGTACATAGTTGTGGGATTTTTGTGTACATTGTACTATTCCATGTTGTTATTACTATGAAACTCCTAAAAATGAGATTTGGTAATAGTGTTTTATAGCTTTGATCTTACCTTCAACATGGTGTTTATGATTTGAAGGTACTGAACACCCTCAGTACCAACTTTCTTGAAAAAGAATTCTCCCTGTATTGTAGGAAAAAAAGGTTATGTCATTCCACTGTTATGTGTAAGTTTTCCTTCACTTTATTTGTAGGTCTTTCAGGTTTCAGCATATGAAGAAGAGGCACAGATAGCATTTGCTATGTTGGATGCAGTTGATGGCAAAACTGAGGATGCTTTATTAGCATTTGAAGCTATTGAGAATGTGGTTTCATACTGGAATCTTGCAGTGGTAAGTTTGTAAGTTGCATTACCCAGAAATGCTTCTCTTTATTCAGTTTTCTTCTGACTGATACTATTCAGTCTGCATCCTGTTCTTTAGATTTTCCAAAGAAAAGCAGAAGAGATTGAAAATGATGTCATGCTGCCAGAAGAACATGAGGAGCACAAAACTTACCTTCTTAAAGCCAAGTATTATCTAATGAAAATTCTTGCAGAAAGTTCCTCAGATACGTCATTAACTGAGAAAGTAAGTAGTTCTTGCTTTAAAAACTTGTTTCAAGGCATGCAGTACCTTAGGCTACTGTTTAAAAAATGAAATCCTTTGCATTCAAGTTAGTTTGTTTAGACCAGGCTTTGTATTAAGGCAAGTTACATTCTGGGTAACTTCTGTAACCTACCAGATCATGTGGTATCCTGGCTACCCTCTGGGTGAGAGCTTTAATGTAAACAAGTGGCCTTTGTCACTTTTTTAATTTGACAGTTTGAAAAAATATAATTGTTTGTGTGAATTGTTTTCTTTCTTAACAAGTTTAGAGCTTTGCTGAAAAAAACCCAGTGTTTATGTAATGAAAGACTTATGCATTGCTTAGCCAGAATACTAAATGTAGTTTGTCTTGTTCTGAGGGAGAATTGCAGTCATGACTCATGTTTAAAATAACTTTCTAGTTGCCAGTGTCTATTGAAACTGTGAGAGAAGTGTTAGATACGGTGATCCAGGAACTTGGTGAGAATGGTGAAGAGGGAGGTCTTACCTTCAGAAATGGTCTGTCACGAACTGTAGATTCAGCAATGAAACATTCCACTCCATCACCAACCAAGTTTTCTCTTTCACCAACTAAGACCTACAAGGTATGTTAGCCAGTTACTATTTCAGAGAATTGTTATCTTGTAAAAAAAATTCAAATGAATCAATTAACTTTTCTTTTCCTAGTTTTCTCCGAAAACTCCCCCACAGTGGGCAGAAGACCATAAATCTATACTTCAAATGATTTGTCAGCAAGTGGAAGCTTTAAAGGTAAAAATTCTGACACCATATTCAGTAAAGAGCTGTTGGCCTTTTAGTTATGGTAAGGATCTAGTGACAAGAGCATGGGCTAACTTACAGTTCCTAGAATTATTTTCTGTAAATAGCTGCCTAAAATGTGTGCTAGAGTAAATCCTTTTGCTTAAAAGCTCCTCTTTGGGACTTGGACAGGAGTGCTGAGGCAACCCATCTAAGGGACTCTTTCTGTATGTAGAAAGAATTCTGCTTTTATCAGCTTGGTTCTTGTCCACTTGGTTCTGGGTTTTTTACTGGTTTGTTCTGGCTTTAGAACACAGTGGGAGTACGTTGTATTCCATGGGCATGTCTTACGTGATCTGGCAGGTACTTCTTGGTTTGGTTTTTTTTAATTACCCCCACTCCGTGGATTGAATATGCTTTTGAATAGCAAAAGGGTAAGGATCATGCCTTATATTTTCTTTGATGAATACTTGTGCAATAGATACTTACACTCTTGCTTGGCACCCTGTCTCAACAGAATGAAATGCAAGAAATGAAACTTAGTACTTCCAACACAAATGCGTCTCACCGGTGGCCTGCTGAAAACTATGGAACAGATACAATGCCAGACAGTTATCAGAGAGCACAAAATCTTCATGAAGCCCCATTAACAGGCAAGTTGCTGCAGAGTTCTTACCTAAATGCTTAGCTAAATCAGGTAAGATTTTTGAAAATAATCCTAAAATGTTTTAATGATTCACAGTTAAAAACTGATTGCTGAGAAGAGTCTGTAGAAAACAACAAGAAAAGATAAAAGTGTTAACTGTTTTCCTGATGTTCCTTTTTAGTTGCTACCACTGGCCCATCAGTGTTCTATAGCCAGTCACCTGCCTATAACTCTCAGTATCTTCTGGGAACTGCTGCAACCAATGTAACACCAACAAAGGTGAGAATAAATTTATTTCCTTAAGTTGTTTCCAATGATCTCCTGAAAATGACTGATTTTGATTCTGTACATAGCTGGATGTAATTACAGTTCCTTATGTAGAATTTGGTGAACTTAGACTGCTAGGGATAAAATGATAATTTGTCTCCCTGCTTAACTTTTGAGATATGGAGTTTGGGAGGAAAAGCCAGCAAAATATATATGTGTGTACATTTCTCCTACAGGTTATGTATGATAGCACTTGACTATTCCCCCCCTTAATTGTGTGGCAAAAGAAAATGGGGTTTGCAAAGCTTTTTTTCTCATGAAAAAGAAACCCAATCATATTGTGCCCCCTTTTCAATGCTTGTTCTCAAATGCCCTTCAAATTTTAAACTAATCAGCTTAAACTAAGGTAAAACTAGTTTAGGTTTAAACTTGAATGCGTGCCTTTCTTTTAAGAGTACATGTTGCATGGGCTCCAGCATAGTAAGATTTTGTTCTCTTTGTTACCATAATAAGCAGAGCACTTGTTTTCTGCTTTTTCTTTAGCCTCCTGTTTATGGCATGAACCGACTTACACCTCAGCCACATATATATTCCTATCAACCACCACCAATGCACACACCACCTCTGCAAAACACTTCTGGTTGTATGTTTTCCCAAGAAATGTATGGCCCACCTCTGCGTTTTGATTCTCCTGGTACTGCGCTTATTTCTCCTCGTGCGAGTGATGACTATTATAACTACAGTGTTCCACAGGCAAGCACCAATCCAACGCTGCCAAAACCGGGCTATTTCACAAACCGGTCAGTCACGCCACCCACTTTAAAGCCTGCAGAACCCAAAGCAATGCCTAAATTTGGACAACCGGGAACAGCAGAAGGATCAAAAACACCTCTGCCAACACCAGCACAGCCAAATCAGCCAACAACTTTTAAATTTAAACCTAACTTCAAGTCTAATGATGGAGACTTTACTTTTTCTTCTCCCCCTCAAGTTGCACCACAGCCCCTTGGTGCACCCTTTAATAGTAGAGAAAGCCTCTTGGATCTTCTGACATCTGATAAACCTGTACAGGATGATAGATATATTGAACAAAAGCCAGTTAACGATCCCACAAATAGTTCAAGAAATATTTTCAGTTTTAGCAGTAAACATATTCCAGGCATCTCTCTTCGAGAAAACATGGGACAAAATGCACGCAAAAACCAGGGTTTTGAGAAGAATGATACATTTAGTGTTCAAGAACTAAGCAAGCCTGTATTTATGGCTTCAAATTCAGATTTGGCCAATAGAAGTCATGAAACAGAGGGAGGAAGCACCCATGGTGGAGATGAGGATGATGATGGTCCTCATTTTGATCCTGTGGTGCCACTTCCTGATAAGATTGAAGTAAAGACAGGTGAGGAAGATGAAGAAGAATTCTTCTGCAACAGAGCCAAGCTCTTTCGTTTTGATGCAGAATCTAAAGAATGGAAAGAAAGGGGTATTGGAAATGTGAAAATACTGAAACATAAAGTATCTGGCAAATTTCGTCTCTTAATGAGACGGGACCAAGTGCTGAAAATCTGTGCAAATCACTACATAAACACTGATATGAAATTAACTCCAAATGCTGCATCAGATAAGTCATTTGTATGGCATGCTTTAGACTATGCAGATGAATTGCCGAAACCGGAACAACTTGCAATTAGATTTAAAACACCTGAAGAAGCAATGCTTTTCAAAAAAAAGTTTGAGGAGGCACAGAGTATTTTAAAATCCTTGGGATCAAATGCTGACACATCTGAGGCTCAGAACAGTGGGACTGCAAAAGAAACAGCAAATCAGGACATCAAGGAGCCTAACAGAACCATTTCTGGGACTGTGAACTTGGGCTTTCAGTTTTCAAAAGATGGAGCAAGCAGTGAACCTGACAGCAAAGGCAACCTTACAGTTACATCCACTGCATCTAGCACTACTATTTCATTTGGAAAGGATGTTCAGCAAGCCTGTCCTGGTGGGTTTGGGCAGCATCTCTTGAAGAAGGATCAGTGGGAGTGTAAAGTATGTTCAGTTCCAAATGAAGCAGCTGTAAAGAATTGTGTATCATGTCAAAGTCCAAATCCAGGTATGTGGGAAATACATGGCACCCCATTAACTGGCTCTGCAAGTTTCAAAGCAAGCGGTAACACACTGCAGGACAAGTTTGGATCTGTTTTTGCTAAAAAGGAAGGTCAGTGGGACTGCAGTGTCTGTTCAGTAAGAAATGAACCTACTGCCTCCAAGTGTAGCAGCTGCCAGAATCCAAACAAAACTAATACAGCGGTATCTGGTCAACAAAATTCCTCTAAATTTTGCCAGGCAATTGCTCCAAAGACTTTTCAAAATGACTTGAGTGCTGCTTTTTCTAAAAAAGAAGGTCAGTGGGACTGCTCTGTATGCCTGGTCCGAAATGAAGCAAAAGATGTGAACTGTGTTTCCTGTACGAGTCCGAAATCTCAAAATCAACCAAATACATCCATACCTACTGTTCAGGCATCTGCTGCTCCTATGTTTGGTTCTGTTGCTGATACAAATAAGCCGCAGAAAAATGGGTTTGAAGGGCTTTTTGCTAAAAAGGAAGGTCAGTGGGATTGTAATACTTGTTTTGTGAGGAATGAAGGTTCTTCACTAGTCTGCGTAGCCTGCCAAGCAGCAAATCCATCTGCTAAGCCAGCTGGTGATGCTTTGTCAACTCCTGGTTTTGGCTTGAAAAGTAAATTACCTGAACTTGATGGAGGACAGTTGGGAACAGGCTTTAAGTTTGGTCTTGAACAAGGCAAGACAACACCATTTACATTTCAGATTTCTTCTGATACTGAAGCTAAGTCTGCAAAGGAAGGATTTAGCTTTTCAATGCAAGTGCCTGCAGATGGATTTAAATTTGGTATACAGGAGCCTAGTAAAAATACCGCTAAGAAAGATGAGCCATCCAAAGAGCATGCAACTAGTTTCTTAAAGAACGCTGATGAAAAAGACAAAAAGGATTTGCCTTCAGACAGTGGAATTGGATTCCAGTTTCAAGAAACAACAGACAAGGAGAAAAGTGACTTTGTTTTTGGGCAGAATAGTAGCACTTCTACTTTTGCTGAGCTTGCAAAAAGTACTCCTAGGGAAGGCTTTCAGTTTGGCAAAAAGGACCCTAACTTCAAAGGCTTTTCAGGTGCAGGTGAAAAGCTGTTTTCTTCACAAAATTCTAAAACAGATCACAGAGCAAACACATCTGCTGACCTTGGTGAGAAGGATGATGATGTGTATAAGACGGAGGACAGTGATGATATCCATTTTGAACCTATAGTTCAGATGCCTGAAAAAGTAGAACCATTTACAGGAGAGGAAGATGAGAAAGTGTTATACTCCCAGAGAGTAAAACTGTTCAGGTTTGATCCAGAAACAAGTCAGTGGAAAGAACGTGGGGTGGGCAATCTGAAGATTCTTAAAAATGAAGTTAATGGCAAAGTAAGAATATTGATGCGGCGTGAGCAGGTACTGAAGGTGTGTGCAAATCACTGGATAACGACAACAATGAACTTGAAACAGCTGTCTGGCTCAGACAAAGCATGGATGTGGGTGGCCAATGACTTCTCTGATGGTGATGCAAAGTTGGAGCAACTGGCAGCAAAATTCAAGACACCAGAGCAGGCTGAGGAGTTCAAACAGAAGTTTGAAGAATGTCAAAGGCTACTACTAGATATACCACTGCAGACACCTCATAAACTTGTTGATACAGGTAGGACAGCTCAGCTTATACAGAGGGCAGAAGAAATGAAGTGTGACTTAAAAGATCTCAAAACTTATCTGACAGATGACAAAACTAAGCTGTCTGAAGAGGAAAATGTAAACTCTGTTTGTGCCAGCAGTACTTCTGATTTGGTTATAAAGCCACATGCTGAAAGTACAGACCCTACTCTGGAGTGGGATAACTATGACTTGCGTGAAGAAGCACTGGATGATAGTGTAAGTAGTTCTGTATATGCATCACCTCTTGCAAGTAGCCCTGTAAGGAAAAATCTGTTCAGATTTGGAGAGTCTACCACTGGTTTCAGTTTCAGCTTTAAATCTGCCTTGAGCCCATCCAAATCTCCTGCCAAACAGAATCAGAGTAGAACATCAGTAGGCACAGATGAAGATTCTGATGTTACTCAAGAAGAGGAAAGAGATGGACAGTACTTTGAACCTGTGGTACCTCTGCCTGATCTTGTGGAAGTGACCAGTGGTGAGGAAAATGAGCAAGTTGTCTTCAGTCATAGAGCCAAGCTCTACAGATATGACAAAGATGCAAATCAGTGGAAAGAGAGAGGTATTGGGGATATCAAGATATTGCAGAACTATGACAACAAACAAGTGCGTATAGTAATGAGAAGGGACCAGGTACTAAAACTCTGTGCCAATCACAGGATAACACCAGATATGAATATGCAACAAATGAAAGGATCTGATAGAGCGTGGGTATGGACTGCATGTGACTTTGCAGATGGGGAAAGAAAAATAGAACTTCTGGCTGTGCGATTCAAGCTGCAAGATGTTGCAGACTCATTTAAGCAAATTTTTGATGAAGCAAAGCATGCTCAAGAGAGAGGGACACTGATAACACCTCTTTCTTCTCGTGACAATACACCAAAGGAATCTCCATGTGGTAAAAATGCTGTAGCTGTGCTGGAAGAAACCACCAGAGAAAGAACTGATGTCAGCCATGGTGATGATACTTCTGATGCAACTGTAGAGGCTGCAGAGGTGTCAAATGCTTCTGAAACACCAACAAAAGCAGTGGTTTCTCCTCCGAAGTTTGTATTTGGATCTGAGTCTGTCAAGAGCATTTTCAGTAATGAAAAGTCAAAGACATTCACATTTGGAAATACTTCTGCCACTGGTTCTCTCTTTGGCTTCAGCTTTAATCCCCCCAAAAAAAGTGAAGGCCATATTCCAGCATCTCAGAACATAGCACAGAAAGACCTGGAAGTCTCTGAACCACCAAAAACCACAAATGCTACTCAGAAATCTGTAGATAGCAAGGTAGACAACCTGTCTGCTTCAACACAAGATGGACCATCTAATTTCTCATTTAGAATTCTGGAAAAAGGTGAGTGTCAGTTGAACTAGTAATTTATTCACGTATGCAACTTATTAGGCAGTCAGCTCTGTACTATTCATTATTCTTTATTTTCTTGAATAGGCAGTTTCTTTCAGTTTTGATACAGGTGTCCACATATTCTCCAGAGTTTCAACTAAAGGAGGGAATTTGAAGTCATAATTATTTCCAAATAAAAATGAAAATGTAGGATGCAGGATGGAAATTTGTTTACTGAGAACAGGTATTTCAGGTAGAGAGCTGAAACTGAAGTACTACATCTGAATCTTGGATTTAAATGGTCAAAGAATCTGTGGATTTGCTTTCAGGGCTTAAATAGGTAGTTGATGTATGTACCCAGACCTTTGCTCTGAGTGGCAAAGTGTGAGAACAGCACATGTATACTTCAGCTCAAATTTGCATTATCCCCATGACTGAGTAGATGAGTATTGTGGAACTAGTCTATACCTTCGTTTCAAGTGTTAAATATCAGCCTCTGCAATTTTGGTTATGTAGCTTAACATCAGCTGTCAGCCTGCTTCCTTAGCCTGAGAAGAGATTGTGATTGCATACTTGGTTGTATGGTTTCTGTCACAGTCTGAAAAGATGCACAGGCAGAAGCTGTGCCTGTGACAGGACTACTATAGCGCACTGAAGGGTCTTTGTGAGGATGGTATGTTTCAGAATTATGAACACATCCTATTAGCTAAAGTGTAATCAAGTGATGTGGCAGAAAATGATAGGTGCAGTGCATTCACATGGGTCGGATAAGCTTGTGTAGAATTAACAGATACAATTTCCTGCTGTGAAATACAACTGTGGAATACTTGGAGAACATAGATAAGTCTGTTTTATCCTTTTAAAATTTCAGGTAAACACTTACATACCAACAATTTATTTTTTTAGGCTTTAATTTTAGCCTTTTTAAATCTAATCCTATGGCCTTTTGGACAAGCACATCCTCCTTGCAGCCTGATAGTAAAGGTATTTACATACTGCATTGAATGTGTGATAAAAACACTCTAGCAGGCATGGACAATAACCCAGCTGTGTCAGAGCAGTTGACTCAGTAATCCTTATAATTAACATGCATGCTGAAGGAGAGTACTTGAAATTGTGTGTCTGACTACTGTATTTGTCCTGTTAAAGAATGTCTCTAGCCCGTAGTATGTTTATATGAGCCAGCACAATGGATGGCCGTGTTTAAGTTTTTGGCTTCTGTTTGCCTTATTTTTTGAGGATATGTGCCCAGTACTTCTTCCATCAGTTTTACTAAGCGTGCACATTGGATCTCCTAAATTCTTTTTTTCTGGAGAAATTACACTGTTATTTTCAGGGAATGTCTTGTAGTGTCTGATGTGTCCATGTCAATGAAATATGCCTGAAGATCTTGAGATAGCTTATCCGGTAAAGAGCTTGAATGTATTTAGCCTCTGTGGAAATGTTTGCTTCAGTTTCCTGATTATCAGTGTTAACTGCTGTGTTTTTAAAAAGAAAGAGTGCACAGAAGTGAGAGCCACCTCCTTAGCTGCCACTTACATCTTTTTACTTCATGTATAATCTGAAGTCCAGTTTAGCTGGTTAGAAAACTTCTGCCAATTTGTAATCAATTTGTTTATTTTCAGACCATGTAAACAAAAGTTATAGTTTGTAGTTGAATTATATGTTACTACCAGTGCTGCTTGCAAGTATGCTTGCTGTAAGCACATTCAATTTACACGGTTTTAAAAGTATTTCAATTTTAAATAACAAACTTCTAGTCTGCATAAGACAGTCTTCCAATATTAGTGTCTTACATTGTTTAAAAATGTCACAATGTCATTCAAGAAGCTGTTTTTACTTGAACACTGAATTCCTGTTGTGTATACATAACCTAAAGTCACTTGCTCTGTGTTTTCAGGCATCCCTGTGGATGGAGTTTATTAACAATTCAGTTCTATTTTCATATTATGATGTCCGTAATGTGGGGTGATTAAGCATTCTGTGCCAATGTACACATGCAAGAACTTTTCCTACCTCAAATTGGTTGTGGCTTTATATTGGGGCCATATGGCAGGGGGAATGTTTAAAGAAACATTCTGGTACTTAAGACTGTTTTTCACTTCTACTTTTCTGATAATTAGGTTATGATTATATATTTAGTGATTTATTTACAGTTGATAATTTTCTTCAGTGTAACTGTTTGGTCTTTGAGCTCTGACTTAATAGTAAAGGATTTTGAGAAGTCCTTTCTAAATTAGATTTTCAAGCCTACCTAAAACAAACACAGTGTGAGGCTTTCTCATGGGGAACCTCTTTTGAGGAGTGGCTTCTGAGTTGTGCTAGAACAACATTCACAAGAAATTTAACTTCATAGTAGTTGTGCACCTCCATGCATTTAAGTTTCTCTGAGGTCGTAAATTTTCTATGAGTTCTGGTTTTGGCTGGGATAAAGTTAATTTTTTTTCTCAGTAGCTGATATAGTGCTGGGTTTTGGATTCAGCGTGAGAATAATGCTGATAACACAATGATGTTTTGGTTGCTGCTAAGCAGTGCTTACCCTAAGTCAAGGACTCTTTTTTCTCACGCTGTGCTATTGAGGAGGTACACAAATAAAAAGCTGTGAGTGAGCTTTGCTGGTACAGGTGATTGAAAGTGGCCAAAAGGATATGCCACACCATAGAACATCATCCCAGTTTATAAACTTGGGGGAGTTACCTGGAAGAGGGGCCAGCAGGAGTGCAGGATGGAGTCTGGCATTGGTCAGCAGGTGGTGAGCAATTGTACTGTGCATCACTTGTTTTCCCTTGAGTTTTATTTTTCCATTTAATATTATTATTATTATAATTATTATTTACTGTTATTATATTTCACTTCTATTTCAATTACTAAACTGTTCTTATCTCAACCTACAAATTTTACTTTTGATTCTCCTCTGCATTCCACCAGGTTACAGAGTGTGAGCCAGCAGCTCTATGGTGCTTAATTGCCAGCTGGACTTAAACCACACCAGCATTTTACAAGTTTGAGTCATGTCAGTTGCAGGCTACTGTAGCTGTTACATGATTTAGGGTTTAAATTGGTGCTTTCCTCTTATATTCAGAAGATACTCATTGATCAATGCATGAGACGAAATACCAGTATTGTGAGTAGCTACAGAGATTTAGGCCTAATTGGCCTTAATGTCAGTTCAAACAAAAGTGAAAATACAGTACAGCATTGAAAAGAACTGTTATGCATGATATTGAATTTTGTTGTCCTGAATTTTGTTTCTCCCATATACTAACAAAACATTTTGTGTGGATTTTTTTCACCCAGAGTAGAAAGTTCTATTATCCTAAAACCAACAGTCTTTTCAGAACACATTGTATGTGTGCATGGCTCTTTGTTTCATGGCTGCCTATGAAGATAGATTTAAGGTGTTTGATAGATTAGTTTCATGGAGAACTTTACCTATTGACTAAGCTGAAGTGACCTTAAATGTATTTCTCTTACTCAGCTGTTTTACCCAAGGGTACTGAAAGAGACTATGTGATAACTCTCTTCAAATGCTGTCCAACCTTATGAGCAGTGAGTGTGGTAAAACACTGGAACAGTATATTTGTTCTAGCTAGATTTCTACTGCTCAAATTAAAGAAAGCACATGCTTTTACCATCTACCTGACTGACTTGAAAGAAGTGTTTTGTTACAAAGATACATTTTTGAAAATTTTCTAATCCTAAGAAAAGCTGGTTTTTTGCTGTATGACTAAATGTTCCACACTTAAGCCTCTGGTGGACTTGGTGCGTGCTTAGTCCAATCAAGATATTTGCGTAACTAATCTGAAAGAATAAAACACATGGTAATGTGCAGGATATCTGCATATCTTCATAACACAGTACTAGATGTACTTCTAATCCTTAAATCAGCTAGGGTAAGTGAGTTTTTGGGATAAGATTCTGAGAAGATGTATGAAAACATCTATAGCCTGCAGTCGTAATGTGAACTTAGAAATTTGCTGTTCATGATTTTATCATATATCTACTTTCTGCAGGCTGAGAGAAATTATTGAGATCTAAAACTCTGAGCAAAAAGAATTAGTTTACAAGAGTGTGCTGGTGATGGGTTTGAGTTACTTTGTAGCTCTGGTGTATAAATGTCTGAAATGATCAACTTGTAATCAAAGGCAGGCCAAAGACAGCAGGGGTAATGCTTCGAAAAAATATGTAAGTTTGAATCAGTACTTTTGCTTTATGCTGCTCTTCATTTACTGGAATATACTAGATACTAGTGAGAAAACTGCTTTTAAAAAGGAGACTTTAACGTGTCAATTGTGTCAGAGGATCAAAGGATGTATTTGTAAACATGTCTCTTCTCTCCTTGTCTCCTCTTGCAATGATGAGTTAAATTGTATGATGAGAAAAATCAGTGTTTTTCAGGAACTGGGTACTAGTTTGGTTTCTAGCTGGAGATTTAGGTTTCCTGTTGTAGTGGGCGCTGTTTGTGGAGGATCAGTAAGGGTCTTCACGCAATGATCAATGTGATTAAGTGAAGCCATTTATTATTACTTTTAGGCTGCTTATGTACTGTTTTCCACTTGTGCACACATAAGCATACAATAAATGATTGGTTACAAGCTTCTCACACGGGCAAAAGAGTCATTTGATTGGTTGCAGGTTACCATGCATGCGTTATAGCTATTCCTTTGTTTTTTGCAAAAGTTTCATAGCTTGCAGTTCTCATAGCCTGTTTCAGGATCCTGTAGTTAATTACGTTTTGCAACTACGTTAGTTACATTTTTGCAACTATTTCTCCCTATCTATTCCTCAGGGACATATTGACCTTCTTACTCAGCTAACTTAAAGCCAGATTGTGCCTCAGCTAACTTTAAGGCTGGATTGTGCACATTCCAATGTCCTGATTCCCACAGGAACTCCTCAACAGTTTCCTCTGACTACACTGTGCCACAAATTTACAAAATATTTTTTTTAATGAAAAGAACAGCAAGCTTTTGAGACCATCTTTCAGATTCTGCTAACTAAAAACTGGAGAACAGATTGGCTGTTAACAAATAGGCTGAGGTACTACAGCAATCAGATTGTTCTTAGAAACAGCTGAGGTGTGGCTATTGATGTGCTTATGGGGTAATTCTTAAAAATAGTTCACAGATTTGTTTCTTAGACCTTTATCTCCAAACTCCCCTTCTCAAAACAACACTTAAGCCTAAACAAGCAGAACCCCAACCAAACCATACTTGATGTTTAAATTGCTATATCCTCCCTCTTTGCTTCCATTCTTTCATAATAAACTCAAATATTTGTTCCCACAGCTGTCTGTTCTTACAGCCATATGTTTATCTGCAGTTTTCTCTAGGCTTTACTTTCAGCTTTACTCTTTGCACTATTCATGCACTGTTCTCATTACTGGTGGAATGAACAATTTAATGTTGAAGGAGAGAAGACAAAAACCTAAATAATAAAATTGGTGGTGGTACTTCCTTGCTGCAAAAGCTGGTTAAATAGGCTGAAATCACTATTTGTGTTGTTTGATAGTGGAACTAAGAATTACTTTACTTTCTAACAATAAAAGTTCCAGCAACAGCTATTATGGTAAATTG
The DNA here is from genome assembly GCA_013397795.1 of Orthonyx spaldingii. Classification (NCBI taxonomy): domain Eukaryota; kingdom Metazoa; phylum Chordata; class Aves; order Passeriformes; family Orthonychidae; genus Orthonyx; species Orthonyx spaldingii. The sequence goes on from VZTJ01004576.1 coordinate 1,378,144, forward strand.
AGATTAGCTAATAAAAAGCTCAGCTGTGCCATACATAATCTGAAATGAGTTCTATTCAGTTGCTTGCACAGGTTGTTGTACACAGCTTCACTTTATTTCAGGCCTGAAGTTTGCCTGTTTACCTCTGTTTCACACCTCTGTCCCACTTCTCTGTAACTGTCTCTTATTTGAAATAAGGACTTAATTAAACAATCATTTTATTAATATAAAGATGCAGCCATGATTTGTTTTAATACTTGAATTCCAAAAGAAATAGAACAGCATGTAAGTTTTGCTGTTCTGTCCTAGCATCCTGTAAGTTTGATTTTTGTTTCCTAGGTATCAACAGAAAATATGTAGGCCCTTAGAATTAATTCAGTTCTGCAATAATGTGGGGTTAATGTTATTTCCTGTTCTGAAATTATTCAGTTTTAATGGTTTGTTCAATTTCTGTAAAAAAGCTGAGAAGACCACAGCATCAGAGGATGAGGTTCTGTCTGATGAGGTTGTAATAGTTTATGAGTTAACACCTACCCCTGAACAGAGAGCTCTGGCTGACTTCCTCAAGCTCCCTTCAACATTCTTCTGTTACAAGAATAAGCCTGGATATGTGAGTGACGAGGATGATGGTAAGGAATGCCAAAGTTTATATTTGTACTGCCTTTTTGTGGGGAAAGGATGTAATACACTGCACTGGTGCAGCCCTACCTTGAGCACGGTGTGCAGTTTTGGGTGCCTCTGTGTAAGAAGGACATCAAACTGTTGGTGAGTGATCAAGGTGAAAGGCCTTGAGTGCCAGACTCAGGAGGAGAGACTGAGGTCACTTGGTTTGTTCAGCTGGGAGAAGACAAGGCTGAGGGGTGACCTCGTCACAGTCTACAACTTGCTCAAGGGCATCAGCAGAGGAGGAGGTGCTGGTCTTGTCTCTCTGGGACTCAGTGATGGAACACAAGGAAATGAAATGAAGCTGTCAGAGGAAGCTCAGATTAGTGAAAGGCTCTTCACTGAGAGGGTTCACACTGGAACAAGTTCCCCAGGACAGCAGTGAGAGCAGCGAGGCCATCAGAGGTCAAGCAATGTCTGGGTGATGCTCTTAGTCAATATGGCTTGGTTTGAGGTAGTCCTGTGAGGAGCAGGGAGCTGCCGTTGGTGACCCTTATGGGTCCCTTCCAATTTGAGGTACTCAGCACTTGTTGGAACCATTAAACACTCAAATATTTTTGTTCAGGCCAGTGAGAAGTAATCCTGTCAATGTCCTTATGGCCAAAGATGTACACTCAAGTCTTCAAAACAGGGTACAATGGAGGCCCAGAAGTGACTAAAAGATATTTTTCTTGGTGTATTATGGGTGTTGACATCATTACCAAGGCAGTTGGTTAGGTAGGACTAAATAATCAGGTATTTGAGCAAGAGACTTACTTTAGTAAGTATTTTGAGACAAATACAAGGCAGTCTCTATTTAAAACAATCTCAGGTTCCCTAAAAGCTATACTAATGATTTATTTTTCTTCTAAAGCAAATTCCTAATACTATAACTGGACTTACTTTATGCCAAACCTTACTGCATGTAATTAAAATTGATTAATTGATTTATTCAGCAGCAAATACTTTAAATGGAAGTTCTGAAACATTATATTCAACAGAAAATGGGAGAAGACAAGTCCCCTCCCACAAATACTTGAGCTTGCAAGTTTAAACATAAAAATCTTCAGTCTCCTTTCCCAAATCTGTTTCGTGATACCCTTAATAAAATCACTCAGTAAGAAATGTGTTTTCTAAAAACAAAACCTATGCCATGTATCTGTAGTAATCTAGGGTGAGAAAAAGCATTAACAGCACAGTGGAGCACATGTAAGTTAAACTAGGAGTGAAAACTTACTTGTTGACTTGTGTAACTCTTAAAACATAAGCAAAGGTTCTATATGCTTGCTAGCCTTGTGAGTTGGAGAGCTTAGCAAACATCTATGACCTAGAGCATGCCTGAGAACTTACTCTTGTTTCTTGTATTTAAGATGAAGACTATGAAACAGCTGTTAAGAAACTTAATGGAAGACTCTATCCCAGTGATTCAGAAAAGAAAAAGAAAGGGCAGGGTCCTGTAAAAGGTATGTCTTAAGAAATTTTAATTAGTGTGCTTTAGGTACTGAAACATGAATTCTGAATCTGAGGAACACATGGGTAGAAGTTAATTTTGTTTCCTGGAATGGTTTTTAAAAGCACAGATGCTGAGTGCAGAAAAAGCTGCATCTCAAAGTACAGACTTAAGCTCAGGATGTTAAACTGTTAATTAGCAGTAAAGGGGTACCTGAAAGAGAAATGTACATTCCAGGTGATCTCTAAACAAGAACACTGAAGTCTTTTCCTATGTTGAGCCCCTTCTGAATATGAAAAATTCAGCTTGGCATGATACTACTCAAGAGAAAGTTGTCTGCATCTTTGAATACTTGCTACTTCTGTAGTTACTCAATTTAAGCTTGAGTTAATGTTGTTCAGTTTAAAAAAAAAAAAGCTATTTGGTCTCTATACTGAATATACAGGTGTAGACGACTTGCTTATGTTTGTCTGACTGTGCCTCAAACTTCAGTGTTGCATAACTTGAAATCTGAGTAGGTACTTCTAGAAGTAAAGTTTGTGGGGTTTTTTTGAGGATACGTGCTAGAAGGATGTATGTATTGAGCTGTCTGAAATATGAGGAAATATTGAAGGAAGCTATTAGTAGTGGCAGCTGCAAGATGAAACTCTTCATCATTTCATGGAAATACCCTGATAGCAGTAAAAAACCACAGATGTTGTATTTTCAATTCTAGTCACCCCAAGTTAGGTTAGTTAGTCTTCACTTCCACTGTTTAAACAGTAATGCTGTCTATGAAACTCTTGAGATCTTGCTTTCAAGTCGATCTGGCTGTTACGAGGTTAATTTGTAATGTAGGGGCCAAAAATTATTTCAGTATTTAGCTGCCTTCACAGCTGTTTTCCATTCATTCTTTACAGTAGGCCTTGCAGGAAAAAGTGAATCCAACAATGAAAGAGAATGTGCTGCAACTTGGGAAAAGAAACCAGCTCCTGAGGAGAAAGCTGAAGCAAAAGCTCTGCAGGTTCTTTCTACATCTGTTTGCGGTATCAGCACTGAAACTGAAGGTGACAGTCCGGAAGACTTAAAGTCAGAAGCTAAAATTCAAGAAATGAAAGTAAGAGCTAAATCTACTGAACTTCTTGTTATTAAACTTGTATAATTACTTCATATACATGTGAGACAGTACAGTTTTAGAACTAAAATATCCAGTGGGGAAAAATTATTTGAGTGTTTTTGTGTAGCTGTGCCTCAAGTCTCTGCCAACACTGAAACATGAAATTTGATTTCAGGGAATAATAGTATTTTTCTGAAAACAGACACTTGAAAGATAGTTCAGCCATTTGTCAAGTTAACATACTTACATGTTAACTGTAATGAAAAACTTCAGAAAGCTTACAACTTCCGTTGATGTTCTTTATTTTTCTGTAAAGGACTGTTCTTAGTCTCCTGGGGAGGAAGTTTGAATCCTAAGGTCTTCTAACTTAATTGCCTGTTCCATTACTTTTTTATTAATTGCAGGAGAGTGAAGTTGCAAGCTCCAATGACTTAGTCTGTACCAGTAAGGAAGAAGTACCTACTCCATCAAAAGATGAGGTGACAGTACTTGTTCAGTCAACTACCAGCAGTGAAGAACCACATTCCACCACAGACACTGTGCAACTATCACAGACTTTATCAGGAGCTGAAGACAAACCTGTAGATTTGTCAACTAAAAAGAGTGATTCAGATGGTTCAGAGTCAACACAAGGTAAGGTCAGAGGTATGCTCTTGAGTTTTTTTTGTGGGAAACTATGGTTTTCTGTAGATCAGTTTGTCTGGTGTAGTTGTTGTATTGGGGAGAAGTAGTCCCAATACTGAATTAGAAACATAGGTACCAGTCTGGTAAAAATGTGTATATATCAAATTTTGTTGAGTTCAAGTTCACTACAACAAAACAATATTAGTGTCTATTGTGTAATTTATGTATGATGTACGTCCATTAGTTTACTGTTGTATCCCACATGAATACTTAGTAGAGCTCTGTGGATCTGCATAGAAGTAGTATGCTGAAACTTACAGTCTTGGGCCTTTTTTAAAACCATAATAGATGGTCATTATGACAAGAGTCATTCAAACTTTGAATTTATTGAAAAAAATGCTGTAGACAGTTCTCCAGTTTATTCTTGTGACTATACAAATGCATTTTCTTTAAGAAGAGAAAAATCTTTGACTTTCCCCTTTTTATTTGATAGAAAACAGAATCATCTCATTTGGTTTTGGCAATACTGCAGGCCTGTCATTTGCAGATCTGGCATCCAAAAGTTCTGAAGACTTTGCTTTTGGCTCAAAAGGTGAGTTCAACTAGTCTCTGAGACAGACCTCAGCTGGACTTCTGCTTCATACAATATACCTTTTATGCACAAAATTTCTAATGATCGGTAGAAACAATAATTTTTTTGCAGGTTTTTGACATGAAGGGAAAAGAAAAACCTACACAAAGTTTAAAATGTAACTCTTTTAATTGTAGATAAAAACTTCAAATGGGCAAATACAGGAGCAACTGTGTTTGGAGATACCACCCATAAAGCAGATGAAGATGAAGGTGGTAGTGATGATGAGGTAGTACATAGTGATGATATCCACTTTGAGCCAATTGTGTCCTTACCAGAGGTAAGATGACTTCTGGAATATACAACAACATTAAGATAAGCATGTCTGCTAACACAGCAAGCTTTAAAATATGTTTTGCTTAAATAACTTTGCTTTCTGTGTTGTTGTACCTTGTTCTGCATGTCTTACGTTGACTCTGTTGAAGCACCTGCTGTTTTAAATCCTAGTACAGCATAGCCCTGGGGAGGTGTCTGGTGCCTCAGTTAAAATCTTCAACACTGATTTCTTTATAACTTGACTGAGAATTGATCAGGATGCAAATTTGTACACATAGCTTGTAAAAGATAAAGCATTTATATAGCACAACTGAAAATTGGGAAGGGGAGCTGAATAACTGCTAGTGCTTATACAATTCAACTATGGCTTTGTATCAGTGACTTGTAGATTCAGTTCTGTGAAAGCCATGCCAACTTAGAATTTTTACTCTAAGCTAGGCAAGAGTTTTCTAGAATCACTGAGCAAAAAGACGTACAATTAACCTCACCTGAAGGTTAATTAAACTAACTTTGTTAGTTTAAGAAAAAAATTGTTTTTCAAGAAGTAGGAGAACCTTCAACTTTGCAGGTAGCCTTGTAACTTACTGAGTGAGAGTTCACACAGTTATTCATGTCTTGATTTGGTATTTAGCCTAGTAACCATTTCAGACTCTTTTGATGATGTAGTCATATTGTCTGACCTTTCTATAAATAATAAAATTTAACTATAGATTAGTAAAATTATTGAACAAGGCAAATAGAACATAGAGGAACAGTATGTGGTGTCCTTTAATTTGAACAGCTAGTCTGGTCTATTTTGCAACATGTCTTCAACTTCCTTCTTCAAAATTCGGTGTTCCTTTGTTCATCTGTGTGACATATTATGCTGTTTTTCTTGCCTTCTTCCCTTTTTCAGTTTCACAAACAGTTTTGTGTTACGTATTTCTCCAGTTCTCTCAAGTGTTCCATGTCTTTGGAGAAGTCCTTCTTAAAAGGAGATTAGAGGCCAGTAAATGCATTCATAAAGTGAGATAGAGATATGGCTGTCAGACCACAGTTTTGTATACTCAATGTTTATTCTGTTCCAATGCAAATATCAAATTCTTTAACAATGTTCTAAAGGTAACTCATGGAATGGTAACTTTGTCTTCACTTCTCAGTGTGCACATCACTCACCAAACCCGAAACCTGGGCAACTTGCCAGATCACTTGATAAAGTCTTGGGGTTTTATTAAAAGGAAAAAAAAAAACCACACACAAAGTAAATCCCACCAAAACCCAACCAACCAATCCACTTCCAAAACAAAACCAATAAACATCCACCAGAACTACATATAGCATGGTGAAGGAGTATTGCAGTGCTGTAATTGATTTCAAACAGTGGAATTTGTTGGGCTTTTAAATTCTGAAATATTTTATCCATTTTGGTGTGATGAATGGGGTGTTGGAGAAAACACACTGAATAATTCTCCACTGTAATATGTCAGAATCATCATAAGTGTATGCAATAACTATTAACTCTCTAGGAAATCACAGGTACTCAGTCTACTGTGCTGGGTTTTTTAGGTGGAGGTAAAATCTGGAGAAGAAGATGAAGAAATTCTGTTCAAGGAAAGGGCAAAACTGTACAGATGGGACAGGGATGCTACTCAGTGGAAGGAGCGTGGTGTTGGAGAGATCAAGATCCTCTTCCATACACAGAAGAAATACTACAGAATCCTAATGAGAAGAGACCAAGTTCTTAAAGTCTGTGCAAACCACGTTATCACCAAAGAAATGAACTTAGTGCCCTCTGATACATCAACCAATGCTTTAATTTGGACAGCCACAGATTATGCTGGTGAGTTTTTTTCAGGTGGTCTTTGTTTTTTCTGGGTGGTCTGTAGTTTCTGAGGTTTTGTTTTTCCCTGGAGATTATTACAAGATAAAACTAAACAAACCTTCTTCTTGGATTTATTTTCAGATGGTGAAGTAAAAGTAGAGCAATTTGCAGTCAGATTTAAAAGCCAAGAAATGGCCAATTCTTTCAAGAGGAGATTTGAAGAATGTCAGCTAAGCTTGTCAGAACTACAGAAGGGGCACTTGTCTCTGGCAGCAGGACTGTCAAAGGACACCAACCCTGTTGTGTATTTTGAAGTTTCTGCTGATGATGAACCTTTAGGACACATAACCATGGAGCTGTTTTCAAATATTGTCCCTCGAACTGCTGAAAATTTCAGAGCGCTGTGCACAGGAGAGAAAGGATTTGGATTCAAGAACTCCCGCTTTCACAGAATAGTCACAGACTTCGTGTGTCAGGTAAGCATAAAAGGAAGACTCTTTCTTGACTAACAATGGCACTTCAAAAAATGACTTACACAGCATAGCACATTCTTGTTGGCAGCATGGATCCACTATGCAGGATACTCTTATCTGTCCTTTCCCTACAAGGAGATGAAAAATGGTGCAAGCAGCACATGCTACCTAAAGATGGATGCTTTTCACCTGTGTCTGCCAGCAGCCTCATGTTGCAGTATTTCCTAGTGCTATCATGTTAGTGTGGGAGAAAAAAAATGGAGGGAGAGTGGAGTCCTCTTAAAATAGACAAGGAACCTGTTGCTGAACAGGAGCACCAAGGGAAGTATGCATTCCCAGAACTACTGTTCATTCTTCACTCTCTCCAAAGAACTTCTGTATGTTCACCTGCTAAGAACACTGACTTTCCAGGCTTCTCTTAAAGTACACTTTATATTTCAGATGATGTGCACTTTAGAACTGATATTCCAAGTATCGTGGATGTTAGGTTTCGATCTAAAACAAGTCTTCTAGATCCAATTACCATGCAGTGACCTGTTCCCTAAACATCAGGTTTGTGCTGAGAGTATCAGCCTGCAGTACATCTGTAACCCCAGGTAGACAGTGTTGGTTTTAAACCTCTGTGTGCATTCAGTAGCACTGGCAAGTTCTTCATAAATGCTGAACGCTTAGGAGATGGATCATAACTCAGATAGACCTTTCCTTTCGTAAAATTCTCATCAGTACTTCATAGAGTTTTAGTAACTTTTAACAAGCAAAATGAACCAACTTCAGCCCATGCTATGCTAATGATCTGCATGTCACTACATCCCTGAAGATGAGGGATGTACATGATCTTCTAGCGGCCCAGATGTATACAATAATATAGGAAAATAATATACAAAAGTAATAGGAAGGACATCAGCCTGTTGGAGTGAGTTCAGAGGAGGGCCAAGACTTTTAAGAAGGATGGAACACTGGTCTTATGAGAAAAGGCTGAGAGAATTGAGTTTGTGCAGCCTGGAAAAGAGAAAGCTCAGGGGTAATGTAAAGGTGTCACTGCAGAGTCTGAAGGGAGCCTACAAGAAAGATTGAGAGAAATGTTTTACAAGTTCATGTAGTGACAGGACATGGGGGGAATGGCTTCTAAGTAAGAAAGTAGGTTTAGACTAGATGTTGGGGGAAGGTTTTTTACTGTGAGGGTGGTGAGACAGTGGAACAAGTTTCCCAGAGAAGCTGTAGATGCCCTATCCCTGTCAGTGTTCTAGGCCAGACTGGATGGAGCTCTGAGCAGCCAGGTCCTAGTTCTAGGTGTCTCTGCCCATGGCAAGCGAGTTGGAGCTAGATGCTTGATGCCTTCCAACATAAACTATTCTGTGATAGTATATGAATGGCTTGTCACCAGAATAAAATATTAGCCTGTCTTTTGATCAGCTATCTATGTGTGCCTGAAGTATGCACTTCATGCTTCTTTTGTTATAACTTTGTGCCTTTCTGAGAAGCTTATTTAGGGTTTAAGCTTATTTCAGTGTATTGCACATTCTATAAGGACCAGACTTTCTTTTAAAACAGTTAACTGCACCATGTGTGCATTGACAAAGTGAGCTTTTATCACATCAAATTAGTATATTTTAAACTTGCTCTGCTTTGCCTGAACTTTCTTCAGGCACAGTGAGAAGCTCTTCAATGAGAACTAAGGCTGTCTTTCAGATACAACTTACACTGTCACCTTTATGTGTATACTCAAATTATCAGGAAGCAGAAATTTGCTACCTTCCAGAAAGATAAAAGACACACTTACCATGCTGCTCAACCAGTTATGTGGCAACAGCTGTATGGAATTACTGGTCACTGGTATGTTAACATTTTTCAGGTGATCAATTCTGTGCCTGCAGGAACTAAGCAAGGATAGGCCTTCAGTGAGATAATGCAGGTCCAGGCAGCTTCCAGAGCCAGGTGATGCAGGCAGTAGGAAAGATACTGATACTTGTGAAAATGAAAAATGAGTTCTTCCAAAACAAAATTTTTACTGTTGAAAAGAAATACAGTTTTTGGATTATGTTTCAGGAGTTGTCAGTTGATGTTGTGCCTTCTTTTTTTTTTTTTTTAGGGAGGAGATATAACTAACCATGATGGAACAGGTGGACGGTCAATTTACGGAACAGCATTTGAGGATGAAAATTTTGAAGTGAAACACACTGGTCCTGGATTGTTGTCAATGGCAAATAGGGGCAGGGATACAAATAATTCTCAGTTCTTCATCACACTTAAAAAAGCAGAACACTTGGACTTCAAGCATGTGGTATTTGGGTTTGTGAAGGATGGAATGGATGTTGTGAAAAAGATCGAATCCTTTGGTTCTCCTAAAGGGCTAGTAAATGGAAGAATTGTCATTACAGACTGTGGGCAAATATAGAATTATTTCTTTGAGTATACAAATGTTCTAGCAGTATAAATCAGTACTTAGATGTTATTGACTAATTATTTCAACTTCTTAAAATGGACACTTCTGATGTATAAATGTAAAATTACAGGTTATAGTTGAATTTTTTTATGTGTTCTAATTGATTTTTTGCATGTTAAATAAAGTTCAGGCACTGGCATATTTCAGGTGTATTTGTGTTATCCTGACATATTTGTATTAAGTGTCAAATTTTAAAAATTAAATCCTAGTCTTGTTAAAATAAATGTCTTCACTTTGGTTTGTTTAAGAGAAAATAACTTGCACAACTTGGTTCTTGCTCTCATGAAGGTCTTTTGAATGTGCAGATTGTAGATGCAGATTGCTGGTCAGTACACTGAAGGTCTTAGAAAGTTAATGGGTGTTCCAGTGTGCAGAAAGCAGATTGAACCAGGTGGATGCTGGTTTGTTCTGTCTGGACTCTCTGAAAATCACCTCAGTATTTGAAAGCAAGAGCATAGTTTTTAAACGATTGATCAATGTTTTGCTAGAGAAGTATGCCAACTGGTTTTTTTGTACTTAGACATATTTCTAAAAAACTTGGCTTAATAAAAAGCATCTACTTAACATTGGGATTTTACCTGACAATACTTTAAGTATAACCCTCTGAACCTGTTCAGTGTTTATTAGCTGTGGCCAACTTCTCTGACCTCGCTGCAGCCTCTAGCTTGTGTATGCCAGCGTGCTTGTACCTTTTACAGCTTTTCCTCTCAAGAGTGAGTATGCCTGGATAAATGCGGGGTTTATTTAAACTGATACTCTACAGCTCTCTGCTGGCACCACGGCTTTAGATTAGCTTTATTTGGGGGTTTATGTATTTATTTTTAAAGGATGGCAGTAGTATGTGTTCAGGCATCCTCAGGGACCTTACTGCTCTCCAGAACCACTCAAAGGAGTGGGGAGCTAGGGCTGGTTCGGCCTCTTCTCCTAGGACAAGAGGGCATAGACTTACGCTGTGCCATGGGAGGTTTAGGTAGAAGGAATTTCTTCCCAGAAAGGGTGATTGGGCATTGGCATGGGCTGCCCGCGGCGGTTTTGGAATCAGCGTCGCTGGAGCTGTTTAAGGTGGCGCTGAGTGGTCCAGGTGCCAGGGTGCTGTTCGGTCGTGGGTTGGACGCGGTGCTGTGATGCCGCGCTGCCGGGGGTGGAGAGGAGCGGTGTTTGTCGTTGTTGTGGTTGTGTCGCACGGGTTCCCGGCCCTTCCCTGCCCGCGGCCCCGCGTGCGCCTGCGCGCGCCGTGGCGGTTGGTTCGAGCGCGGCGCTGCCGCCATGGCGGGGCCCGGGCTCGGCCGCGGCCGCTCCGCCCCGGCGCTGCAGCCGCGCTGCTCGCGGGGGCCGGCGGGGGTGAGACGGGGCCGGGGCGGGCGGCCTGCGGGGAGGAGGAGGCGGCACAGAAAAGCCATTTCCTCCGCTGCGTTCCTGAGGCGTTCGGAAGAGGTGGGGGGTGGGGGGTCTGGCCCCTCTCTCGGGGCTCACACTGTTGCGTACCCGGGCGGTGCGAGACAAAACTGGGGTTTAAACAGACTTGAGGAGGTTACGTGCTCTTGGTACTACTATCCCTGTTCCCGTGCTGTGATTGCCTTAGAGTTGAAGTGCTGAAGAGTCATCCTTGTCTGAGCAGGAAATTTCCCTGGAAATTGCAGTTCCAGATTCTATGCAGTACCAAGACACAGTTTAACATGTAGTTTTTGCCTAAGACCTGGTGCCTGCCAGCAGTGTGAGAAAATATGTGAATCCTCTTAGGAGTATACTAAGCTTGTATGAAATATAAATAACAGGATAACTCATTTCTTTCTTGTCTTTTTTTTGCCGCAGTAATTGACAGCCTTACTTAGGATGCATTAGGTGTGTTTGTGATTTTTTTTTTTTTAAAGCTTAGTGATTAGCTCTGTTGTCAGAGAGCAGGAAATTGTTCCATATCTAGTCAATCAGGAATCAAACCCATGGTTCATTAGCGACTGCTGCAATGACCAGACAATTATGATGGGTGTAATTCCCTTGCCAAGGTACAGTAATGCTATTTTACACCAGAGAAGGTCAGGTTCTTTGTACTCATATGGATGAAGAAACTATTATGGTTCCCCTCTCTCTTTTACTTGTGCTGACAAGTATTTATGGGTCTGCACAGTGGAATAGGAAACTAGTGTGTCTAAAAATCCAGCAGCAAAGACCCCTCCCCCATGCTGGTGTTTCAAAAGCCTTTGATATTTAGTAGAAGGAGTACTTGGTGGCCAAGCAGCTCTATTTTGCCTGAATTCTGTTTGTCTTTCAGTGAAAAAAAAATTTTTGCAGTTGTTTTCACGCATCTGTACTCCCTGGGTCAAATGTTTCCAGTGTATCCAGGGGATAACAGACCTTAAGTGTGGAAAATCATGCTGCAAGGGAAGTCTTATGGTGGAAAAATACCCATGAGCAGCCAAAGATCGGGAGAAATGGAAAGTGGGTTTGAGTTAGATGTATGGTTGGATTGGGATACTGAGTTGTTCCTGGGAGTTGTCAAATGAATACAAAACAAAGCCTTTGTTTCCTGAGGAAAAGTGGCTTGCCATTTTAGGATCAGGAACCATCCCAAATGTGATGTGAAGATTTGAGGTTTTTAGCAGCTAAAATCAGGCTGTATGTACCCTTAGTTCCTGCAGAAGGATTTGCAATTTGAACAGCATTTGACGGTGTTCTAGATTCTCTGGGGAATTTTTCTTCGAGAATATTCTACTTTGAATTCTAGAACCATTCTTTAAGGAAAAGTAATTTAAAAAACTTATTTTTAAAAGACTGTCACTGAGACTTTAATGCTTGCAAGGAAGAAAATGTTACATGTGTTTGTGTGCTTTCTTATCTCATTAAAAAGTGGTCATTCGAGTGCAGGAAAATACAACAGTTAATCACTTGATTTAGAGCATAGCAGAGAGATGCAGTGAAACAAGGAAGATCATGAGAGCTGCCTTGAGTCTGATATTTTGTAATGTACATTTAATTGATTTTGCTTGTAGCCTAAAATTTCTGTCATTCACTTTTTTAGTATGTACTTATAAATTAGTAAGGGAAAGTAGAGCAGGAAGCTTCAGCATAAAAAGCCTAGATATGAAGGTAGATGGCACTGTTTCCGTGATTACCTAATTCTACTTTCATGCCTTTATTTTATGTTATTGTCTTCATAGTGCTTTATAGTTTCTTAAATATTCTAACATGTAACACTGGGAGTATTTCGTTCTTAGACTGTAGGGAATATATTTACCTCTTTATATTAATATGAGGACCATTTACATTTATGTATTAAAAAAAAAACAAAATCCACTTCCCTTTTCAAAGCTAGTAGTTTGTAGTAAAAATTCTGACATAAAGTATTGTAACTGTTAAACCAGTAAGCTGTAACATGCTTTTTCCCTGAAAATTCTGACTAGAGTGCAGTGGTTTTTTGCTTTCTTGTAGGATTGCCTCTCAGGAGCATTGCATACCACATACAACAGCAGAAGCTCCCTAGTTTACAAAGGTATATGCCAAGCAATAGTGCTTTGATATCTTTTACAGGGAAAATATATACTAAAGTTGTATTGTTCCTAAATTTATTTAAAATAGTTTTGTACTTTCTCATTTTAAATAAACAGGTAATCTTGATCAGGGAATTGTGGTACCTGGGAGCGAGCTCGGGAATGTTAACAAGCGTAGAGCAAAGAATGTTTTGGAGCAATGCTTCGTAGCCTGTTGGTGTTTAAGTCCTGCTTCAATTAGTTGGTAGCAGTCCACTTCATAATGCATATATTTGGCTTTAATTTAAAGATACATAAATGTTTAATATTTAGAATATATTTGGGCTCTTTCAGAAACTGGTGCATGAGGACAGTGGGCTAAAACAATGTGTTTATAAGACTTCAGTTACAGAAAAATTTCTGTATGCAGACAAGCTAAAATTTCAGAAAGACAAGTCTGGTGTGAAAGCTAAATAATTCTTACTATGGTTTAAGCAGTTATAATTAAGTTCATAATTTGTCAGGCTGCATCAGTGGTGGTTTTGATTCTTAAACCTACATGATTACATGGCAAACACTTTATGAAGTCCTTGTTAATTTCTTAATGTCAACTTCTTAAATGCAAAATAAAATTGTTGCAATTTTATGTATTGCAGGTGACACTGACAGCTCACTGAAAAATGCAACTATTTTTTTATCAAATTGTTCTTTAGAGTCAGAATTTACTGAAACTGGAAGACAGAACAACATCACATCTACTGGTTTCCGAAAAAGTTTGAAAGACTGGGATTGGTAGGAGGTGTCTTTAGTCCTTATTATTTATTTTCTCTCATAATCCAGATAAACCATGAATAAACAATGTATTTGAACTGTGCAAAAGTTGGTTTAAGTTTCTTGTTTTCTTGTTAAGTAAAGAATTGTTTGCAGCCAACTTACAAGATAATAAGGATGCTGATTTTGATGAGGAATATTGTTTCACTTTCTAGTCTAATCTGTGTATGTTGGAATTGCTAAGGGGATACAGGAATGACATAAACTGAACTAGGTGATAAAAAAAAATTAACCAGGAGGAAAGGAAATAGCCCAGACTGATACACAGATGTATTTTTATTTAGAGACAATTCAGTTCTAAAAGCCAAGAAATCACTTTAAATGGCTGCTTTACACAAAACAGGAAAAATATCATTTAAAAATGGGGGTTGTATTTTTAGTTCTCCAGAAATCTGGTGGTTTGTGGTGAGAGAAGAATGTTGATTTTACCTGTTGCTTACATGTGCTTGCAGCATGGAAAACCTGGTTATTGTAACAACTTTTAGGTCAGCAACACATAATTGCTGTGGTTAAGGTCTTGTGAGTAATAATGCCTTTCATCCAAATTATTTAACTCTGCTATTTGTTATCAGTAAAATATCAAAGTCTTACGTTAAGCAATGTTTGCCTTTTTATACAGACTTCTTTCAGTGTTCTATTATGTATCGTGTTAGAAAGGAATTGAGTATTTTAAAGTTATTGCTCTTTTGTACTTTTAGTTTTGATGATGAGCAAGATTCTTTTTGTTATTCAAGTGGTCTGGAAGCAGAAGAAAAGGCCATTATATGCTCTGAAACTGATGCAATTCAAAATACAGCTGTATACACGGGAACAGGTAAGAAATATTTAATTTTATACATTCTTACAACTCTCTGTGACGTATAACATGTAACTTTAAAAACTTCCTGGTAAATGTATTTCTATTCAGTTCAGAAATACACTAATCACCTAAAATGTATTTTAATGTGGACATTTAACCTTTCATATGAGTATGAATACTTTCTTTAGAATTATTTTAGGTGGCTCAGACATACTTGAAGCAATACTAACGTTACTTTCTCATGTGGCATCTAGTAGTTTCTTAAGTCTTGTTCTGTTTACTTAAGTGTCACCCTAAGGTCTAATCAGCAGCAAATCATTTGCCTGAAACACTTACAAAAACAGTAGGAGATTTTGGTGACATGATTCAGTTTGTGCAGATTCCATACAGATACCTCTGGGATTTCTATATTACAATTGGAGGATGTAGTTTTACTTATAAAGCTCTGTTGATTCCTGGTCAGTTTGAATAAATCAAGGAACAAGAACTTTGATCAAGTCTCTGTAATTCTTTAGATTACTTTCACATTTTGATACGTCTTGCTCTGTACTTGATAGCTCTGAATTCCTAGAACACATTTTTACTGGTTTTGTACAACAATCATGTCAATATTTAGCTAGGACTAATTTTTTAGTGTAAAATGCATTTTTTCCCCTGTCCACAGGATACACTTTGCCATCTCATTTGGCTGCAAATACTCAAGAAAATAGGGATCCAATTATTAACGATGGTTTGTTAAAGAAAATTGTGCGTGGAACTGATGCTGAGACATGCAATAGGCAAGGTTTAATTCCACCTCACATCAGTCAAATTTATGATGAATTATTTGTCATACATCAGAAGCTCCAGGTAGGAACTATAATCACCTTAAAATTTTCGTTGAATCATGCTATGAAGATTCTCAGTTTTGAGAAAGAAATCTGAAATCACTTATATAGTAAAACTTATTTATATATTAAAACTATTACTATTACTTTATATTAATCACAGTTACTTATATACTAAATCTGTCTTCATCTGCCTCTTCCCCTAGATTAATTCAGTGACTGGATAATGATGCCTTGACTGGAATTGTGGGTAGATCAGGTAGATGGGTGGGTGGGCAGATCCAGCTTGAGGGAGTTTGAACACAGTGTTTCCACATCCAAGACTGTCTTGTGATACACTGTGGGCGTAGAGGGAAGCACCCACAACCGTTGCTTCTTTTGAGAACATCTGAAACTATTCTCCTGACTCTAGGCATTCCAAAGTGCTTGCCTTCATGGCCTTCTCCAAAATCCCTCTATTCATCCCACCAGTTCTTCTTCAGCAGGTTTAGGCTACTAACAGAAGAACCTCCTATATGGTTTTACTCTGTAATAGTTCCTAAGCTTCTGCTGGATTCCCTGCCATGGCTGTCTTTTGCAACATATGAGATAAAAATAATTTTGTATCCTCTTTTTTCTTCACCACCTTTTCAGGGATGTTTCTCACTAGTTGAAGAAACAATATCATTAATCTAGTGTTCAGCATAGACAGTCACATCAGACACTGTTCAAATATACCATTTATCCAAATGTTTATAATACCATTATCCAAATATTTTGGAAGCAAATAATTTTCTAGAGCAACAATGTAGAGTTGAATTTTATATTTTGGGAGGCTGAGCCATCCCAATGCACCTTGAAGTCATTTGGGTTAATGTGGGAGGAAAGTGAACACAGGTGGCCATCAGGATACTTTGTGTTAGTAACCTCTCTTGTAACTATAATTTCAAAAAGAGCTAAACATATCTCTGGGACAAAATTGTAAATACAGCATAATTTGGGAAAACTTCACATGCTTTTTTAAAGTAGTTTAACTTTTTTTTCTTGATACAGAGAGAAAATTCAGCACAGCAGGAGTATGCTCTGCAACTGCAGAAACGAGACCGTTGTCTAACAGAACGAGAAGCATTGCTTTTTAAACATGAAGGAGCTTTGGCTAAAATAAGAGGTGTTGAGGAAGAAGTTCACGCAAAATTTGAAGTTATAAAAGAGGTGAAATAATATATTTAATGATGGATATTGCTCTATATGCCCTTTAACTCATTTGTAGTTATCACGTGTTTGTGATATCTTAAGCTATCACATGTTTGCTGGAAATCCTGCTTATTTCTTTGAAGTGCTTGAAATCCCCAAAGGAAAGATTTAAATGAAAAGTACTGAACAATATTGCTAGAAGTTTTGTATGATTTCTATTTCACAATGGTGCATTTAATTGTCTGATGTGTAGTACATTTTACAGTTACAAGTTAGAAAAAAAGAGGTAACTTGTTTGTAAAATAGCGAAAGCTATGTGACCAATATCAGAGAAGAAATGTGGTCTATCTGTAATTGTGTGTAAGTTAAACAAGTATCTTTGCGTTAGCTGTAGTTGCAGTGGATTTCCTTGGGAATGCTTTAAGACACATTCAAATCTTATGACATAACACCTAGTGTAGAGTACTGGCAAACAAAGACTCTAAAAGTTCAGAGGAAGACCAACCTAACTTTGGACATGTGGGAAGAAAGAGTAGGTGAATGAGTAGAGTGAATTCATGGAAGGGGAGAAATGAAAGCTGGAATATTCTCAGTAAAATGAAACCTTGCTATTTTATCAAATCTGAGGTACTTAAATCTAAGGTCCAGAGACGATTAAAAGTAAAACAAATTTCAGGGTAAGAGACAAATGGCAGTGGATATGCAGGTTGTATTTAACAATTCATATGCTTGTGTTGTAAACCAGAGCCCCAGTCTGTACAAGGCATAGAATTGGTTTCTCACTCTGTGTGATTCAGGGTAAGGAAAGCCAAAAACATGAGCTGAAACCTGAAAACAGAGTCGCAGCTTTTTGTAAATATTTGGAAGAGTGAGCTGGAAGTAAAAATTTTAGTTCACAAGTGCATTCCACATCTGAATTGTGACAAGTATACACATATATATATAGTTGGTCTGGGTGGAATAGGGCAGGAATAGGAGCTATAGGCTGTGCATGTTGCTCTCAGTTTCTGTATAGATCCTTCTTAATAGGCAGAACGGATCTTGTTTTTCTCAGTGCTGACTGAACCTGTGAATTTGGACATGAAAAACTTGATATTTGAAAGTTTGTCCAATTCTTTCAACACTTAAATAGGACTTCCTGCTTCTAGAATAGTCTCTTTTAAATCATGTTTTTAAATTTGATATTTCTATAGCAACATGAGACAGAAGTTAAGCAGCTGACAGAAGCCTTGAGAGAAATAACTAAAGAAAATAGGAGGCTGAAGTCATCATTTGACAGCTTGAAGGAAATGAATGACTCTTTAAAAAAACAGGTAAAATTAATTATTTCCTGTTATAAATAATTCTACAAGTTACAATCAACAATTTAAAATATTTGAGCATAAATTCAGCTTTTCTGATCTTTTACAGTATAAAAAAGAAGTAGGATTCATTCCACTGACTCACTAGCAATTGTTAGGAAAGGAAAATCTGCTGAGAATGGGTGGAGAGAAAGTATTTTGTGACATAATTGCATTCACCCTGTGCAGATTTGCTGTGCCAAATTGCTGTGCTGATTCTATTAAATAAAAAGTAGAATGTTTATTTCTAACTTCATATTTGATGAGTATTTTCAGTTATTTTTTCAAATTTTAATGAAGGCAGTATTTTCTCAATTATAAACTAGAACTAGTAATGCACAGAGTGGGAATTTGTCTCACTTGACTGTTAAGTCTGACCTAAAATGATGATAAACAAATTTTTATCTAAATTATTTGAGCATTGTTTATTCATTGAACTAATTAAAGTCCTGATAATCTGAGTACAATAAAAATCTACAGCAGAGCCTTATTCTTTCCCTTAGAGAAGGTCAGACCTAACTCCTAGGAAGTTGATGGTTCTGATGCAATCTGTCTTGTTTTTTCCTGTCACTATAAAATCTTTGCATTTCTGTTCAAATTGAGGTCTGCTGTGATGGTCATGCTGTTTATGTTGTATGGATAGAGCATGTTTCTTTTATTTAAATGGAGGTTACAGTTTTCCTGATCTTTTCTCACCAAGCAAACTGGTTTTTTAATGTGGTCAGTAACCACCTTCCCAATTAACAAGACTATTACAACATTGTTGAATTTGTGCTCATTTTTATGTCACTTCCTCATGAAAAGTAATGAAATGTGAAGTGCCTGTATATCTAGAGTGTCATTGTAGTGCTTATTCTTCCCCTGAACTCTGAAAGGTTGGGCTGCAGCTCAATAAGGAGATACTTTTGCTGTCTTATTTATGCTGGAACAGGTTGCCCACAACAGTGATAAGTCTCACACCTTGGAACTGTCCAAAAACTGTCTGAATGTAGCAGCCAATTCTTTGTGGCCCAGCTTGAGCTGGGGGATTGGACCAGATGTCTTCCAGAGGTGCTCTCGCATCTCAACCAGTCTGTGGTCTTGTGATTTGTTGAGGGCGGTGGATGATGATTTTGTTTCTATCGCTTTTCATGCTTATAAGAAAAACCTTGAACTTAAATAATTTAGCAGCTCAACAACAACATCAAGTTATTTCAGTGTGATAATTAAGTCAAGAAGTGAGTTTTGAATTTACGGATAGTTTAATATTTTCTACTTCTTTCAGTTAAGTGATGTAACTGAGTTGAACAAGAAGTTGGAAGGTCAAGCACGAAAAGCACAAGCTCGTTTAGAGAATCTACAAGTAAGGCTTGTTCTTACATGTACCTGCTTTTAGAGGTAACCAGTGAAATATAATTCACTCACATTTTGTTGTAGAGGAAGCATGAGTTTTCAATGGCACGGAAATCTAATGATTTATGTCAAGTGATGAAGCAAAGCAAACCTGTGAAACAGGAAAAAGTGATGGCAACATCAAAAACTGCTAAGGTAAGAATTAAGCAGAAGTCTTGTGTCTTTTCATTCAAAAGGCATTAGGTAGTGTAATGTTCTCTGTACATCTGCTAAAAATTGCAAAATATAGCTTCCAATTTTATTTTATGAGTTACACTAAGAAAAGAAACAGATTATATTGGGGGAAAAACCCCCTTAACAAAGAATTAAGTTTGTTGCTAAAAATACGTCTTGGATTTCTTATTGGTTATGTGTATATATATGTGTGTATATTTTTATTTATATTGCAAGTTTTCCTCCTCCTATCATGTCATCCTTCATCTACCAGTTAGAATTAGAACCTGCATCCACCGTCACAGTTTTCTTTTGCTGTGTCAGAACATATCTTAGACTCATTCTGGTTACTGCTACAGTACAGCACTGTCCTTGTGAATAACACCAGGTAAAAAGCAGTCTTTCAGAAGTATCCAATAAAGAACCTTAATCTTCTAAACCAAAAGTGATATTTTACTGTTGTTTTTTTGAGAAATAATCTTTAGTGAAGGACAGAGATTAAATGCAGTGTTCATTCACAATTCCAAAACAATCACCTTATTTTCCTTAAAAAATCTTCTTATGTCACTTAATGAAATTCTTTCTCTCTCCATGTAGTTCCATTTATGGTATTACTCTGCCAACATCTCCCAGCTGGTTATGCTTTTTTTTTGCAGCTAGAAGTAAACTGTGAAATGAGATAGGGTGGTGTGAATATCTATCTAATTGCTCTACAATGGATGGCGTAAAACTGTGCTGTCTATGTATAACCAACAAATTCTCTTTATACAGGTTCTAGCATACTTTGGTTGCACATGAAATACAAATAGTATCAGTAGTTACAGTTCTGAGTGAAGAAGAAAAGAGTTATCTGGAGGTAGATACAAGAAAACTTTTGAGGTCTTTAGGGAATTGTTTGTGCAGCCTGTCTTAAAGTATCTTTGGATTTCTTTCATAGAGTATTTCATTGCAGTGTAGTAGAGCCAAGATAACAATTTCATGAAGTCTTTGTTCTTTTTTTTAAACACAACTAGTTACCCTGTTAAATTTTACAACAGTAGGTTGCGTGAAATGAAACAAAGTAGGTCTAGTGCATTGAAATAAGAATTTCCCCATGTGAAGGACATTAAAGACTTGCTTTCTCCTGTAATTCATTTGTCCAGAATTATAAAGTGTAGTGATTCTGTATGTGAATTTTTTTTTCCAAGCTGTTTTACTACCATTTGTCCAAGTACAAAATAAATTATGGGTATAAGTTTTTCACACCCAGAAACCATCACAAATGGTGTCTATTGTGCACCGGGGAGTGAGGTGTGAGAGAGGGAGAAAGAAGCACTGCAGGGTTCCTTCTACGTCTTTGTAAGAAATGCCTGAGAACAAATGGCTTAATTAAATAGCTATTTTAATAAGACAGAGTAACAGGAGGAATATAGATAGTGAGTAAATCTTGTGTCCCTTTAGATGCTGGGAACGTTGTGTTTGTGCAGCATCAGATGGAGCCCTGGTGGACTTTTCCCAGGGCTTGCCAAGAAGGGCCTGTCCATTGAGAGAAGCCCCTCCTTTTTGCCAGTCAAGATACTATATCATTTCCTTGCAAGAAAACAACTCTATTAATGAAGGACATTCATGGAAGAAGAACTTGTTTCCCTTTTAGACAAGGCCAAGGCCTGGCAGGATCAGCAGTAGCAAGAGGGAGCTGCCTGAGTTGATCCTGCAGCCAAGCACAGGATAAACTGCAGTTGATTGATCTGTGCAGCATAGCACAGACTGCACCTACTTGAGTTAACTGTGCAGTGGATCTCTGGCTCCTTGATGTGCAGTGGTCTCCCAGTCAGGATTGCCACCTTCCAACCTTTGATCCACAAGCAGTTTGCCTTTTTCAGACATTTTAAGTTACGGTTACATTATACAGTACCATCCAGGCTTCTCAAACCCCAGGTAAAGGCCCAGCAGAGCACACGTGGCCTGTTCAAGACCTATCCTGTCTCTTTGAACACATTTTCCACAGGCTAACACTACAGTGACTCACCTCTCGGATTTTATCAGTCATAAAATTCTCATCCTTTCTATTATGCATAATATTTCATAGCTAATGTACTCTCATGTATTTCAGTCTGTTACTATTTTAGCTCAGAAAAAGCATTAAATTGAAAGCTGAGTATCTGATGTTGTGGATATATTACAGCTACCATTGAATTCACAAGTTTATGAGCTCTTAACTTGTCTTATGGATTGGATCTCAGACCAGCATCTTAGCAAAATAAAAACACAAGAAGAGAGAGAGGACAGTCATAAACCTATGGTTACCCAGAGCGCAGAAAACCCCTGTACTCAGGAAAAGTGTATAAAGGTAAAGGGATTTGGGTTGTTTGTTTGTGCTAGTATGTTTTCAGATTTGTGGGTGTTTAAAATTATTTGGAGAGTATAACAGGTCAGTGCATAATTAAAACAAAATAATTGTTAGTAAGTCAGTATTCATTCCAGCAGTAAGATATAGTACATAATTTGTCATTTGTAAAGCATACAGATAATTTCTAATAAAAATGTGGTGCCCTGTCTCAACATGAGAGTTTCAGCATTTTATTTCAAGTCACTTCTGTGAAGTGATAGTTTGTCTTATGTTTTGCGTGATACGTTGTTTTAAGGAGATGAACAAATCAAATTTAAAATGGTTTTTTGCCTATTTAGATATGAAAGTTTCATTTTATCACCAATAAAAGGTAATGCTGTGCTGTATTTCAACACTTCTATTGTTTTCTTTCTTGTGATACCAAGATTTAGAAATCAGTGAGGTGTTCAGAAAATTCCCTTCGTTGTATTTCTTCATTATATAAAAGATTTATAGCCCCTGTGCTTGGATTTACTGAGACTGAGCTCACATGTATCTCCACTCCCACATGTAAACCTATGTAAAATTTAAAACCTGTGTATGCATATAATTCTGTTACCTGTGCTGAATCTGCCCAGAGAGTATTGCATATGTAATCCAATAAACTCCAAGAGAAAGTTAGCAGGTTTGTTTGTTTGTTTTTCACTTACAGTTAGCTTATAGAATAGTTCATATACTGCACGTAATTCTCTTTTTGTATATTTTTGCAGCTTTTGCCTATAGCTGCTGAGCAACTCCAGTGGATGCCATATGTGGATCCTAAACTGCACATGCCTGTGATTAAATTTATTTACTGGTCTATAAGACAGTTAGACACTGATATACAGGTAAAAGAAGTTGTCCTCATGCAGTATGGTTTTTAAAAAAAATCACAGAAGATGTTAATGGATTTTGCATTTTAAATACATACAAAAAAATGGGTATTTTCAGGTAGCATATAGAAAAGAAACTGCTGTCTTTATAATTCATAGTGTTTATCACAGACAGATGGCAAATGAAAAACAATTTTTTTCAAGTTAAATTTAAATTTTGCATTGTGTATCTAAATGTAGTTTTCCTACGTATCTGATCTCCGTTGTGATGTTTAAGCACATCAGAAACTATATTTTTGCATATGTATTTACAAAATTTGCACTAGAAAAGGCAACTATTATGTACTTTATGAATGAGATTTGTTGAAACTGATGAAAGTGAGTGGCAAAGCAGTGAAGAAATGCTGATTTTTCTGTCCTTTGCTTGGTGTCTAACCACAAGACATTCCTTGCTCTTTTTGACTAGACTGCCATAAGAAAATATTTAGCAGTATAATAAAGAAAAAGACAGTAGTCGTACTATAAAGACTCGGCATAATGTTGTCAATGTTCATTTGCTAAATTAAAAGCTAGGAACTTTGTAAATATCCTGAGTTTAAATTCAATACAGTAGTGAGACGTTGGGATTAGTTCTATTAAGTAACTATATTTTAAACAAGCATATTGTGAAGTTTGACTCTGTGGTAAGATTTCTGTATTGTTTATGATGAAAACTCTAATAGATGTTACCTGTACAGTGTTCTTAAGCTTCATATTTAGAGCTTGATTCTGTAAATGCTTTTGAAGGATAGAACTTCAGTCAGCTTTACAAAATTGAGTTGAGTGAAACTGAGCTTTTTCTGGAACCAGAGGCAACTTAAATAATCTCAGCATATCCAGGACCCTCACTAGTCTCTTGCTGAAGTGTGAAGGCACTGTGATAATGTTATTCAACTGCTTTTGGAACACAAAGCAATATCTCTTCTACTGCTTATATCTCAATAAATGGTCACACCATTTGCTACTTAATATTTAATTGCATGGAGAACATGTGTATGTTATGTTTTGATGTTTACACTAACTATATGCACTTTTGAAGCAGCATGCAATAATGAGATCAACCATGAGGAGACTCGGCGAAGATATTTTCAAAGGCATAGTGAGTAAGGGGAACCCACACAGTTCTTCTGAAGAATCTACAGAGCGTCAATCAAGGTCAGCAGCTTTCTTTAAGAGTGCCTGTATGCCTCTGAGGTTTCTGTCAACATTGATTGTGCTTAAAACAGTGACACAGGGTAAGTCAAGATTTTTTTAATATTAATTTATTTCAGTCGTGCCTGGACAAAAAGCATTTTAAGGATATCATAGAGTCTATTATGGTTTATTAGTGACAAGTGGGTTTACTTGGGTATTGTGAAGCAAAATATACAAGTATGAATCTTGCTATTATTCACTTTATGATAGAATTTATGTGTTCCTTTTAATGTGATGACTTGTCAGACAAGTCAGCATTTCTGAAGAGGGGGGAGAAAATAAAGGTTTCAAAGTAGACACTGTGAAATTACACAAATCAGATTGTGTCTGTACAGTGTGAGAAAAAGTGTGGAAAATATAACTCAAAGAACAAAATAACTCTTCTTAGCTGATTTGTTAATTGCCACCTTCAGTTATGAAGTCTTACCTTTCTTCATGGGAAACAGGGAACGAGGTGTTGCACATCCTTTTTATGGAAGTCAGGCAGAAAAGTAATTGTGTACCATTAAGAGCAGGTGTGAGATGTGATTGCTGCTTACCTGTGGGTCTGCAAAACTGGTATTTTCTGCAAGAATAAGTTTTACAAGGATAGCATAAGAATGATCATCTCTATAAGCCTTTTCCAATTCTTTGTGGTATTAACCACTTATTTTTCCCTTTCCAAAAACATTTTAAAAGCACGGATCATTTTGATAGCAAGTAATTTTTTAGTGGGGTTACAACTGAGCAATCTAACCTAACCTCAGAGATGGTCCTGCTTTCGACAGGAAAGTTGGACTACATTCCAACCTAAATTATTCCATGATTCTATTTTTGCTACCTTTTTTCCTCAGAATGGTTTGTATTTTAAAATACCTTCACAAGTAACATGTTTCTTCTGTCAGTAACATCAAGAGATTGATACAGGTTACAGAGACGTTAATTTTCAAGGTGCTCCTGAAAAAACATTCCAGAATATCAAAATCAGATGCCTGTTTTGGCATCTGATTTTTTTTAGTCTCTTGCATGAAATATGTTAAATTTTGGGGCATTTCTTAGACAGCAGAGATCCATGCCATAAAATTGCTACAATCTGTGGCACCCTGATTGACACAAAACAGGAATGCAAAAGATTTTAAATGCATAAATAATGAACACAGTTCTTTTTCATAGAAGTTGTGCTTCTGGATTAGATGCTTAAGCAGATTAGTATGTTTTTATGCTTAATGACCTGTGCAGTATTTATATTGTGAGTATTTGCAGTAAACACAGGATTAAAACATGGGGGAAGACCATCCTGAAATCATTCATGAACTAACACAGTGTTCCAGCTGTTGGAGGGAACTATTTCAGTCAACATATTTTCCTGAAGCATGATAATTAGTCTTAAATTGAGACTCACATTCTACAAATGTTTGATAAAAACAATGCAAGAAGAATTGCAATAAAAAACTAGTCATTGCAGAGACTGATTTATCCTGAGCAGATGAACACCCTTGATTAGAATGAATCAGTTTAGCTTTTCATGGTTGCTTTTTACTGCTGGCTTCTGTAACACAGAAAATATGATCTGTTGTTAAACATATGTTAGATATCAGCGTGTATGAATTTTGATCACTCTGACCACATGGCACTAATGATCTGGTGATAAAGTAGCAGATTTGGTTTGAACATATGTCCTCTTTCCTTAAAAATGTCAGTATCCAGCAGATGGCACCGTAGTTAAACGTATGCAGTAGGATAAATTGTTTCCTTCCACTTAATTTTTTGCGCTCCAGATGATCAATGTGATTCCAAGATACTGAGGAAGATTTGACATCAGGAAATTAAGAAAATAGATTGGTTCACTTAATCTACATCCTTCTTATAATTTCTGACAATGGATGAGAATATAAAAAGTTTATACTGAAACTACAGCTTTTTATAGAAGGAATGGGAGTAGTTGCTCTCATTAATATAATTGCCCCCACTCAGACAAATCAGCCACTGACTCCCTTAATAGAGGTTTCCCAGATGTTGAAACCAACATTGTCTCAAACTATGCAAGTTTGTATTTTCTTTCCTCTTCAACAAAATATTTGCAGGACTTCACATTTGTAAGTATATATTCTTAAACATACAAATTGTAGATAGTCTTTTTCTCCACTCACAATAAATTGTTAAGGAGTGAAAACAGGCAGAGGATGTCTTAAATAAAAAGTAAATTTAATATTTTCAGCTACGTAACTTTTAAGTGCATATCTGCTGTGGTAACTGTCACTTGTTCACATTGTTTAATGAAACAGGGATTATAGAAGTTTTATTGCCTGTATTCTGATATTTTTCAGTGGATTACCTGGCTCAGGCGTTTGATTCCCTTCATGTAGACTTGAAGACAGATGAAGGGAAGGCCTTGTTTTTGGAATACCGATGTGTGCCTGTTGTATTAAGTCACTTAAAAGTATCCCGTAGAGGTCTGCTTTCCAGTGCTCTTGATGGATTACTTCAGATGACCATGGAATCTGGTAAATTTGGGTAATTACGAAAAAAAAATTTAAAAATCCAAAAACCATGATGAAAACAGGTGAGGAGAGCATAAAAACCATGTAAAAAAAGCATACAAAATGCAGTGTAAAAACTGTATAAATAGCCTAATATGTACTATTAGCAATTCTTTGTATCATGTACATTCATTAGAGACATAAAATGTATTTCTGTATTGTCTGTCTTTTTCTAAGCCATCTTGTATTTTCTTCTCCCTCTCAGCCACTATGTTTTATATTTTGTCCTGGTTACTTTCTTACTTCTTGCTGTGAATTTTTTGTAGCTATTTTTGGTTTGGTTTTTCAGTTTATTCCACTGTATTACCTTGTTGATATTTTTCTTTGAAGTCAGGCTGTGCCAGGGAAGCCAAATCATGAAAACCTACCAGAAGGTGGAGATAAAAAATAGGTTTTATTTAAATTCTTTTCCTAGTTTGAATGAACAGCTCATTCCCAATCATTTTTTGGTTTCTGGTGTTTGGTATTTTTAGAAGAGATGGTTATGTTTTGCTGAATTTTACTGTGCTTTGGCACTAGAAAATGTTAATAATCTTATTTGTCACAGCATTTTTCCAGGTGATTACAGGTAAGGATCAATTGATAACCACCTGGATGAGCATGAAGGTAGTGAGGCATTCCAATGCCATGTTGAATAACCCGTGCAAGTGGTTTTTTTTGAAAAGATAAAATCACTCACTGCCTTTAGGAACAGAAATGTGTACTGTTTTGGAAGTATTTTGTTATTATGCATTGTACTAGTTTAATAGAAAGTATGTGTCACTTGGGATGGTATAGCATTGAGTAAAAAGCAATTTTGTAGCAACCTAAGTGCAAAAATATTTAACCGAAGTTCTATTCTTCCTTATAGAGTCTTTTTCTGACCAGGTAATTAGTGCAGTGTTGCACTAAAGTATTCTTCCTAATAGTCATAACAGTGATTGGGAAAGTGATTGGGAAAGAATTAATTGAATGCACAAAGGTAACAACCAAAGCAAGATGGGCAGTGTCTGGTATTTCTTTGGGTAATGACTGTAACAGTGCCTCTTCTGTTACCAAGCAGTAGTCATTGCATCAGTAGTCATGATACACGAGGTGCCTGCAGTTTGAAGAATAATGAAGTTATATTGTGAGACTCAAATTTTACTTTCCTGCTTCTCAGAGAGGTTGTATGTATGTGAAATTAGGGAAGGAAGAGCACTGTTTAATTAAATTGACATTTGATTGAAAGTTATTTCTTGGCAACTGGATGTAAAGCCTTATGTAGAGCCTTCCTCTTTGGTAGAATAAATTGTCAATACACAAATTAGGCACGTTCTGCTCTTTTCCAATACATAGTGTTTTGCCAGAAATTTTTAGTAATGAGAAATAGTATTGCTGATGGGAAATTGTGTTTTTATTCCTTTGTAAGTTTCCTATTAAAAAGTCATTAAAAGACAAACTATGGAAGGCAGCAGTGACTATTCAGAGGACTCTGTGTTAGACTAAAACAGGAATTCACACTCAGTTTTAAAGCTGTATTCACGTGCAGCCTTAAGTATGAAGCCGTAAATCATGGCTGTATACTAAAATATGGAATCATATTACCCGAAAAGACAGCATCCAATCAACAGGAGACAAAATCTAGACTTCTAATTTTTTCTGTAATATATGCCATCCTAGGCATTCTCTCAATTCGCTGCAGTAATTTTCTGGCTCTATAGGAGTGTTGCAATACTCTTGTTCAAAAATAATACCTTTAGAGATGAAGTGATTAGAAAATAAATTGGAAAAAAGACCAGTGGAGGTTTTTTCAGCATATAATTTTCTATAACTTAATTTTTAAAGGTTTTTTTTTTTTAA
This sequence comes from Orthonyx spaldingii, assembly GCA_013397795.1. NCBI lineage: Eukaryota > Metazoa > Chordata > Aves > Passeriformes > Orthonychidae > Orthonyx > Orthonyx spaldingii. Next base: position 1,406,291 of record VZTJ01004576.1, read on the forward strand.
GCACATACTTTTACGGATTCAAATTTCACTTGTCCAGGATGAAAAATGTGAATCAGATGTGAAATAACTACTATGTTGCAGCAGATGTGAAATAACTACTATGTTGCAGCACTATTTCCTGTAACTGCATGTACCTTTTTTTTATCATAAGCAATGAATGCTGATGTTTCTGTGCAGTCCAGGCTTATTTGAGGTCCTTATGTAGGTTCTCTGCCCTGTAAGAAATTATTTTCCTCATGTTCCAGAAATGAAACCTAGGTTTCCCTCATACATTAAGGATAGTTACTTAAGCTGCATTTGAAGAATCACAGAATCATAGAATATGCTGAGTTGGAAGGGACCCATCAGGATGATCAAGTCCAATGCCTGGCCCTGCGCAGGACACCCCAAGAGTCACACCCTGTGCTTGAGAACATTGTGCAAATGCTTCTTGAATTCAGACAGGCTTGGTGCTGTGACCACTTCCCTGAGGAGCCTGTGCCAGTGTTCAACCACCCTTTCCATGGATATCCAACCTAAACCTCTCCTGACTCAGCTTCGTGCCATTTCCTCAATTTCTGTCACTAGTCATGAGAGTGAAGAGATCACTGTCTGCCCCTTCTCTTCCCCCTGTGAGGATATTGAAGACTGCAGTGAGGTCTCCCCTGAGTCTCCTCTTTTCCAGGCTCAACAGACCAAGTGACCTCAGCCACTCTTCACACGGCTTCCTCTTCAGTCCCTTCATTATCCTTGTGGCCCTGCTTTGGACACTCTCTAATACCTTCATGTCTTTGTTATATTGTGGCACCCAAAACTGCTCCCAGCACTCGAGGTGAGGCCGCCCCAGTGCAGAGCAGAGCGGGACAATCCCCTGCCTTGCCTGGCTGGTGATCCTGATGCCCCCCAGGACAGGATTGGCCCTCCTGGCTGTCAGAGCACTGCTGACTCATATTCAATTTTCTGCTGACCAGGACCCCCAGGTCGCTTTCCTCAGCACTATTCTCCAGCCTCTCATTGCCCAGTCTGTCCATACAGCTGGGGTTTCCCCATCCCGAGTGCAGAATCTGGCACGTGACAGTGTTAAACTTCATATGATTGGTGATTGCCCAGCTCTCTAACTTGCTGAGGTCTCTCTGAAGGTATCTACTAGTTTAAGACAGATACTTCTCTCAATACAAACTAGAATGAGAGTCTGCAGTACTGCTTATGCAGATTTGGGATTGGTATGCACATTCTGAGATTTTGGATCAGTGTCTTTGCTTTTGGCTTAATAGTGTGTCTGGTACAGTGAGTTCAGAATCCAGGTTTCCATTGCGAGTTCAAACAGCATTGATAGTGCTTCACTTACTGAAAACATGATGTCAAATGCAACAGCTGAGGCATTTAGTATCGTCTTTGTTCTATCTATGTACAAGACCTTAATGGCAAGTTAAAATGAATAGTCTTACTGATGTGGATCTTACTGGCACACAGCCTTTTATGCACTCCATCTCTCTTCAGGAGTTTAGCATCAACAATCTGTGAGAGTCCTGACACCAACATTTCAATGGGAAATGATGCAAAACTGAAAGATAACGTTCCTCAGCATGTATTTTCTCTGTCTACATCTACTCTGTACAAGGTTAGAAAACACCAGTGTACCTGTCCAGCTAGGCCATTGGAACACTAGTAGAATTCTGTGAAGAAATGTTTAAGACTTTTGGTACCTGTAGGGAGCTAATTTTTATCTGTTTCTTGAAACTTAGTTGTGTCAAGCTTAGCTGCACTGTTATTTCCCAGACATCAGTGAGTTTCCATACCATTGTATAATTCTGAAGTATAGTGCCAGCCAAAAATAATCCCACAGTTTTTCCCAGTGTGGTGGGATGGCCCTGGCTACTCTGACACTCCCCTCCTCAGCAGGAGAGGGGGGGGAAAAAAAGTAAGATTGAAAAAATAAATTGTGGGCCAAGATAAAGGCAGTTTATTAAAGCAAAAGTGAAGTCCACACATGGAAGCAAAGGAAACCAAAAGATCCCATCAATGGGTAGTGTCTGGCCACTTCCTGGGAAGTGGGGCTTCAACATGCATAGAGGTTGCTCCAGAAAGCATGTCATAAATAAGGACTGCCCCCCTTCCCCTGCCACACTGCCTTCCCGCTCCTCTTTTCTCTTGTATTGCTGAGCAAATACCATATGGTATGGGAGTCACTTTGTGGAGTCCCCACCCAAGATCTTGCCCAACACCAGCCTGCTGGTGAGGGGGAATGTTGGAGAGACAGTGTTGGCACTGTGTAGGCACTCTTAGCAGTAGCCAAGGACTGGTGTGTTACCAGCACCTTGCTAGCTACCAATACAAAGCACAGCACTTTGAGGGCTGCTGTGAAGAAAATTAACTCTGTCTCAGGCAGACCCAGTGCACCCAATCATTAACATATTTAGAATTGTAACAGTATGTCTAATATACAGAATGTATATGTGTGGGTGTATTTGTGTGTGTGTATATATATATATATATATATTTTTTTTTTTAAAGCTCTGCCAGTCTTGCTTGCCTCACCTCTTTTACAAAATTTTAAGGCCTAAGGACGAGGTAAAATGTTCTACTGATCATTGCTCTTGTCATATACAAACACATTCATAGTTGGAGCAAAGGCTGACTTTTAAATGTCAGGGGTGAAAAAAGTTGAGGTCAGCATGATCCTCAGGGCATAAGAGTGACAGGAAGTGCTAAAGATGTTGTGCAGTAATTTCAGACAGTTTACTTTGTATCAAAAAAACTTCCGTTTCAGTTTACTTTTGTGCTCTAATAGTGTTGGGGTTTTTTCCATATTCCAGTACTTTTGTGGATTCTGTTCATTACTTTTACTGTTAGTAGATTTGAGGAATGAAATTTTGCAACTGAGTGGGTCCTTACCTAACCACTTGCATTCTGTTAGCAAATTTCTTAGTTTAACCTATGCTAGAAACTTAATAAATAACTTAAATTAAGTTGTAGGTAATTCTTAGGATAAACTATATCATTTTAAATAATTTATGTTATATTTCATGTTGTTTATGTGATGGAGAAATTATTTTTCTTCAGGTGAGCTCAGTGGCCTAAGTGGCAATCTAGTTGTTTTAGTCTCTTCTTCAGGGGAAATAGTAGGTTTATTCTAAATTCCACAGTTGCAAGAGTTAACAGCTTGTTGTGAACCTGACAGCAGAAAATCAACTCCGTAAATATATTTAATCTCTTTTCTCTTATTACATTCTGCTAATATTTTTGTTTAAAAGTGTACATAATGCTGTATGAATTGGTATAGCTTGATTTTTACTGTAGTTATCTCATTGGTTCCTGTCTTGTATCATGGTCAGATGGGAGAAGTGTCAGTTCAGTTATATCCTTTTCAATTTCTTTTTTCTCTCTATACCCATTACCAGTATTTCAATCCATGTTTGTTTTCTGAAGGATGCCCATCTTTCCCTTACTGAAAAGATTGACTGAGAAAAGCAGAATCAAGGGAGCAAGTCCTACAGTGGTTTTTTAGTCATGGTGCTGTTTCCTTAAATCTGAGGCTTCAGATGAGTGCCATAACATTGAAATTGATCCTTCTTTTGGTCTTTGAATCTAATGAGTGATCTAAAAAGACATCTTTCTTGCTTCTCATTGAGTAAAAGGGTAAGACATCTATTTCTGCTCATTTGATAGGGAAGAAAGATTTCAGTACCATGGCTTTTGAAGGTTTCCTTATTTAGTTAAGGAAAGCAGGCTACCAGACTGTGATGTTTGGTTTTTAGTTCCATCTCTAAGCTATGAACCCTTGTGAAGGCAAATCTAAAACCAAAATCTTCTCTGATAGCATTGTCATAGAAAGTAGGTTTAGTATCTTGTTGAATGCTGAATGTGCTTGGTGATAGATTTCTACAACTGCAGAGTGCTCTGACCGCCTTTGAAGTTTTGGGAGCAAAACAACTGCTACATGCCAATGATTCAGTTTAGTCAAAGGACATGTAATTATTTATTGCTTAACAAAGCTCTTACTGTTTTCCATTAAAATTACTATTAAAATAAATGTAATAGTTACTTCTAATCATCCAGATTATAGTATGAATCAGTGGCTTTCAGGGGATCTTCATACCAAAGCTCCCTCCCTAAGACTACAAATTCCTTTTCTCAGCAGATCTTGTTTCTAGGGCAGTAGTTGCAACAAACTGTTAAAGAGAATTCCTGGATACCAGACTTGAAACATTTTCTGGAAACAATCTAGTAAAAAGTAGCATGACCTCATCAAGAAAATTTGTTCTATGGGTGGTGAAGAACATCACATCATTGGTATTAAATCACCTTGTAGTTGTATACTTGTCATATGCAATCTTGTTCAATAGTGTTCTTCCTGTCTTCTCACTTTTCACGCATCTTACTGTGGTTTTTGTAATTTCTGAATCAGTTAAAAGGGTTTCAAATGATGTAGTGAATTTATAGTCACCTATCAAAAATAACGTTGTTAACTGCAGTCTGGTTCATGCTTGATTTGAAATCTGCTGTTGGCAGAGGGCTCCCTGCCTCAGTGTCACCTTTTGCATTTTATACAAAGATATCATACATCTTAAATTCCTCCTGCAGTGATATCTAACTGCTGTCATGTAGATTGGTAGGTTCCCCTTTCTCAACCTTAAGTTTGTTCATTCAGTGAAATCAAAACTTACCTGCTCACTGGACATTTCAAAACACTGGCCTTTGCTTTAAATAAAACTTAAATGTCCTTTGTCCTCAAGCTTATTTCTGTTTTGCAGAGAGTATATTTTATATTAGTTTGTACTTATTCACAAATCAACATGACAGCATATTAAAAAAAATAATCTCAAAATTATACTCTCATGTTTACTGTAAGTTACGGCACATTCTGTAGGGCTTAAGTGTGATTTCTTAACCATATTGGTATCACTGAAGATTTTTAGTAACTGCAAAAGTGAGCTGTATTTACACATTCACCGAACCTTACTTTTAATTTTAATTTTTTTTAAAAGAAAATATTATGGTCATGGATAACCAAGTCTGTGCCCAGATGTACTCATCTCATAGGGAAGTTAATGAAGCCAGTGAAGATAAAAGGGTTGTCTCCATAGTAAGAAGCTGTGCTTATTTACATGTAAACTGAAGTCTTCTTATATTGACTGTCTGTAGGACACTCCCTCTTTGCCTTTGTGCTGAAATGCTTCCATAACTGATGCTAGGAATTCTACAGTGTGCACTGTTCTGTGGGTACTTCTAAAAGTCAATGGACAGAATCTGCCAAGGAAACTCAGACCTGCCCCTTTATGTTTCTTCTTGAGTCTTAGCATTTTGAGTCTTTACAGACCACAAGCCATAAAGGCATGGAGTAAAAAATGCCTGTATGCTTAAACAGATTAAAATTCAACATTTTCTAGCATATTATCTTTACTGTAACTTTGCAGGATTGAAACTTTTCAAGTGAGTTTATTCTGCAGTACTGAAAAGATAAAAATGTCAAGTTTGTGAATACCAAATTAAGGTAGGATTCCCCCTCACCTGTGTGAAAAGCAGATGTGAAATTGTCCTGAGGACTTGTTGTGAAGCTATAGTGATAGAAATGATTTACAGCTTATGTGGCATGAACATTGAAATACAAACCATTTAAAAGGAAATCCTTCCTCTATTATCCTGTCTTACCTTTGTAATTTTTATTCATTCTTCTGAAAACAGTGAATAATTGTGTTGGATTAATAGATGTTTTAGTTTAGTATTTTAACCACAGATAAGGATCTCTAACTCTGTTAAATGCAGCCTAGATAATGTTAGGACCCACCTATATGTGCTGAGAGCAAGAAAGTACACCAAAACTTTGCACACATTTTTGTTAATTGATTGCAAATTTAGTTTGAATACTTTGATTTTGATGAAATTCATTTAGTGTGAAGTACCGTCTCTAACAACAAATAATGTCTGTGTCATTATTTTCTCCCTCTTCTAGTAACAGTCATGTAATGCTTAGTCATTCTGAATTTTGGACCCATCTCATCCACTCCAAAGGAATAAATAGAAGGAACCATTAAATATAAAATTATGTGGAACCAAGTAGCCATTTCAGAAGTAAAGCTTTGCAGTTCATTTAGGGTAATACAGTAGTTCTTAAGCAGCATATAATTTTGAAGGTAGATGTGAATGCTAACTTTTAAAAAGTATTTGATGCTTAAAAGATGTTTATGTCAGTAATTAGGTATACACATCCCTTTTCAAGTAAATTTATGAAATCTTTAGAACATTAAAGTTTATTCAGGTAAGATCTTGTTTGCTCTTATTTACTAAACTTGCATATTTTCAATAAATAGTTTACAGTTTTATAGTTTTCCATAAATTGGTTTAATTTTAAACAAACTATGATTTAAGTAGGAAAAATATTTTTATACATTTTATTTCTATTTGACCATCAGAACTACTGTACTTTTTAGCCAACTTTTTTAGAGCAATGTCATAATTGAAATAATTCCACAAAGAAAGGCTTTTCTGGGAAATAAAGTATTTTTACAAGAATAGTAAAAATTGTATAGTTTGAGTAACATCTGTGCATTGTCAGAGCTCAGACTTTATATACCTGCTCACTTGCAATCTAATGTTACAGAATTGCAAGTTATGTTTATTTATGTTCAGGCTTTCTTAGAGTTTGTCATTGTGTTTGGAACAAAGCTCCTTTAGGTGTGCGCTGAGAGAGTTGTGATTCCTTCAGTGATTCTGGTATTTCATTGGGCCTTTTCTGGCTTCTTGAACAAAGTAACCCATAGTAGTGTACAACTTGAATTTGAAATGCTACCTAGGTTAGTGGTAAAATGGTTTTTTTTCTCCCTGTTAGGCCTCATTAGAATCAGTCTTTAATGGTAAGACTATGTTGATTGCTCATAGACGAACTGAGTTCCATCAGCACAGCAAAAGCTTTCATCCTCTAATGATCAGATCCATCCTTTGATCCACTGATAATCAGTGATTTTCCAAGAAAAATGTATGTTGTTTCTTAGTATATAAACTTTATGCTTCTGCTATGCTAGCAAGTGACATAATTCTGATTTCCATGTATTTTATATCTGTTGCATTCCAAGTGGGCAGTTCCAACATGGAATTTCATTAGACTATTCCTACCTTTATGCCATGGTCATTAATTATTACACCAGATAAGCACCATTGCAAAAATCAGTGTTTAAAACTGAAATTCATTTTTAGTGAATTCCTTACACTACACACCTTCCAGCCATTCTACTAACCCCCATTTTCTGCAATGTAATATCATGTGTTGCTTTCTCAGATGATATTGAAGTCCAGATTAGATATAACTGTTGCACCATTTATTTACCTAACAAAAATATCTGACTATTCTGCCTCAACAACTATAGTTCCTATACATATACTTACAGATAAACTGGTACATTTTATTTTTTTTTTTAGTTCTTTGCTTTAGTTCCTGAAAATAAATTTTTACTGAAGGGCACATATGTTCAGTCTGCCATTTTTTGGTCCAAATCCAACAAATGCATTGCATTGACTGTTCTCTCTTCGCAAAGTGCTGCTTCCTGGCTTGTTTTTTACCAGTTTGGGGTTTTTTTACTTAAGTTTTTTTACCCACCAAACGTTGCATCCTTCCACACCTTGAGCAGCCAGTTTTTTCAGGGGAATGCTGTGGGAAGCAGTGTCAAAGGCCTTACTAAAGTCCAGATAAACAACATCCACACTCTTTTCCTCATCCACCAAGCAGGTTACTTTGCTGTAGATGGAGATCAGGTTGGTCAAGCAGGACCTGTCTTTCATCAACCCATGTTTGTGCTGGTTGGGCCTGATCCCTGTACCTGCCATGTGCTGGCACTCAGAATGACCTACTCCATGACCTTCCCTGGCACCAAGGTTGGGCTGACAGGACTGTAGTTCCCTGAATTGTCCTTCTGGCCCTTCTTGTAGATGAGCGTCACATTTGCCACCCCCAGGTAACTGGGACTTTCCCCATTAACCAGAACTGCTGGTAAGTGATGGAATGTGGCTTGGTGAGCATTTCCCACTGGCTTTCTCGATACCCTTTGGTGGATCCCATCTGGTCCCACAGGCTTGTGTGTTTGTCTAGGTGGTGTATCAGGTCACTGACCATTCCCCTTTGGTTTATGGGAGCTTCGTTCTGCTCCCTGTCTTCCAGCTCAGGGGATTGGGTACCTGGAAAACAACTGGTTATTAAAGGCTGAGGTAATGAAGGCATTAGGTGGTCTTTTCCTCATCCTTTGTCACTGTGTTTCCATCTCACATCCAGTAAAGGATGGAAATACTCCTTGGCCCTCCTTTTGTTATTAGTGTATCCATAGAAACATTTTTATTTTCTATTACACCAACAGCCAGGCTAAGTTCTACTTGGGCTTTGGCCCTTCTGATTTTCTCCCTGCATAACTTCACAACATCCTTACATTCCTCCTGAGTTGCCTGCCACTTCTTCCAAAGGCCATAAACTCTTTTTTTCCCCTGAGTTCTAGCCAAACCTCTTTGTTCAGCCAGGCCGGTCTACTTCCCTGCCAGTTTGTCTTTTGGCATGTTGGGACAGCCTGCTCCTGTTCCTTTAAGATTTGTTTCTTGAAGGATGTCCAGCTTTCCTGAACACCTTTGCCCCTCAGGACTGCCTCCCAAGGGACTCCCTCCACCAGTCTCCTAAAGAGGCTAAAGTCTGCCCCCCTGGAAGTCCCAGTTAGTAGTTCTGCAGGCTGCCTTCCTTACTTCTCCAAGAATAAAAAACTCTTTATCATTTTGTGATCTGTGCGCAAGACGTACTCCAGCCATCACATCACCCACAAGTTTTTCTCTGTTCACAAACAGGAGATCCAATGGGGAGACTTGCCTAACTGGCTCCTTCACCATCTGTGTCAGGTAGTTCTCTTCCACACACTCCAGGAACCTCTGGAGAGAGGACTGTTTTCCTCTCTACTGTGTTGTAATTCCAGCAGGCATCAGGTAAGTTGAAGTCCCCCATGGGAATAGTTAGGAATTATGATATATCTCTCCAGTTTTTATATATTAGTTCATCTGCCTCTTTATCCTGGTTGGGTGGTCTATAACAGACTCCCACCAGGATGTCTGCTTTGGCCTTTCCCCTGATTGTTAGCCCCAAACACTTGACCCTGTCATCACCTTCATCAAGCTCTAGACAGTCAAAAAAACCCATAAAATACGGGGCTATCCAAATTTTTTTTCTGGATGTAATCTGTAGGTGCCATATGAGAATGATACTGGTTTCCTATACACCCTGTCCCGTGTCTGTTTCAATGTCTTGCATATCATGGGAAACTGAAGAGCAATTTAGATCATACTGAGGTCAACACATAGTGGGTGACCAGCTGAAATTGCCACTTGGGCTCTGTTAACTGAGTGTCATCCAGGCAGGCACCTACACTGTGCTCTAACCACTGACATTGAACAGTCCTGGCTACTGATTACAGGAGAAAATGTTAAATTCAGCAAATGGTTCAAATCTTGCAGGCGACTCTTATAGACAGTTTGTTATACGCGAGTGATGTTGCTGTTTCCTTTGAAGTGTTTCTGCTGTGGTGCACAGTTGACTTTTGTGTTCGGTAACTTTTCCACACTAGTAGACACTGCTGCACCATTCACTTGTGTTGCTGTCACGTGTTCTCCTTTCTCCCAGCAGATCCTCACACAATTAGAAATAAGGCAAAACTGGAATCATTAATTTGTTAAAACATGAACTTAGAAGTTGTCATTTTATTTCCTGAATTGACATAGCTTTAGGTATGAAAGAGAATTTTCTGGATAACTCTAGTTGGTGGGATTTTATGCTTATGGTGTGTGACTGATTACTTTGAGGGTAAATTTCAGATGAATTCTGTCAACAATGATAAATTGCTTATTGTTCCTTGCAGTCTACCAATCAAGCTAAGTTAATGCAACTACAGCATGCTCCAATTTTTTAAGGATACCAGTGGAGGCTTTTGCAGATTATTTTAAATTATGACAAAGTCCTGTCAGGATAAATTTCAATTAAGTTTTTCTGAAATAGTTAAATAAAAGCAAAATCTATGCAGAATCTAAGCCACCAAAATATCTAAAAATGTGAAGCTTATGTTTTTTTAGTTAATCAGCTGGAGATGCATTTAAATTATATATTTGTTTTGTTCATTTTCTGATTACTTAGAACAGAATCTTCAAAAGCTTATCTGAATTGAATATGTAGGCAAGTCCATTTAAACATGCTTTTATCAGTTGGCTTTCACGTGATTAACTTTGCAAACTTTTAGAAATGATTACCACTTTAGCTTTTCTGTTTTATAGGAAAAATCCTCTGTCTTAAAAGTAATGTTGTCTTTTACATTAATTTGTATACTTCAAAGTTAGAGTATTGTTATAGAATATATATGTGTGTGTGTGTGTGTGTGTGTGTGTGTGTGTATTATTTTTTTAATGTAATATGTTTAAGGAACCAGTAAGAGCAGGGCAGCAAAGAAATATTGAGGTCAGCTAAATATGGTATTTGTTTACCCTGCAGAAAAGTAATTAAAAGCATTTTATGGCTAGTTAAGGATATTTATAGGAATAAATTGTAGGATTGCCCTATTCATCCAAGCAGTCTTTGTTACCTTCAGATCTTTCATGAATCAGAGGTCAGCTGAATCAGAAGTCATGTTAAATGAGTTTTTAAAAGCCATTTATTTTCTTAATGGGCAATAGAAAGAAGAAAGGTTTTTCTTCTCAATTAACTTCTTGAATGTCAATGTTCTCATGCATTTATTTATTCTTTTCTTTCATTTCTGATAAGCATCTTTGGTAAGTAAGAGATACTGTTTCAAGTTTTTGTTGTTAAAACACATTTCATCAGTGGTGCAATGCAGGTTGATAGGACCGATCATTTCTGTTTCTTGGGAATATATAGGCAGTCATTTGTGGGAACTCTAGCAAATTTTAGTAAGAATTTCTATAAAGTTGTAGTTCTATAGAACTACTGTAAAGTTACAGACTACATGATTTGTAGTCCTAGTTTTTTCTGGCTTTAGAGAAAGTTATCTCTTCCTGCTATTGTACAGAAATTTTAACTTCAAACACTTTAGTGATAGAAATATTTGGTCGGAAAGTATTCATAAAATGGTAGACTGAGTTCATTGAGCTTTGCTTGTTTGCTATTTCTGTTCATAGTTTTGTCACCTCTTCTCATGAAGTTTAGCAAGTTAGACTCACTAGGGCATTACAGCATCATACCAGGAGTGAAATTTTAGTTAATTATTTTTCCAGGTTTAAGACTCTGCTGTATGTACTTAATAACCCCAGAGTTCTGTCACAGAGAGCAGTGGCTCAATAAAGAGCACTGAGTCCTGAGTGTATGTCAGTCACGTATCACTAAAAGTAGCACATGTGGTGAACTCATCTAAGGATTTTCTGTTTGCTCTAATTGACAGATAGCCCTGAGGTTTTTTTTATATGACAATTTCTGAAAAATAATACCTCCTGCAGCAAAAGTACAGAAATATTGAAAAAAGTATTAAAAGTGGTATGCCTTGAAGACCATAAGCTAAAATAAAATGAGAAATAGTATCTTATCTTTTTTTCATTGATTACTGCTTACTTCTCTACTTTCATTCTGGTTTTATATTTATGACTGTTACAATTTAGAGACAGTAAATTGTAACTGGAAGTAGTACTAAAACTGAGTGTACAGCATGCATAAAACCATAGGTGCATTGAACGTCGTAGAAGGAATGCAAGAAACATGGAAACAGATGTAAACAGAAAAGCAGATTTATTTATAATGATTTATTGCCTTGATAATGCATATCTCTTTGAGTAGTTGTTGTTTTGCATTGCTTTAGGTAAAGAACAGAGGACACTTCAGCTATGCAAACCACAAAGCATCTGCCAGCCTTTTCCAAACTTTATAGAAAGTCAGTTGCTATTGCTTTTTATTGCTTCAAGGTTGGCCTCTTGCTACCAAACTCTGTTATTATCCTGCAGCTGTATGGTTTCCATCCACACATTCCATAATGTATATTATGGATTCCACCTGTTGAATCCAGCATTTTAAAGCAATTTGCCAAAACACCTCTGCTGAAAAGAGAAGAAAGATTCCATGTAGCCATAGTTGCTCTTACCTTTGCTAAAGGCATTTGCTGTTTCTCAGTCTCTTCATTTGAGGGTATAAACCAGCAAAGGCCCACAAGTTTCATGAGTTCCCTGTATATCAGGGAGGTGGCCCTTGGTCATTTGTTGGAATAGGAATAACTGGGTACTTATTGAGTATTCAGTATAAATGCCCAGTTCAGAAAATTACTTATCTAGGCTCCCAGGCTGACTTCAAACACCAAGTTGATTTCTTTTTTAAGCCCTATTCCAAACAGTTTTCTGTAGCATTTCTGCAGATTTTTTATCAGTAAACCTTCTGAAATAAATTAAAACCTTGAATTCACTCCAAGCCTACAATCTCTTATGTGTAGTATCCCTGTCCACGTGATTTGCAGCAGCTTAAAATATTTATTTCTGAGTCCTTTTGCACAGCTTAATGTTCACCTCCCATGATCTAAAGGAACCATGAAAAATGAGCACTGAATAAACATTTTCAATGCAAGAATTTTTATTTGAGTTTAAAATGGTTCTGTTTCCTGTTTTCCTTTGTTCTCAAGAGAATAGACACTGTTTTAATCCAAGGATCAGTAGTGTCAGAACTCTTAAGAATTTTTTCAGTTTCTAGTTTTACCTGAGTTTTGCATCACATGTTCAACAGAAACTGAATTATTTGGTTGTTCTAATTATTGCACAACATGAAGCATTTAAGGCCTTCTAAAGGTATCAATAGCTGTTATACTTTTCCCTGCACTGAACTTTGTGATACAGTTGTAAAATTATTTTCTTTTCCAGGTTCCTTACAGCCTTTCCTGGAAGCCTGCAGTAATGAATCCTTCTTCAAGACTTGCTCCATATTGCTTCGAAGTTCTAAGCTAGATATTCCAGTTTTGGAAAAGCTCTGTGTTATACTGCAAAAACTCTCCAGAATAAAGTAATCCTTTATTGCCTTTATTCTGTTAGATATTATTAGGTCAATGAACTTGGTGACATTTATCTATTTTCTTTTCCAAAAACTCATCTAGTTTTTCTGTTTATTCCCTCCACCATATACAATGCTGGACTTTTAATGTTAGCAGTTAAATTTAAACTGTTTCTGTCACAGAAGTTTAAGACAAGCCTCTCAATTAGTGCATAAATCTAGTTCAATTTACAGAGTACCGTCTAGAAAAAAGGCTCACAACGTAATTCTTCACAAGAGGAATTATTCCTTATGTCTGCAGGTGGCAAAAATGCTTGGAATTCTTAGAAGAGACTTTCAGTTTTAATCAGATAGTAGTAATCTCCTTTGAAAATTTAGTCTTTGACTTGCATTCAAGTTTCATCAGTTTTCATTCCTTCAAAAAATTTAACGTTATGAGCCAATTAAGCCCTGTTGGGAATGTTCATCTTTTTAAACTGTGTTCCCATTGCTTACTGATTGCTGGTTTATTGTAACAAAAGTCGTTTTATCAATAGTAATGTGCTGCTGAGCTTCATTGGCACATTGCTCAATGGAGTTGTTTCATGTGTGAAAGGGGGTATCTAAACCGAATAATTTTTTACATTGGACTTAAAGCTGTTGACAAAACTGAGGTTTTTGTTTCTTGTAAAGAATAAAATTGAACTCTAGGAAAAAAGTTTTCTTATAAAATAATCTAATAAAAATTATAACTGGCATTTACTAGTCAAACTGGCTCATAAATCCTAATTTTTTTAAAATTTATTGTCTCTGAAATCTTATTTCAAATGAGTGAAAAGCACTGGTAGAGCCTTTCATTATACTACGTGTACTGTCACTTAAGAAATATGATAATTTTTGGTAATTTTTGCCAAATTTTTCTCACCATGCATTGATAATCTTATGCTTAGAAACTTACATGCAACATACAAGAATTATATGAAATCCTCAAAATAATGCACATTTTTCTTCATTAACAATATCTTTTCTGTAGCATCTTTACTGTTTATATGACACCTCTCAATTTTCAATTAAAAATTATTTTATTCAAAATCTTTTGCAGAAGCAATAAGAAGATGTTTGAATTGTTTGCTCTTCATCAAATGTTCCAAGAACTGCGTAGAACTATAAACCCAGATCACACCTTCCTCTGTATAAACCTCAATTCAATTCTGCTGAATTTAGGATTGTTGAGGAGTAGCTCTCTTGCATCCAGTCTAAGCACAAGTCACTAGCACTAGCTTTCAGTCTAATTATTGTTCTATATAATTTATACCAACTGCCTATGTTACTTGAAATTTGGGGGTTTTTTGTTACTGATTTGTATAAATGCATTAAGCAACACCTCAGTACTGTATAATTCACTGTGTATTGTGTGGATTCTCATTGATAACTTCTCTCATTCATAAAAAGGAAAACGAAAAGCTTTGTAACATACTAGATGGCTTTCTTCAATACTTTTTAAACAAGTAAAATAATGCTGCTGTTGTGAATTACTCAGGCAATTTAAGCAATTGAATACTTAGAGTAAGGAGATCAGAAATACCAACCTTTCCTTACAGGTATGAATCTTAGTTACTTTTGACTCTTCAGAGAGTTTTATAAATTCATTAAGTTTATGGTTGATAAGTAGCAGATAGGTATCAGATTATCTTCTGATAATCCTATTATTTTAATAATTAAAACCAGATTTTAATTTAACATAACTAGATGTATTGAATGAGAAATGTTGTTGTTTTGATTTCAGAATTTCTTAATGTTGGTTTGATCTTTTCCTGTACTTAAGTAACATTTAGTATTTTATTCTGCTTTGTATAGTGCAACTTTGGATGGTAATATCTTTGCAAATGTAAATAAAAGCATTTCTTAACATGTCTGGCATTAGTAATCCCTAACATAAAATTATTGTATTTTATTGCTTCTGCTATATTTTATATTAATTTGCAATACAGTCCTCACAGTACCCACATTTCTTTTCAGAGTATGAATTTATTTGTTGTCTGTCATAGTTCTGTGTTTAGAAGTTCTTACAAATTACAAATAGGATACTTCTAAAAATTGAAATTAGTCTTCCATTGCTGATTTGTACTATAATTACCAAAAATCTATATTTGTAAAATTTAAAATGCAGTTAAAGCCTGAAGATCTGCAGTGTTTCAGTCTTTGACTAACACTGACATCACTATAAAACTTCAGTGAGTTTTTATCATTTTTCTCATTTTCTTTTTTTTTTTTGGTTTTGTTTTGTTTTGTTTTGTTTGTATTTTTTTGTATTTTTTTTACCAGAAATCTTTGGACTGGTCTTTGAATTCAAACTGCAAATGTTTTTCTAGCAATTTGACTTAACATTTGTAGCAGTCTTTTCTATGAAAGGAGTCTACACCGGATTTGGCACCAAGTATGTCTAGAAGAGAGAGCAATCACTGTGCACTCTTTGGGCAGGAAACCAATTCCAGCAAATTTTTAAATAACACTAATCATAGCTAAAAGCATTTGCTGACAATCAATTACATTTTGAAATACATATTTCTTCCTCAGTAGTTTTGGTTTTCTATCAAATTTACCAGCAGTGCAAAAGCTTGCATATACCTTTGACTGGAGACAAAATCCTATTATTTAGGAAGAATGTTCCTAGTCCTCATGTACTTCTCCATCTACTACCATTTAAAAATATTACAAAATTTATAAACAAAAAAACCTGTAGAAAGTTGTTAGCTTTCTTATCTCCACAAGAATGTTGATTGTGCTCTTGGTTTTCATTCTTCATTGCTGTAGTTTGTTAATCTAATCTTCCTTGTGATCCCAATTTAGCACCATGTGGTCATGTAATAATGGCAAAGGTAATGCAGTAAAAAGAGACACATAGAGTAAGGTGTAACTTTTAATATTGGTCCCTTGTGGTTTACGTGCAGTATTGTTTACACTCTGGAAAGTTGAATCACAGCTAATTTCAAGTTTTTATTATCTAAATGTTAGGTTTCTGTTAAAATACAAAATAAAAAGGTTTTCCAATCTGTTATATATTAATGCATTATATTGATGACCTAAGGATGAGACTAATTATTTTGTTCTTACGTAAATTTTTCAAGGCCAGGTTAGATGGGGCATTGAGCAACCTGGTCTAGAGTGAGGTGTCCCTGCCTTGAACAGCCCTTTGAGCCAGCCCACCCCAGCTGTCCACACCAGCCCTTGTCGTGGCCTTGCTCAAACATCCCCATCCTGTTATCCTTCCCCTGAGTGACCTCAGCAGTCTGTGTGGGGAAGGCAGATAGAGGAAGCCAGCTGCATTCCCTGCTGCCATTTGTGGATTTCTTTTGGGTTTTGGAAATGATACATTTCTGTCAAGTTGGCCACACTTTGGGCAACTCTTTGTATTGTCTTTCCCTCACAGATGGAATCTCAAATTTTCTGGCTTTTTTTTCTGCTTTTGTGGCATTTTGACACTATGAGAATGGATTTCTTCTACTTTACCTTTCTTCCAGAAAACTGTTGAAAAAGTTAACTGTACCTCTAGCTATTTCCCACCAGCTCCTTATTCCCTAAGGAAACATGGCATATCTCTGTTTATCTGGCTTCCTGCAGAGGAATATGCTATTTTAAATATGCCAAACACCTCTGTCAAGAGGTGAATTAATATCCATCCAGAGAATATAATTTTTCAACCATTTTTTCGAGAGAGAGTTTGAGGCTAAGCAAGCAACATGATGAGTACTTGCCCTTAAAGAAAGGCAGGGACTCTCACACTTTCTGGGAGCTGATCAGTCAGAACACAGAGCTTCAAACTGGCTACAGTCTGCCATGTCTTGCTTGTGTGTAGGTCTCCAGAAGTGATCAACTACCATCACTGGCATGAAACAAAGAAAATTTTTTGTAGTCACATGCTATTACTTTAAGGAAAGATAAAGAATTAACACACAGATTTGTCTTGCTGGTTTTTTGAACAGCTGTGAGAGTCCTCTTGTTGAGAAAGTCAAGAATATTGCATCTCTTCATATTGAGACAATTTTCACACCAGGAAAGACTACCAAGCAGGAAAAAAGATTATTTCTCTTTTTTTTTTTTTTTTTTTTGTAAACCCATCTACTGTAGAATTGTAATCACTCTTGCTGTTTATCAAAGGTTTCCTATTGATAAATTTTTCAGACCTCATCTACAACGCCTATATTTAGAAAATCTGTAAGGAAGATTGTTCCCTGGGCAGGGGACAGTTGTATTTGCAGAAGCTTGGCAGAGCTAAATAAAGTAGGCTAACATTACCCAACCTGCACAGTTGTGCTCTGTTTCTTCACTTTCTCTGTGACTTTCGTCAGCTGATAAAAGGTCTGAAAGTGGGATTTCACAGTTACCTTTCAGTTCCCCTGAGCATGACTGGCTTGCATCTCTTTCTAATGTTATATAGCTGAATTTAATGTATATTATAGGGAAAGATTTCTTGTAACAGATAAATTTACCTGGAAGGTGAAGGTATGCTGAAGGCAACATATTTTGAAGAACTTCTATTTATGATCAGCATCAATGTCTAAAATATATGATTTAACTTACCAGACCACATTTAAAAGGAGCTGTAAGGAGAGCTCATAATTCAGAGCTGTTACACTGAATCCTTTAATTATATACTGAATTTTTCACCTCAAACTTATATGGCTTTGGAGATTGATGATCTGATAAGAAGCATTTCTCTTCAGGATAATGTATTTAAATGTAGTATGAAAAGCTGGAAATTTTGATCTATGAAACAATTTGGTAATCTTCCATCTTCCAAATAGTTAGAGGAACTGCAGTGGCAAAGCAGTGACCCCTTGTGTTCCTCTGAATGATGTAATGCTCACGTTTTTAAAACTCCCAGAAATTATTGTAAAAGTAATAGTGCTGTGCAGCCTTAAGAGCCTGCCTTTGACACCCCCCTGAAGAACACTGTGATGGGCTAAGGCACACTTACGTGTTATACTGACTCTTGTAGTGTGCTGTGTCAAAACCACCACTATCCATCTTGTCTTTTGGGCTGATGAAACCCTTGAATGCCATCTTCTGACCATGGCTAGGAACACCCTTGTTTATTAGACTTTTGTTTTTTACATAAGTTTGAAAGCGTGTCATGTCCTGTGTATTTATGACCACCTTATTTATTACTACTAGAAGAGATAACTTTGAACAAAATCACTTTCTGTTTATGTGCTTGTAGATAGCTTTTTTTTGAGTGGTCCTGAGCTGAAATTTAACAAGACATAAGGCACAAGACATTCGCATCTCTAGAGTCACACTGAGAGAATTAACTGAGGACAAGAGATCTGAGAAGCCATATATACTTTTTCTCCAAAAACCAGTTTTCTCTGTGCCCACTACTCAAGGATATTTAGACTGGACCCAAGGAATATTTCCATGAATATAACAGATCTCTCTGATCACTGCAGCTTCATGGTAAGTAATTGCTCTGATAGATATACCCAAGCTAGGGCTGCAAATTCAGTGGCCAGGATGCTGCTAGCAATAGTTGAAAGGTCAGCATAAAAAACATTCCTACTAATAAGTTTACTTTAAGATCATCTTCAGCTCCATAAAATGGCATCCTTAGTGCAGTTAATTACAGAGAAAAATACATTAAAATAATCTATCCAGCCTTAGGGGGGAAAAAAAAGTATCCTATGGTTGAATTTCAAGCAGGAGCATAATATCCCACCCACACATCAGCTTTTTGGAAAAGTAGTAGGCTTTTGAAGAAGGTTGGAGATAACTAGTGTTGCCAGACTGGTTTTTTGCTTCAGAAGAAGCAATATTCTAGTGTGTGGATTTGAGAGTTACTTATATAAGACATGCAATTAAAGGTAATTTCTCTGTTAATGATCCTTGCCACAAAGTAGCAGTTTGGTGTCCGCTTGATTTGTCCCCTTCCCCACTGAAGTGTGAGGAGGATTTTTTTTCCACAGCAGTCTTGCACACCAAGGCTGAACTTCAGAATTTCAGAAGCAGATGCTGACCTCTGTTTCCTTCCTGATTCAGCTGTTTTTCTGCTAATCAGTCTTCAGCACTATCTCCTCCTGATTTTTTGTTTACTTCTATGTGGTGGATTAAATTCCAAAATAATTCCTGAATTGTCTTGCTATACTAACTTGAATCCTAGTACAAGTCTGTTTTTATAGCAGTCTCAACTATTAAAAAAATCTCTTTTTATTAAAGCAGATGGGCAAATGAGATGCCTGCGTGTGACCTGTGTAACAGCTAATCAGATGACTTCCGCAGCAGTGCATGCAAAGGCTTCTTACCATTCTTCCCTAAGTATCCAGACAGTCTAGTTTCACAGAAGAGTGGCAAAAAGGAATCAACATTTTTCTGTCCTTGAGAAGTAGTTGATAGTGATAAATTAATGTGTGAGGTAAGAGGTGCTATGCATTATAAATCATATTACAATAAATAATCAAAAGAGCTTATTTGGATGTGGGGATAGAATATATATGCCATATTATGTGTCTAGAACTAGACATAGCCTGAGACTGTTCTTGCCCTGTTTATATTAATATATTTAGTGAAATATGGACTAGGAAGCCTATCTCATACATAATGAGGGCATGGGCTCCATTTTCTTTTCATTATCAAGGTTGCTTGCAGAAGAATGACTTCTGCATACAGGAATCGCTGTACCTCTGGGTCATGATTTTCACCTGCAATGGTAAGAATTTTTCTCTTAAGTACACTCTCCTTGAAACAAAGCAGGACTTCTGAACTGTATGAGGATTAGAGTTTGACAGGGAGAAATGGAACTGCCATGCCTTAGCTCATCCTCCAACCCATACTGCTGGGCATTTATGCACATTATTCTTTGTTCACGAATAATGTGAATGTTATGAATTATCCACAACTGTAGAATATAAAGGTATTCAGCTGTTGTTGCTTTATACTGCAGAGCTGAAACCTACCCTTTTCAGCCCACCTTAGCTCTCTTCTTTTCATGTAAGTCATCAGTCCAGGACCATCAGATACTGAACACTATGTAGATGGCAGTCCCTGATTGCAACCTGAAATCAGAGAAAGTCTACAAAGTCCAGCAAGTTTCTCTGAGGAAAAAACCTGGGACAATACTGGTCAATAGGAAGCTGGGATTAGGTGGGGAAAGTCTTACAAGATAGTAAGCAGTTTGGTCTGGGGGAAATCCACTTTGATGCTCTGGTACTTTTACAGAAGCTTCTGGTGGTCCCACCTGTGCAGCCTAATACTGCATGAACACAATTATCCTGTCATGAAGTGAAACCTTCCAGTTAAGGTTTCTGGTAATGTTGTGTAGTACTGCTAATTTAGAAATGCAGAAAGAAGACATGCTAATGAGAGTACTGTTACTGTGACATTACCCACCAGTCTCACAGTCTGCACAGCCTCAGTACACAGATAAAAACTTACAGATTCTCTGAGGAATTGCAAGGGGCTTGGTACTTTCACAGTACCTGCGAGGTGAAATACTGAATACAAATGCTCTTGACACAATGGTTTCTGCTTCAAGTTTCCTAAGTGATGCAGAGAAACAGTATCCTACAGGTATGCAAAGATTCCTCCATGTATGTTACCAAGACACCACAGGAATGTGCCTACCAGTCCTTGGCTAACCTATTTAATTACAAATTTATAAGGCAATGTGCTATTTAATCAAAGAAATGGCTGATACAACTACGTTTGACCTCTTTCTTTTATTAGCATATTTTATGTTCATACTTTACAATATAATAAGTTATATATACAGCATTAAACAAAGTTATTAGAAAGTAAGCTTTGGCAAGACCTACAGGATTCTTTTTTCAATCCTGTACATCTCTTGTGTAACAATAAAAATACTGTATACTAAATAAAATAATGTTAAATAGTCTGTGTTTGCATTGGCACCATCAGTTTCAAAATCCTAACTTTTCATGGCCTGATAAACATTAAAAAAGAAGATTCCTGTATCTTTCTTATCTTCTTTTTAACAAATATGTGATGTGTAGTTTTAAATGGCACATAAAACATAGGAGGCAGTCCACTGATTAACACTGTAGTTACACACTGGCACAAGAGAAACAGAATCTTGATGCTTTCTTTTTTTTTTTTTTTTTTTCTTTCCTCCCCTTTTTTTTAAAATTCTAGTAGCAATAGTAAAAACTGCAAATTCACGGTCTTGAAAATCATATTGAAGATTGCTGAGCTGTAAGCAGATCTAGAAATCTTATTGAAGCCTGTTGAAATCTATGAATTTGTCATTGATTTCAAGACAGCATGAATTTCACCCCTAAATTCAACATCAATCAGCTAGTTAAATTTCAAATAATTGCAGCTTGCTGCATCATTGAAAGAAGAGTTAAAATCTTATAAAATTTGGCTTATGCAGATTAATGAAAAGTGTGTTACCATGTGAAAGAAAGGATGGAAAAAGAATAATGAGAGGGATAGGTATTATGTCGCAGTATGCACTTCCCCTGATATACAAATCAAGTGCTGAAAAAATACTAAATACAGATGTTAAAGGGTGATGCTAAATGTTTTGCACAATTATGATGCAAGTTCTAGTAACTTGCTAGTAGATCTAGAACAAGGTCTAGTTACTAAGTGATGGAATACTGGTTGTTAAATTCTGGGTAATAGTTAATATTTTTAGTAGCATTTTGTTCAATCATGCATTTTGGAATTTAAGAAGCATTGCTTTGTAATTGACACATCTCTTAATTTAGTGGTTGCACTTGGTGAAATCCATCATCACTGTTTTAGCTATAAATCAGGCAAATAGGTTTGGTAACAGATACTGACTAGTGGTCTGAACAAGTTTTAGATAAACTTTAACTGCAAAAATCAGACATTAGTTAAAAGAAAAACAAATTAGGTCAATTTTTGTACTTCACAAACTCACAATACTGCTCTACCTTCTAGTTGAGTTTGATGTCACTGGTGGATTCTGTGGTCATGGTCTAGGCTTACAAGAGTATAGCATTAAAAACCACTTTTTCCTCCATATTTCAAGTGTCTCTAAAGAAATCTACTCTTTTTGATCTTTATGTCACGTGCACCACTGTTGTCTGAAATTCCTCTGGTTGGAATATAATTTGATATATAGATGTCACTATTGGAAAAGTATATTTTTAATGGTAGTTGACAATCTGGTTTTGGTTTTGCTTTTTTCTTAACAGTAAAGAAATGAAGATTTTGCTCTCAGCTTGCAAGAAGTAACTGCCCACTTTTACTGTCCACTTGCCAACCAGCTTGTCCTCAGCAAGTCAGTAGTTTGAATTCATAATTTCTGAAATGTCAGTATGGACCAAGAGTGCATTTACATGCATTATGTAGATTGTTTTGAAGCACTTCAATCTGTAAGTTATGTTGACTCTTTCTTTATGTAGCAGAGTTAGTTAATCTGAGGACTGTGTATACACAGCTATGCACACAATGCACATCCTTCTAGATTCAACAAACCCATAATAAGTGTAGAAAATTAAACTGGTTGGAGGAGATAGAAATGTACGTGCCTAATGTGTATTAATTGATATTGTAGCTGTGGTACTGCTTCTGACTGTAACTGTTAAAACTGTTAAACTGTTGAGCCATTGAATGAAGCCCTAGGAGACAGGAATATTTTCAGAGAGCTATTCAATGCCCTTCTTGAAGGCCAGGCAGGAAGGGTATCAGCAGAGTTATTTGCCCTTCTACCCATACACAGACTGCAAAATGGATGTTTGTGTGTCCACTTATTGTCAGTAACTGTTTAACATGATCATATTTTTTAATGACATGTTTCATGCCAAGCTTTTTGGGAGATTTCTGCTCTTGTTTTGGTAGATGTGTAACTTCACTTTTAGAAGTCAAAGAGAAGAGCTTCCCATTGGTTATCATGAGCAATTACGTAGAAGAAGCATCAATGGTCTTTGGTCCACAGTCTTTGATGCAGTGCTTACTGGAATCACGCTTCTTTGGGCTGATGTGGAAGTGCAGGCCCCTGGCAGGCAGGTCAGGATGTCCCTGCTGGTTCAGGAGCCGGCATTGCTTGTGCCCACTCCAGAATGTCTGCACACAAGGATTCAACAGCATCCAATCGCTCGATTTGCACCAGTTTGGTGAGCAGTTCTGGGATGCTGTAGCCGGCCGTGCTGATGCGGTCAAACAGCTGCATGCCATCTGTCATGCCGCCGATCTCATCCCTCTTCAGCCCAAAGCTCTCGGCCAGGTGACGCCACGTTTTCACTATGGCTTTCTCTGTGTTGTAGGTCGAGCTGAGCATTCGGCTGGTCTTCTCCAGGCAGTCAAATGGCAGCTCCGTAGGGCTCAGACCTGTAAAGGGAGGGGTGGATTGTCAGGTGGCTCTGGGCACAAGTACATTTATTAAATTCTATTACAACAGATTACACTGTTAGCAATGAATATAGCTAAAATCTCAAGTGATAGTTCACGATAGGTATGTCTAGCCCTAAAATTATTACTGTATATCACCTAATTAATTCTTCGAAATGACAGTAGGATACCATAATTAGGGTAAAAAGTTGTCTGGAAAAGAAGTACTAGATGGGTTGTATGAATTCCCATGGCTCTGCCCCTTCCTTCAACAATTTACTAGCTGTTAGAAAAAGCATATTGCAACTGTGTCCCTAGTGAGCAGCCCCATTAATACACCTCTGCACGCCAGGCTCAGTGTGTGAGCTCCAGAGACAGCTTTGACCCTTCCCTGAGACTGTCACCAGCAGCTGCTGAAACACGTCTGTAATTGAAAGTTGCCCTTGTGGGAAAGTGAGAAGTGAGGTGAAGCAATGATGCCAGATGCAAGCATAAAACTCCCTGCAAGTGCTCAACTGTCATTACTATCATGAATCTCGAGGGAGGATTTAACATTCATCCTTTGGGGAAAAGGCTATTTTCTCCTAGACATATTTTCTACGTATTCATGGTCAGAAAACAGAGGAGAGACTCAGCCACAGCACTTTTCCCCAAACCAGTCTTTTGCTTCTGTAGTTTTCCTGCTTCTTACTCAACAGCAGTAATTTGATGGGAGACAGAGCTCCATGAATTACAGAATACTCATACATGTGCACACAAAGTGTGTGTGTGGTGGGAAGTAAACGCAGTCACATCTCCTGTTCTGCAGGGAACTTAATTCGTGTCTCTTCTGTTAAAACAGTTCAGGTAGTCAAGTGCTAAACAGGGTCAAAACACTGGCAGCCTTGAAACTCCACATTTTGTTGTAAGATGTGGGACAAAACTTAGACAAGCAGAGTAGGTTGAGACTTGTGTCTTACTGTCAATCCTGACCCTCCCCAAAACACACTTTCATATTTGGAACTATTTTTTATCTGTTATCCAATGAACTAAAGAAATAGGTCCAACAGGTTTCCTCCAGATGGGGAATGCAAAACTGCTGCTTTGCATCTTGGTCTGTTTGTGTGTCCCAACACAGTCCATCACAACTCTTCCTGCTCTCCAAAGAAGGAAGCCCATGCACGTGCCCGGAGAGAAGCCTTGGCGTGCTCCAGCCCAAGCCCAGCCTGGACAGCTCTGGGGTCAGGGCACCACAGGGCTCCTGGCAAGTGAATACAAATCTGACTACAGAGTGTCTTCTCTGGTTTGGGACTATTTTCCACAGATAGCCAGAGGCCTTTCTTATTTTATATTAAATGCTTGTGATCTAATTTCATTGTACACTCACCTTCTGCAACGTCGCATACGTTAGCATACACGTCAAGTATCTTTTTCCTTCGACTTTGAATCTAAATGAGAAGAATTTTCTTTAATTAATTTTTCAGTTACAAGATTAAACAATTAGCAGACAGCAGTGGGAAGTCTCTGGAATATCTCCATTTCATGGGGTTACCACACAGTGTCCTCAAGAGTTTGAAGACTCAAAGAGAAATGACACAGCAATTATTCCACGAAGCATAAACGTTTCTGATTTTACTTGCCACTGCTAGAGATCTTTTATTCCAACTTCTAGACTTTATTTGAGAGCAAGTACTTTTCTGCTCCAAGTGTTTGTATATTTTATTTCTCTTTCAGACTGAGGCAAACTCCTGAGAATGAGGACAAATCCTGTACCATGTATGCAACAATTAATGTAGGGAGATCCAGGTAAACCAGGTCAGGACTGGATACAGGGAAATAAAGTCAGACTGAAATTGCCTTCTTCCAGTAATCTAAGAGGACTATAGAGGAGGGGCTCTTCCTTTCTGTCTGTTGACATAGACCTGCTTAGTGCATTACTAATTAACTGAAATATTTTACAGATAGATGAAAAAAAAAAATCAATGAAGTTTTGCAGAGGAAAAATCTGAAGTCCGGGGGAATCTAGTAATTTTTGACAAGAAAAAAACAGGACTGAAAATCTGACATTTTTCAAGCTAAAAATGGACATTTTTATATAGTTTCATATAGCAAAATATTCTCAAGTTTTGGCTTTGGATTCAATGTGGAGTGAAAACAAATGTCAAAATGTCATGAGCTCTCAGGGACTGAAATTTTCTTCCCTGTGCCAGCTCTCATTAGGACTGAGCTTTCTGAAAAGCTGTCTTTTTGATAGGACTCTAGCATTATCTCCACAAATTTGTCACTTTTCACTGCAAGCGAGGCTTGAATAAAAGCTCTGCTTTCAGTATTTTGCTGTGTGGAAAGATTTTCGTCATTTTATTTGGGCTGCAAAGGGCACATCAATGACTTGGATTAATGGACTTGCAGCTGGAGAGCACAAAGTGGCTGCTCCACCTGAAGCGTGTCTGGCAGGCGCAGTGCGAGCGCTTTGTACTGCAGGGCAGCGCAGTGCAGACACTGATTGTTGTTCATATCTTCCTCCTGTAACTGACGTGTACTCACTCTGTTGTGTTGCTATTGCAGGCTTGGATTATCTGTTTTAGAACCTTGAAAACAGGAAATTTTCTTTTAATGGGGTTTATTAAAACTTCTCTTAAGAAAACTATTGGATGCTTATTTTCGTTCTCCCCTCACTTTCAGGCTAAAGAAGTAGGTTAAGTAATTCCATGAAGAATTATGCAAGATGCTCTTTTTACCAGAGCCAGAAGATGGGGGATTTTTAAACCTTAAGCTGAAAGTAAACAGGAAATGGTTAGCCTGATGCTCCTCTGTGTGGCAGCTCATTGCAAATGAGTTTTGTTATAACTAGGAAGAAGAAGGCTCGGTTAATAGCAAGCCTCTAATTTTCTTTATCCTTGTCCAACTGCTCTGAATACTCTTTCCTGTGCTAGTAATGCTACTTAATTCCCAATATGAAGAAAATTACTGCTTTTCTAACTTCTGGCAACTGGCTTAATTGTGATATCTTAGATATGGAGTGGAGAATCTTGATGCTATCTGCACTTTCATTCAAAAGTCTGTCTTCAGCCTTGCCAGCAGTCTTTATTCCATGAGGACGTGTGTTAGGACAGGTCTGGAAGACATAGTTCATGCTTAAGGTGCACTTATGAGCTCTTTGTCTAACTGACTCTGGAGAATGTATCTGTGATACATGGTCTTTAGAAGGTAACCTGCTTCTTATTAAATATTCTGATTTCATTACTACCCAAGGTGTATTATGCTATTTCAAGCCAGTGCTTACAGAAGTACCATAAAGTTGGATATTTAAAGACACCTCAAAAACCTGAGCTTTAAAATGTGAGCATTGGGGTAGTACGTTATTTTCAGATGGTCATAAATGTCTACAACTACAAAACCGTTTAGCTTGTGTTGAGACATTGTGCGTCTGATTTCAGCTGAAAAGTGGCGTGCTTTACAAAGTTTGAGCTGATCCATCCCAACAATTTGAAATACACAAACATGAAAAGATGCATTTTCAAATCTATTTTTTTCTTAAACAATATCTGGTGTTTGATATTAATGATGTGATCTTGACCTAGCTATTGTCATTTTAAAATAAATTTGAAATACTAAAAAAACCCTGAGCAGACACCTTCTTTTTAAGGATAGTTTGATGCTAACACAAACTAAAAGGTTGTGTGGGTGAGGTATGGCCTTAACTGTGCCTTAAAATATTCCAAGTGAGATAAAAAGCCCTGAGCAGTACATGGTCAGCAGGAAGAAGCAAAGGCCTTCTATAGCAAAACAGTGGATTACAGTGTCCTTCAGAGCACAGGAATGACCTTCAAACCATGTGTGTGCTTTTCAAAATTCCACATGGAAACCAAGCACAACACTGGATATTATTGAGAAGTCTGTGCCATGGAAATACCGATGTAGCTGGGTCAAGGTACTCAGACGTTCTGCTGTCAGCTGAATCCAGCTGTGCTGCTACATTATTTATTGTCTTAGCATTAGCTATAACAGGACATTGCTGTTGTTTGGGTTTTTTCTTTCTTTAAACTATAAAATATAATACTTAAAAAAACCAAAGTAATTAGTCTTGTAGAAAATTTGATTTTCATCCCTGAACAATATACACGTACATATATGTCATTTATGCAAAGGAGATTCTATAAGAAATTTGTCTGGAGAAGCCCTTGTAAATCAATCTGACCTACACTACAAGGCATTTTGGCGAGGTGATAACTTACATATTTTTTTCTTTTAAAAAAGTAGAAAAATGCTTTCAATTTTTAAATCTCAAGGTAGCCTTACCCCCGTTGATTTATTGCTTGTAGAAGATTTATCTCTGGCCAAATGCACTAAAGATAACAAGCATCTCTCTGGAGTCCCTTGCTTATCAACTGCAGCTTCTTCATCACTATCCATACTCCGGCTTAAAAGTCGTTCATTCTCAGAAGATGCATCATTTTCACTGTAAAATTAAGTGATATGGTTATCTTAGTGAAGCCTCTCATGGGTTGACTCCAGTCATCTCCTTTTTGCTGACAGTAATTCAATAAAAGTATCTTCCATTTTTTAAAAAATGCCTTTCCTCCGAAATCCTGTGAATGTAATGGCCTTCACCAGCCCAGGGTGTACGTGCAATGCCCACCAAGTCACACAGTCACAGGTAGCTGGCAAGAATCCTTTTATAGAGGGATTTTCCAACTGAGGACAGTGTTTAGCCCACCTTAATCATGCTACCCAGGCATGTTTAGCTGCTGGGCATAGACAAGATGAGGAAAACTACCACACCATGCCATCCAGATGATGCTATGGACAAGGAATTTCCTTAAGCCTGTAGCAGCTATTTTTACTCTTCCTGCCTAGAAGGGAAGGGGAACTGCGCTAAGGCCATGTGAGCAAGAGCTGCACTCAGATCCCAGAAATTAACCTCTCAAAAGAGGAAATGGAGCCTCAAGAGCTGATGAATTGGTCACTGAGGGAATGGGGAGGACACAGGTGTCTGTTCATGCTGTCTATTATACTCTCTTAGAAACCAGAGGCAAAAGCCTACTAAGGCATCTGGTCTTTGCCCTACTGCAGCAACTTGCCAGCATAGCCATCAAATTTGTTCATGTGTTCCACTGTACCAGGATGAATGATGGCCATGTGCCGCTCCCATTTCAGTGAAACTGGCAATATATTTATCTTTCACCCACCTTTTGACAGCCTTAGCTGGAGTTGCTGTAAGTTTTTCAAACTCTTCTTTCTCAGAGAATATCACAACATTATCTGTAGAACAACAATTAGAGAAGCTTAGATTGGCAGTAAGTTTCCAAAGCAGTGCTTTGTGTCAGGAGCTAGTTCTACTGGCAACCTTACTGACAAAAGAAATCTCTCTGCTATCATTTTAATTGCTATCAGAGGATTAAGTGACATTCTGGAAGTACAAAAATCTATTATAAACAATTCTTTGGTAAACTGATGTGGGTTTTATACACTCCAAAGGAGAAACTGTAGTTAAGAGAATTGTATTAAGAGTATTTAAGCCCAATGATGTCTTGGATAGAAAAAACAAAACTTAAACAACTTGTACCTTGCACTTCTTTCTTCTCTTCCTGTGTGTTAGCTTGAGCTTCAACATTTTTTACTGAGTGGCTCTTGCAACAGGCTAGAATATACAAATATAACACTAATTATTCTCAGAAGCTTTCTAAAAATGCATTTGCAACTAAAATTTCACCTGCTGAACAATTACCTTGAGCAGATGGTTTTGTTTTTACAATGTAAAACATGATGATGAGGACAATGGCAATAGCCATTATGAAGATGGTAGACATGGCAATTATAAGAGCTGTAGCCAGATGTCCTTGTCCTGAAAGATCTGCTGGAATTAAAAAAAAAAATAAATAAATAAAGGAGCAACTCTTAGGATCAGAGAATAGTTAACAGTTTGCAGTCTCCTCTACACATAGATTGCATAATCCTTTAGTTGATCTGAGTCTTGGTTACATGTTAAGCATTGAAAAACTTACTGTTGCATCTCGAAGGCAAACTAATTAACAATTTTTCAATATTTTTATATTTATGCATAAACCAATTAGTAGTATTCATTAAAAATATTTGGTATGATCCATCAGATACAAAGATGTAGGAAATTGTTTTTCAATATGGGAAGCTGTACATAAGCAAGAGTAGAAGCTTTTGTAGCACTGCATTCTGGGAATCAGTGTTGATGAGACAAAAAACAGTAAATATACAAAGGGAATAAGAGCTAAAATGACTGTTGATAACTGTGGCTGCCTCAAAAACTCTAAGTTAAAAGGAGGACACAACGCACACATGGAATAACGGATGTTTTTCTAACAGATACTTAAAAAGCAGCATGGCTAGAAGGTGAATCTAAAATAAGCTATGTGAAAAGATATTCAGAAAGAAAACTTGGATGTGAAAGGCTAGAATTGAAAAGCCACGAAAAGATGAAGAAAATTATAGATATGCTAAAAAGCATGAAAACTTTAATTTTTCTGAAAACGTGATCCTGACAGTCAAGTTTTCAGACAATACTAAGAAGATCAGCATTGTCAGTACCTCATCAAGTGCACCTTTCTTGTTTTGTCTTCTCAGGTTCAAAAATTTTACAAGCCTAATAATCATGCTGGAGAACTGCTGATGTTAGCTCAATAAGAGACTGACCATATTTGTGCATGAAATTATTTTCACCATTCTAAGCTAAGGTTTGCTGAGGCAGAGAGCTATTTCTGTGTAGCTACAAATAATGAGCTAAATTTATTGCTGGCATCACTGAGTACAGCTCAAATCCCTTTTACATTCAGCTGACTGAAACAGCAGTGTTGATTAACTGAGAAACAAAAATGAATTCTGAAGAATTTCTAATAACAGTTTTAGAAATCTGGAAATAGTGACAATGAAAACTGCAACAGATATTTTCCATTTGGTTGCACTTTTTTGATGCCCTTTTCAAAACAAAGAGCTGCTAAATTAAACCTGTGAATGCATTCTTACCTTTGTGAGCATGCTGGTAAGGTGAGAAAGTGCTTGTGCCAGAGGTACTTGGGAAAATGGCTGAAATGCCAGAGTTAGCACCTGTGCCTGGAATATAAACAGAAAAGCCATAAAATTCCATGGTTACTTGGTCCAGTCAAAGGAATAGGTTGGCTCAAGGAAAGTGAGCCTTTACTTGGCTTGGTTGCATTCCCATTTATTAGCAAAGGAACCATGAACTACTCGCTCTTTGAAATGTTGCTAATCCTGAAATGTGTT
Organism: Orthonyx spaldingii; assembly: GCA_013397795.1. Classification (NCBI taxonomy): domain Eukaryota; kingdom Metazoa; phylum Chordata; class Aves; order Passeriformes; family Orthonychidae; genus Orthonyx; species Orthonyx spaldingii. The sequence continues at coordinate 1,436,781 of VZTJ01004576.1, forward strand.
ACTGGTACGCTGAAAGCTGGGTTAGAGACCACGTTTTTGCATAGTGTCCAGAGGGAGTGGAGTCAAACTCCTGAACAGATATGAACTCAGAAGAAAAAGCCAACTGTTACACATAGATTTCCATGTTATGGATCTGTCCTGAGGAGCAGAAAGTTTTCCAGGATCCAGCTGACAAGTCATACTGCTTACAACCCCTTCTTTAGTATTGGCAACGGCAGACTGAGGCTCAGCTGGTAGATTCATCAAACTAGTGCTTCTCACAAGCATCCTTCACTAGCAGCATCACTGTGAAGCTGTGATGGTATGCAAACCCTCACAACTCCTCAGGAAAACCTAGGAAAGGTGACAGATAATGGTGTCGCTTGCTTTTCTGTTCCATGGAGCTGTACAGTCATAAAAGGGAATATTAGAATTTTCCGTAATGTAACTGGGAAGTATGTTTCTTATGATTTCCTGTCAGTCCAATTCTATATTCTGGGAACAAGGGAAATTCACTGAAACAGTAAATGAAGAAGTTATAGGAAAACTTCATGCTATCAGAGGGGTGATATTGTCCAACAGGTCTAAATTCTACAATTAAGGTTAAAAGTTAGTCTTTCAGTTGGTGTCACGCACCAAATTTTCAAAGCCTTAAACCAAGTCATAGAATAACATATTTTGACAATAGCAAAATGTGCATATTATTTGGAGTGAAGCAGTTAATGGAAATGTTTTTATATAGGAGTGTGTTTACATAGCATTCCAAAGCAGAACAAAAATATTAGGGTTGGGAGTAAACATTGTTTTCATTCTCAAATGAACTTTAATGCAATCGGTAAGCAGGTAATGCAAACAGCTACTATTAACAGACACTGAAAACCATTTTCTGTTTTGGAGGAGGTATGAAATTCCTCCTGCTTTGTATTGGCTGTCTGTGGAAAAAGTCCAGTGATAATTAAATTCAGCAGACCTAAAGGCAAAAAGCTGTCCCAGTCATCTGGTAAGGTATGCACAGCACATGGCTGCACAAGCTGGTTTGGCAATTAGAGTAGATGAGAGCTCACCGTGCCGTTCTTTTGACCAAGTAAATGTTCAAAGAAGTCAAATCACCAGGTAAACTTCACAAGAAACCAAGTAGTCTAGAATGGTCTGAGAAATGTTCTATGGTTACGAATAAAACAATAAGCATATTCTTCAAATGAAGAGAAATGTTTTTTTAAACAGAAAAAAAAGGCGTTACCTAAAATAAAATGTCTGCATGTTGTGAATGAGAAATGTACACTTAAAGTGAGTTATGTACACAAAGAGTGAGTTGCAGATGTCTTCAAATGAAATTTTCTTTAACAATCATAAAACTTCTTTCAAACATCATTTGTTGGAAGGAAATGGATTAACTCATTATAATTGGTATTTTTTCAAACTGAATAAGTGTTTCATAAAGTTTTAAATATACTAATTTGTTAATTCAGATGCTTTTCATATTATGCAACTGAAGGCTAGATTACATAACTCTTGCCTCTGGTCCTTTCTCTCCGACAGGTTTCCTTCTAAGAAGAATTAGTTATGAGCTCCAGAAACTGTAATGCAGTAGTAGACTATCTAGGGATCAGTAAATGAAGATGTCATCTGCATGCAGTGGACATTAAAGACAGGTAATTTGTAAAATTTTCAGCAATTCTTCACAAAACTGACCTCTGTGTTTACTCTTCATGGCTGGACAACACAGGAAATTTAGTAAATGGCCAGTCCTGTAGCCTGATACTTTCCCTCATGTTCATGCACAGCCACCAGGCTTACGCCTACTCTTGCAGCCCCCCGGCAAATCCAATTACAGCCAATTGGAATTCTGCGTGGTCCCTGCAAGCTGAAACAAGTCAACAATAGCTTCTTTTGCACTGCCTCTCAGTGAACACAGGCAAGCCGTGCTGCTTTGTCTGCCTGGAGTTTAGCTAACAAGCTTCAGCTCATCTCCTCTGCAAGTGAGTTTTAGCAAACTCGCCTCTCTTTTCCTTCACTTGAAGCATGAAGTCATTGAAATATTTCTGCCTAATAATCTTTCAGACGCTTGGTATTGTTAACCTCGTGCTTTTCACCTGTCTGTGAAAGGAAGTAGAGCCTTTCAAAATGGGAAGTCAGGCAGCAGAAAGCAGCAGGGGAAGGGTAAGGAGGAAGGTCACCACTCCTCATTCAGCATCATCGTCACACTTCAGCCAGCTCTACCACACACCAGGGCAGGGTGTTGCTCACACCATGCACACCTATGGACACACTTCCCTCTCCTGTGCACAGCAGTGAGAGCCTTCAGCCCCAGAGCCCATGCACAGAATGTCCCTGGCATGGGAATGAAGCCTCCTCACTTGTTCTGTAGGGCTCTCATGGCAAAATCAAGGCTGGTGCTAGAACGTGGTGGCCTTTTACACGTGCCTGGGTGGGAATTAGTCGTTAATACGTTACGCGTATTTTAAGTCTACTGTCAAATTTAATAATTTGGCATATCAATTATGAGCCAAGATTTTTCTTTAGATGTGGCTTAGAAGAAAGTGCCAATTCATGCACCTGCACTACAAGAGGAACCAAACTTCCAGCTTATGTGGAATTTCAGTTTTGAATGAGCAGAAAGAAACAACTCATAGCTGCTGCTTTCTCGCAGTCAGCACCACACCATCACTGCAACGTCAGTTGTTCCTCTGCACATCTAGTTTTGCATCCCAATCACATTATTAATTCTGCTTCCAATATAGATGACACATAATCTATAAAGACTTAGATATAGCTCAGGCAGAGACATCCTAAGGTGTTATAACACAACATATGGAAACAACTCTATTTTTTAAAGACCGATGGCTGTAATATAACTGTGCAAAAGATTGGTTTATATTCCTAGACACCTGTATGTAATACTGCAGGAATGTGATGAAGACATTAGGAAAGAAGTGTATCAGTGATGGTTGGTCAACTTTTGTGTTATAAATGTTTTTATTTAAAAAATTGTGATTTAGTTGTAACTTTCTTGGAGTCTAAATAGAGTTTCAGTTAAAAAACTCTCCATACTTATTGTTTAAAAGAACAATTGAATCTGTATTCGCATTTGAATGTTTGGGGATTTTAACTCAAAAGATAGCTTTAACTTAAATTACCATGCAGCTGCCTTTTGTCCTTTCAGGAAACAAATGCTGGGCAATAAAATACTTTTTTGTTGTTGTTTGAAAGAACCTTTCTACTTTATGTAACAGACTATTACAGTTGTTCTTGTATATTGAGACAGAACTTACAACGAGAAGTGACAAACAAAACTACCAGATTTGTGAGAGGAGGAGGGGGAAAGGAGGTTTTACCACCATGCCCCCTTGCAAGTGTTTGTGAGTGAATAAAATCTGGTGCAGTAGGAGACCATATGTGCCCCTGACATACGTTGCTGTGGGTATCAGCTTACTGGTCCATGTAAAGGACTGCTGCTCACAACTAGCAACAGATCTTTTTTAGTCTATTTAATACTTAATAGCACATTATAAAAGTCCCCAAAGTGTGTACACAATAGACTGAGTGATCATAAAATAAGACGCATTTTAAAAATTGGTGTCTATATATGTATCTATTTCTTGCTCTTGAGCACAGCTTGCTTTCCGCTGATGCATCCCTCCTCTCCCAGCCACAGTCCAGCTATGAATGGCACAGACGAGCTGTAAGTGCCATCACTGAGATTCTTTTATGGGCTGAAGTAGGATAAAGCACACATGCAAATAAGTAACTATCAGCCTGAAATAAGAGAGGAAAAATAAATTACACTGAGTTGAAATTCAATAAAAGTAGACAGTTTATGGCTGACAAAGTTAAAACTGGATTTTAACTAAACCTAATCATAAATAAAGACCTAGATATGCAGAAGGCAGGAGTCAGAACTTTTAAATAATGTAAATCTGTATTTAGGGACTTAGTTTGAAAGGTTTGCTTTCAAACTTTAGGAAACAACACTTCAAAAGGAATGCCCGTGGACTTGGCAATTCATGGAAGCTAAAGCAGCTGTCAAAGTCAACCTGCTTTCTGAGGTGTCTACATATGACTTCAGTAACCAAATATAAACCAACTCTGAAAATATTGCAAATCACTGATAACAGAACATATCCTAGGCAATGAATGATTGCCTGAGTCATCTTTATTTTACAGAATACTATAAGTTACTCTGATATTTTCTGGAGCCACAGAATATTTCAGTTAGTGTAGGTAGTTATTACACCAGGAAGAGCATGAAGTAAATTAATTCCTGAGAATCAAACTTCTAGAAATGGTGATAGGAAAGTTCCCCCAGACTTTTGTTTTCAGTCTGGTCAACCTCTCTGTAAGCAACCACATCACACAGAAGGAAATTTTTTTGCTGCTGTGCTCTCTGTAAAGTCTATAACTATTTTATTTCTCTCTCCTTTTACTTTGCCAGGTCAAGGAAGTGATGATGATTATAGGCCACATGGCCTTCTTCTGACAATTTATTTGCATCTGTTGAAGTTTTGTTTAGGACTCACTGGGAGCCCTAATCACTGCACAGCACTGGAAAGCCATGGACAAACACTCCATGTAACTAAGCCTCTGTCCAGGAATTCGGTGTTATCACCCCTTTCTCTGTGCAACATGAAGGGGATAATTCCTGTTTAAACTTGGCTATCTTGCCTTCAGAACATCATAAGGAAGAGAACAGACCTGCCTGGAGCCTGTCTCCCATTTCCCCGCTGGCCTGGTGGCCAGCCCATTGGAATAGGTGGTCCAAGGCTGCAGCTCTGCAGGTTTTTCAGCTCCTGAGCCCGGTCAGAGCAATCCTGCAGAGACCTGCAATGTCTCCCACAGGCGGGTGGTGCTCACTGTGGGAGCTGCAGCTCCAGCACTGGTGAAACATCAAAGTCATTGGAGTGGTTTTATTGGAAAGAATTGCACCAGGACCACATAGTCTCCTGAGGGATACCTGAGCTCAGCTTTCCCAGCAGCTGAAGACAGCAAAGCTCACATTTTCTTCTCAGATCCCTCTCCTTGAAGGCTGGTGGCTGAGGCTGGCCAATTTTATCCTAACGTTAGGTTCCTTTCCTAATATGGACAAATCCTTAGGGAAGGAGAATCAGGCCATACCACCAATGAATAATAAAACACGGCCTTCAACATTTCTCCCAGTACACATGTGAAGAGGAAATGGGTGTTCAGAGATCAAACAACTCAAAAAAAAGAAAAAAAAGTTTGTTAGTTCCAGATAACAAGCCTATTCGTTTGCAGGCATAATTTGAAACAGAAGGAAAAAAGTCCTGATGTTGATTGTGTTACAAAAGGACAAAACTGGCAAGGAATGGAAATTAGTGATATTACAAAGAATGGAGAGTTAAACCAAACTTTCAAAAATCTCTGAAAGAATTATTTTAACTAATACAGTGGTTTTGGCATTAGGCTTGTTTCTGCTAATCCCTTCAGTTAAGGAGGCTGAGTTCTGAGTCTTCAGTATATGGGTATGCATGTGCCCCCCTGATTACAGCTCATCACACAAACCCATCAATTGTTAGTCAATTCTTCCATCTCATCTGTTTAGTTCTTTTTGAAGTTTTAATGATACAATAATAAAAAGGATCTTTTCTATTTCTAGATGTCATTTGCTCTCTGGTATTTAAAAAATAGCCTGACCACATATGTTTTCCATTATTCATATTTTTCTTTTTTTTTTTTTTTTTTAATTTTCCTAAGCTATCATTGGTAGGTGTGAGACTTAAAAGCTTACACGGGTTGGTTATTGTATCTGTTTTCATATATAAAACCAGCAAAAAAGGTGAAATAAAACAACGTGAAGTATTTTATGCCCATACACACTTCTGAATATATACAGTAGATTAAAAAGAAAAACCCTCAATCAGTTGCTGAAGTTCTCTACACCAGTAATCTGTGAGTGGAAAAGGATTTGCATATTTGATGTAATTGTGTAAATTCAACTTCAAAGTAAATGTTCCTAAAGTTATTGTAGGAGGGTTTAATTTTGTTTTTCTCCAACATTTTTGAACTGGAGTGGCAAATATCAAAGTTTGAAGAGAAAGAGAGAGTTAATATACATAAACTAATTCAGAGTTTCAGCTGCTAAAAGACAAAATCTCTTCCAGCAATAACTATACCTCTCTGCCAGACAAACTTCATGTATGGCTAAATCTTCTGTCTTTTGCATATAATTCTACACCGGCTAAAAGAAAAAAAAAAAACAAAAACACCCTACATAGTCAGAGGCCTGAAGTGACTCCAATTCCAGAGGTGTTGACAGAAAATCCAGCACCATTAACTGTGGGAAGCCACATCTTAGAGTGGTTTGGTGTTCATTACCTTAATGCTTTGATTTACATGCAAACCTGCCTCCCCTCCCTTTTGCAGTGCTGTTATTTATCACGGTGGTATCATATCCCCCTTCAGTGTCAGCAAGGGGCATTGATGGCTCATGATCTGCCTCAAGCACAGCTGAAGTCCTCACACCCTTGACATTTCGCATTGTGCTCCTCTCTGCTCAGCACAGAAGCTCCTGCCCAGGAGACTTGAGGGAGCTGCATGCTGAGAGGCCAGAAATCTTACACAGGTGTTTCACAGTGCACAAGATTGGGCAAACTGTAGTCTTTATGGTGATGTTTACCTTTTTCACAGTAAGAGAAAGCATTCCTGCTACACAACACACATTGTTATGCTCATGTATGCACAGCCTTTTCCCCCTATGTGCCCACTGCCCACAAGCTGCCACTGAAGTCTCTTATTCCTCCCAGGCTGCAGAACTGTTGCTCCCATCCTTCAGACCAGTGAGGTTTTCAACACCATAAACTAGTGACATGTTTGCCTCAATTAAACCTCTGACCTCTGTGAAGCACCTCACTTTTCTCCCTCTCTTTTCCATGCTATTTTGTGCTATTTATGTCTCAAGTCCTTTGAGAGGGGAAAAAACCCAACAAGGTGACACAGGCCCATCAAGGAATTTCTTTCTCATGTCCAGTCCTTTTTACACTAATATTTCCAGATGCTGGGGCATGGGGTGTTCATCTTGTGTCCTTGGCCATTTCAAGTTTTATTGACTGCATATGAGCTGAAAGATATTTGCTTACCCTTTGATCAAACCCAAATACTTTTCTGCCAGATAAAATGTGTCATCAGACAAATTTCCTGAGCAAGTTTCCGTGCAGGGACACACACCCCTGGACCTGGCCATCTCTAACACATAGTCCAGGCACTTCCCCAGCAAAGAATGTTTCCAGCTAAGGAGAGCACCACTGTCCTTCAATTCTACCTCAGCCCTAATGAAGGCCTGAATCAGGATTTATCTGCCCTCATTTTTCTGTCTAGAGTTGTAAACTCAGAGCTTGTCACCCCGAGCTTCCTATTTTTAAGCAATTTGCCATTCTCGTTTCCTTGTGACCTGCTGGGTCACCTTTCTCCAGTGGTGTGCTGTACACAGCAGAGTTTGAAGAATAGGAGCTCTGGGGGAGAGGCAGCATTGTAGTGTGGGGTTTAGGCTCCTGAATGCTGTTCATTGCTATTCTGAAGTCTCAACAAAGGAACAGAAGATTCCTGAGGCCACTTGGAGTTTTCATACTGGCTTCTCCACTCTGACAGCCAGTTAATAAGCAGAGGTTGTTCTGCACAAAGGAGCCATTCCTACCAAAATGATGGTATTATCCTTCACGTGACAAAAACTGCATCCTTATGTTAAGGTTATTTGCTCAGAGTACAGTACTAAGAAGAGTTTGGGATTTGCAAACCTCAAAAAATTCCACAGTTGTGCAACACTGACATGTCACCTCTTCTTTGCTCTGACTGGTATAATCTGATGACAGTGAAACGTGTGAAAAAGATCATCTGCTAATACCAGATTTTACACTGCCTTCCACAGCAACAGGGAGCCTTTCAAGAGGTTCCTGCAGCAAGGCTGATTTTCCATCTGGAATACAAATTAAAGCCTATGAACTGGACACTGCCATTCCAAGTGGAGTCCACAGATTCAGATATCATAAACCAAATTACCTGAGTTTAGTCAGGTTTAGTTAGGTTTCAGAGACTTGGATTTTAAGGCACTTTCTTGCTTTTTGAACACTTGTAATAAAATGGTTGGTTTCATGGACTTGACTAAAATGGAAATATTCAGTCTTTCTAGGACTAATGTTTTCTTTTGTCTTAGTACCCAATTTCTTGGTTTATGCACCTGCCTAAATTCCTCGCAAAGATAATATATATTTATTCTTGTGCTTATCAAGCTAAAAATTGCATATACTTAATCAGTTGTGCTGATCATACTTTCCTTACAGAAACACATTACCTATTGTATCTGTCAGATATCCTACAAAAGACAAAGATTTATTTTCTTTTAGTTGAGTAATAGCCATAAGATCTGGTAGTTTCTTCCCAAATCAGTAAGTTATATCATGTCTGTTAGTACTAAAAACCCGTTTCAGCATGTGTTTGAGACAGACCATCAGAGCTGAGGAAGGGATTAATTTCCAGCTATGGGGCAGCCAGGTGCATCTGCATCCTCTTACCTTATCCCCTCATCTCCCACCACGACTCTCTGTGCTGGGTGTGGTTGGGGTACAGTTAATTTTACTAATAGCAGCTAGTGTGGGGCTAAGGTTTGGATTTGTGACCACAGTGGTGTTGATAATTCAGGGATACTTTCATTATTGCTGAGCAGTGATTACACAGCACCTCTTGTGCCTCTCACCCCACCCCATCAGTGAGGGGGCTGAGGGGTACACAAGGAGATGGGAGGGGACACAGCCAGGACAGCTGACCCCAAGTGACCAGAGGGATATCCCACACCACATGGTGTCATGCTCAGCATATAAAGCTGGGGAAGAAGGAGGAGGTGGAGCATGTTCAGAGTGATCAGTTGTGTCTGTGTTCCCAAGTCGTCATTACGTGTGATGTAGCTCAGCTTTCCTGGGGATGGCTGGATACCTTCCTGCCCATGGGAAGTGGAAAACGGATTCCTTGTTCTGCATTGCTGATGTGTGTAGCTGTTCCTTTACCTATTTAAGTATTTGTATATCAATTGTCAAGTTATCTGACTTTTACCCTTGTGGTTCTCTTCCCTGTGGGGGGTGAAGAGTAAATGAGCGAGTGCCTGGGGCTGGACTGTCAGCCAGGGTTAAACCACGACATTCCTACCCTTGTGCTTTCATTTACCTCTCCACCTTCTGCCCATATTTTTGGGTCCTCCCTAGCACCCTTACCTCACCTCCTAATACAGATGTTACCTCACCAAAACCACACTCACCCTGCCCTCACCCACTCCCACTGTCTCAGGCAGAAGGGCAGTCTCAGGGCTGGGTGGGTTTCTGCAGCCAAGAGGGACAAGCAGCTGTACAATAGACCAGTCACTTGGCATGCAGACAGCTCGGGGAGATGTCTCCTTCTGGAGTGCTACCGCTCACCAGGGGCTCTGTGAGGTGGTGGTCATCCCCTGGCTCCTTTGAGCTCTTGCACTGCAGGGAAGGTGGTAGAGGTTCATGTCCTATCCTCCTTTAATGTGACTCCCAGAGCCCCAGTGCTACACAGGTCTGCAGCATCTGAACAAAGCAATCACTATTTATGTACATTAATAAATGCTCTGTGACTTTCAACCTCTGCTCTTAAATCAAGCAGAAAAAATATTGCAATTCTTTCCATGACAAAGACTTCTGAAAGAACACAACATGGACAGCATTTTGGTTTTAGATGCATCAGGTCTTGCTGGGCAACTGCTCATTTTTTCTGTTTGTTTGTTTAGGTTGTTGTTGTTTTGTTTTAAAGCATTTGTTCTGATCTTCTCCAGATTCTCTGAGGGGGTGTCAAAGTAATTTGGCCATTCAGGGAGAGCCTTATTTTTCCTTTTCTTTTGCTTTTCTCACTTTCTTTGCCCCTAAAGGAGAAAGCAGTTTTCTGGGGGGTTGCCTCTGCAGGACAGTGCTGGTGCGAGCTGTTCCTCCTCCCCATGGCATGAGGATGGATAAGTCATTGCACGTACATGGTATGCAAAGGAAAAGGTTCCTCTAGGGTGTCACACACACATTCATACATGGTTTTTTCAATTAGCAAACTACAGACTGTCAATGATGTAGAGGATCTACAGAATAGAATTAATCCTCTTATCAGTGCTGACCACTGGACATCAATGTCAACCCTTGAATCACTTTGCAGCAAAAGGATATGAAAAACTGTGATGTACTTTTGCTCCATCTACAAATTGTCCTGTTTTCTTCACAGGTGAACTGAAACTCAGTTAAAAAAAATACACAGATGTGTATTTTTTCCAGGGATTTCTTGGACCTACTGGTTAAGTAACCCTAATAAGCCTGCATAGGATATTCTAAAAGATGAAAAACAGAGAACAAATGAGCAATAGTAGATCCTAAAATCAAAGACTGTGATTTTTCCTCAAATGATAAGCATTCCCTCTCTTTGTTGGCAAGGCTAGTTGGAAGCAGAAATTGCTTAACTGGAGCTGGGTTTATTGTTTGAGCACAATTATCATCACTGAAAGATTTCACATTGAGCTTTCAGATGATTTTAAGTCAAAACCAGATGAAATGCATGGAAATGTCAGAACACTTACATTCCTTAGTGTTGGGAGGCGCCAGCAAGCACGAGTAGCAAACCATCCCGTAGATGTTCCGAGGTCTGTTTTCCAGCATGTAGTAACTGCAATGAAGGGCAAGATGAGGCAAAACAGTGCAAATTAATATGATACGACTGAACATGGTTCAGCAGCAACCAATTATACGGAGATAAAATCATTTAAAAAAACTTTTAGAAGCAATCTGAGGCAAAGATTATTCTTTCTTTTTTTTTTTTTTCAAATTGCCTGAATAGAGACTGTGTTTCTCTTCTTCCTTTCCTCCTAAAATGTAATTAATCAAACATCTAGACATGACAAGAAGTGGTAACATTGCCTAAAACAACATTAGTCTCCCTGCTGAGTTCAAGCTGCAGTTTACAGCATGTCCTGAAAGATTTTTCAATATAAGAGAATGCTGGTTTTTGCAGCAGTAATCTTTCAAGCAAGGCCACCAGTTGGATATGGTTGGCTAATTTTATTCACAAACACCATAAGAATAATCTCTGTAATCTTAGAACCAAATCTGAGCCAGATCATAATAAAAAAATACAGGGAAACACCACCCTTACTGGGCAAGGCAGATTAGGTTTTACAGGTTTGGTTTGTTTGGTTTTTTTTTTAATTTCCTTGCTGTGTTGTTTATTAATTAGTCCTTGATAGTGGAATTACAGTGTGAAGGAAAGGTTTTCATAACCTGAATTTCTGGGCTGCTAATAAAGTTAGTGTTGAAATAAGGTAATTGGCTACTCAAGAGTTGGATCCACGTGCACCCTAATGAGTAATTACATCAGAGTCATACATATGTTGATATAACATCATACTGTTGATGTTACAGATATGTCTTTACAAATCACTTGTAAATCACTACATATTTTAATGAAGAGATGAATAAATTCATAATCCATTCTGTGTAGACAGGAACTCAACACTACAAACATTTTATGCAATTGGGGATCTCTCTTCTGCTCTTATGTACCTGTCTATGCATGTGCAGTATAGTTTTTTTCCTGGAAAATGTATGCATTGTTAGGAAATCACTGCACAAACAGTCCATCAAAATCAGTTGGTGTATTAATGAATGACAAATAAGGGATATAGGTCCAGGAAATGGAGTACACAGAGATGCAAGGGGGAGACAGGGACCAGAGGAAACTGAGAGAGCAGGGGAACTACACGATTTCTCATTTCTGTCTTACTGGTTTAAAAAGATTCACCCTGACTCCGTCCTTCAAATATCTCTTGTGCCCCATCTGCCACTCTACTGTTCTCACAGGAGCAGAACTTCATCTTTCCTCTCTTATGGAGTCCTATATAATTTTAGGTTGTAAAGCAGTTAATAAACACACAGGAAAAGAGTGCCAAACCACAAAACAAAAGAGTGGAAGGCCAAAGATACATATAAACCTATGAAGAAAAATACAGACAGTTAAGATCCACAGTCTAATAGCTGTGTTGGTTTAGGAAAGACAAACAATCCTTCTGACAATTAAATCAAGCTGGTGGAATAATTCTTGGTTTTCACCACAATGCAGAATGGTGGAGGACATGTAAAGAAAACTGTATGGGATGCTCATGGCAAGCAACCATTCACTCACGTGAGTAGGAAACTCTGGCAAGCATTAGTGATTCACCCCCACAAAGTACTGGCAACATATTTGTGTTTCTGGTTACTTGCCAATGCACCAGATATTAAAGGTAATGTTGGAAATATGTGATAGCTTTATATCACCAACAACAGAGAAGTGACGCACTAATGAAAAAATGAATTTTCACAGTGTTACTGTTCCACTATGAGATTTATTCTTTCTTTCCTTGGCACCTGCCGGGCTCAGGTTTGGAGGGGCTACAGGCAAAATCCAAGAACAAAGGCTAGACTGAAAAATGGACTTGTTTCCCTGCTTAACACCATAGTGGCTTGTCTTGGGCTAACATTGGTGGTGTCATTCCAGACACAGGGACTTCGACCCAGGTTTAGGAATGCCCTCCCACCTGAACAGGGGACCTGGGATCGGGTCAGGAGGTGGAGAGGGTTGAGTGCTGTTCTCAGCAGGGGACAGTCTGCAGAGAGACAGCAAGGAGGAGTATCCTTGGTGGAGGCACCTGCTGCCTTATCCAGAACAGCAGGGGTGGGACTTAATTTCATTAGAAATTCTCTGGCTAAACCTTTTCATGCAGAAAACAGAGGAGCATTCACTCTTTCTCTTAAAACTTCTCAGAGAAGAGAACTGGTCCTGCATTTACTGTACCCATGCACAAACACATGAAATGGGGAAGTGTCAGTAGCAGAGGCGTTTCTGACTGCATTAAAAAAGAAAATCAGCCCATTGCAATTCTATCTTGTGAGGGGACTGGGGACTTACCCGAAACTGGAAATAGGTCCTGGGACAGCATAAGGGATATGTATTATTTGTACTTGACCTGTTCTTACTCCTTATGGCCACTACTGAATGAAGACAGATGACCAGGCTAGAGGGACCCTTGCTCTGATCTGCCATTGCTGCTTGTATTTGGCTGTGATCTCAGTCACACTCCAGGAACACCTAATGGATCACCCCATCGAGGGAAACAGTCTGAGTCACACCTAATTTTCACATTCTTAACCTGTCCTATTTGGCGTGATGGAAGAGCTCCTGGGCGGGAGCAGAGGACAAAGCCTGCAGTGTCCCAGGAGGCTCAGTCTAGGTACCTCTAGAGTTCACTGGCAACTGGACTTTGCTTTTGAGGATCACAGCTTTGAAAAGCCTTTAAAATCTTCCCTGTCTTGCATCATTCTTGTGAGTGTGACAGTGTTATTTTTATTTTGTATGGGAGGGAACACAAAGAAGCAGTGGATAAGCTCTCCTCTTGTACCAAAGGTCTCCTTCTTCCCTAAAACTGGTAATCAGTAATAGTGAAAAAAAGAAAATAGAAGGAAAAATATATAATTATCCAGCACTTATTTTAAGGTAGAGTATAGAGGATGACACTTGTAGCCACTGGAACAGGCTGCCAGTTCAGCGGTATTTTGTCTGAAAACTTTTGTATAGCATGTGCCACTTGCTCATCTTTTCCTCAGGCTTCTTTACTGAGCTGGTGAAAACTAGCAAAGGGATGAGATGTCCTTAAGTGCAGACAGCAGCATGTGGGCTATTACCTTGGAAAGGTCTACAGTGTGTTATGGTAGTCCTCTGAAAATGGAAACCTTGCTTTTATCCCTCACATGGACTCAGGGGCTCCCTGAGGTGTACTGCCCAAGCAAGGGAGCACCCTGCCAGCTGCCACTCCCCCTCGTGCCTGGCTGTCCCTGTGGCACTGGGACAATAAGGACAATCAGCTACTCACCAGCCCTCTGCTCTGACACACAGGCTCTGCATTTCCCCCACCAGCACACAGGAGCAAACTCTGAGGACTCTAAGTAGTATGAGGAGTCAGGGCAGCTTCAGAGCTTGTTTTAGCTCATATTTAGTTTATCTTGAGAATTCCATCTATTCAAGCGTGGACTGAGAGGGTGTTTCTCCTTAACTGCTGGCTTTGCCAAACAATCCCAGGACCTGAGCGTTGCAGGAGGAGCGGCACACAGCCAGATTCCAGCAGACCAGTTTCTGCTACAGGCTACACCTGTGCAAACACGATGTTTTGAGATTTCTCCCCAAGCACCAGCTGTGCAAGCTGATTATTTTCAGCCAGCACCCTGCTCCCACCTGGGTGACCTCATTAGTCCCGACAAAAATTGCAAAAGAGCAACTGTGGCCACTATTTAAGTTTCTTGCTCTTTATGATGTATGGGGGTAAGTCAAGAGGGAGCTTTTTTGAAATCACATCATCACTCTATTTGGCTGGCAGCTAGACAAGTCCTTCATTCTATTTGTAAACTGTGAAAATTTCACACAGACTCACTGACAAAATAAACCTGGAAGATTGCAGGGCCTCTCTAACAGGGCTTCCTGTGCTATAGGGAGTGTGGGTTATACAGCATCTGCAAACTGCACAAAAGCCAAATGTCAGTAGGAATTACTCTCCAAACCAAAGAGACCCTAAAGAAACTGGCAGAAACTGAAAACGTATGTAAGGTGAGGTTGTGTTTTAGAGTATTTACTCACCCTACACAAAAAGCATTGAGAGTGCAAATATGTGGTTGGCTTTGCAGACTTTCAGATGTAATATTGTCAAAGATGTACATATCCAATGTAGCAATTTCTTTCTCACTATCGTTATCAGAATTATACCAAGCGTAAGAGACCATTACAAAGATGGACTTAATAAACAGCATCTATTTTAAGCCACTTCAGCCAGCCCTGAAACTTGTTTTGACTCTGAACAACACTACACACACCACATTAACAGCCCCTTAGACTCCTTTCTGGTGCATAGAAAGGACCCCAAGAGACTAAAATGCCTTGGTAAATCTCACTAAACAGCTATGTTAGCTAATGCTGTCAACTACTGACAAATGTGCCAGCTGATCACATCTGGAGAGGAGATATTTCATGCCCCTAAACATGTTGTAGTGTCACTGTAGATCCTACAGGGTATCCAAGGTGCTTTCATGCAGCTCATTTGTAGGATGCAGGACTTAAAACATGGCTCTCTGAAGCTACAGCTGGAGGCCAAGCTGGATTTCTTCAAGCATTTAACATGGCACTGCACACCTGTGCTTGTTCCCTTTCCATTTCTAGTAAGAGAAAAAGTTTTCTAGGTGTTTCAAACAGCTATTTCTTCAGTGAGATTTCAGTAAGAATAAAACCATCTTCTTTAGGGTCCCTTCCAAGCCTAACTATTTTATGATTCCATGATTTATTAAACTCACAAATGCTTTTGAAACTTTTAAATGTACTGTTTTAGCAGAGATTAAAAAGCAGAATTTACCAGTATTGTACCCACAGTTAGCTTTGACATGGAGAGGCTGCCAGAGATTTTGACATTAAAAAAGTACTTCCCAATGCCTTGGGTAGAGCAAAGGTCCATGAATAAGTCCTTACCCTGGGAGACAAGGACCACACTCTGCATCATTCTCCTGATCACCAGGTGTCATGACTGTGGCTCGAAAAAACCCCTCGCAGTCCTTGTGCCGTCTGCATATCTGGTACCCTCCTTTGGAAAACTTCTCTGAAGGGCAGGGGACGCAGCCGTAGTCCTCATCTTTGGTGCCATATCCACATGTCTGCAACAACACACAGTCACTCAAAAGCAGGCTTGTGCTGCACACAACTTCTAGCAAAAGAGAACGTTCACAGCCTGCCCCATTGGCTTTGCAACACAAAGGGAGAGAAGTCAGTCATTTGGCCTGTTAGTGTCTATCCTAAAAAGACCATGCAGGGATATAAGGATGAAGCGTGCTGTGTGCTGGAGAGGAAGAAGGGGAACTGGAGCATCATGCTGCTTGTAAGTGGCCCCCCATACTACTTCTATCATAGTCCAGCAAATTGTGGAAGTGAATTTCAGCTGCTGCTTAGATAGAAAGTGAACTGAAAATGGAAGAGTAGAGAAGACGCCTATGGGAGAAACATAACTGTAGCAGGGCTATCAGCAGCTTTCATGCTAGGAGAGCCCAGAGGGAACATCCCAAAAGGCAATGTTTGGATGAGATGTTGTAACCTCTGAACTCACAAGTCCCAGGTGACCATTCGTTTAGATTAAATAAAACTAAACCCAACTGGTTATTATTCAAACATACTTGTTTGGGACTACCAACTGTGTGAAATGCTTGCAATAGGATGTTTATCCCATTAAAACCAAACAGAATTTCAGTAATTTATTTTTTGTAATAAGCAACAATTATCTGCTGTAAATCAAATGGTTACTTAGGAACCATAATTTAAAATATTGGAGAAACATCCAAGTTCCTCTAGTGCCAAAACATCTTAGCGGGAGAGCAAAATTAACTTGTCAGTGTGGGGGGCCAGCAAGCAGACCAGACTGACCAATTTATCACTCTGTGTTGGAACATCAGCGTCAGATTTTAAGTAACTACTGAGATGAGAACAGACTGGCAGAGACTGCGTTTGGAACTTTTACCTTTCAACTTTTACAGTATCCCAGTATCCCTTTTAAAAGGCTGCTCCTGGGATGTGGATTGCTGGCATGCATGCACAATGCCTTGCTCCCTCTTGGAGGTGTGAGTGCTCCTGCTTAGGCATCCATACCCTTCCCCATTTCCTTTCCTACCCATACATTACTGCCATGTAACATAGCATTTATTTTCTGCATTTGGTGCTTGGTATGTGCCCCCTCAGCAGCAGAAGAAGCTGAAATTACCATGTAAGGTTCTTCACCCGGCTCGCACTTGGGGCAGTCGTGGCACATGCCGGTGGTCTGGTTGTAGTACTCATTCTCGCCGCAGTTGGAGTATTCGGCACTGGCAGAGTACACCAGGGACACCTGTCACCAGAGAGTATTCCAGAGTGCTGTCACTTCCACTGCCATCATCCTCCATGCCTCACCCCTCCCCTTGCCCAGCTGCTGTGGCTCAACAGGCGGCAGGGCCAGCACTGCTGTGTGAAACACCCCTAAAGGTCAGAAGCAGAAGTGGTGACACTATTTGAATGGAAGCAGAGTTCAGCAATCTTGTACTTCCAAGAGTTTCTCAGAGACTGACATTGATGCTGTTGGCACAGCCACTCCTTAAAACACTGAAGGCCAGGTTCCTGACCTGTTAACTCACATGGTCTCCCATATAAGCAAGTGCCCGAGTTCACACCCTCACCACTCCCAGCTCTAATGAGCCTTCATAAACGTGACTGCAAGGGACGACTATAACAACCTGAGATAATGCACTGCCTCGGGCCTCAACCGCAATAGGGCTGTGCTTCGTGGGACACCCAGGCTAATCTGCTCTTCCGGCACCTTCTGTCTCTGCTCCATCCTGGGTCCTTCTCCTTCCCCCTCCTCCCTGGTAGCCACAGTTTAAGCAGCACATTCTCAGGTGTTCTATGGAATGAAAACTGATCACTGCACTGAGGTTCAGTCCCTAGGTCATGTGTGGTTCTGCCATAATTCACAGGTGGTTGTGAATAACCCAAGCAGAACCCTGTTATCTTTGCACACTAGAGAGACATGTACACACATAAATACCTACCACCAGGAAAGGGAACACGTGAGTCCATTTACATTCACCCAGGTGAGCCATGCTGTCTTGATATTTTACCTGAAAAGATAGAATTAGTGATTGTTTATGAACATGAGTAAATATTTGTGTGTGTTGCCAAAATAAGAACAGAAGGGCTCATAAGAAGAACAAAGGTTACATGGGAGCGATGCCCAGAGGTATAAATAAAGAGAGGGGGAGAGGTGCACGTGCAGCCGTGCACACACACAGAC
Organism: Orthonyx spaldingii; assembly: GCA_013397795.1. Lineage (NCBI taxonomy): Eukaryota > Metazoa > Chordata > Aves > Passeriformes > Orthonychidae > Orthonyx > Orthonyx spaldingii. The sequence continues at coordinate 1,454,635 of VZTJ01004576.1, forward strand.
ACCACACGCCCTTACTGCACATCTCTCTCCTCTCTTTGAGAAGGAATGGCAGGAGGTAATCCAGTCTTGCCATATTTACAAAAAATCTGTGAAAGGTGAGGAACCAAGTCTGAATTCTGGCACTTCTTGACTCGTTGAGAAATCCTCCCACGGAGGAATGGAGGGCTGCATCTTGACCACTAAATGAAGGAGGGCTGGGGATCAACAGCCTGGCTTGTGTCCACACCACTTAGTCCTTGACCACACTACATCAGGTTTATCTGGGAAAGGTCCATCTGGAGCAGCCAAAACAGAGCCAGGGAGTGATTCCATGGCAAGCAGTGTGGGCAGCCAGAACACCGGGGCTGCACTTTCCTTGCCAGCTCCTATGGATGCACTGAGAAAGCCCAGAGCTGCTTTCCCTTCTTTAGGAAGCATCAGCTGCTTTTTGTTATTGATAAGCAAACTGCAGACTCAAGTTAAACCCAAGGAAGGAGCCAAACCTTATATCTGAAAAGCTATTAAAACTTTGGGAAAAAGAAAGGCTGAAATCAATGTTACAAACACATGTGCTAATTTATTTAGTTTCTTAAAATGATTACTTTTGAATAAGAGCTAATATTACATATTCACGTACTGGATTTCTTTCTAAGGTGAAAAAAGAGACAGGAAAAGGAGGCACAAGTTGGTTTTTTTAAGCATGATACAACATATTTAATTATAGTGTTACAGCAGATAATATGCCCTAGGGATTTTAGAGCTTCAAATTGCAAATGTTTGAGATAGAGTTGCAACACTTTGGTCCTAGCAGATGTAAACTACTCTTTCAATTTTCCATGTCTCAGACACTGGAAGACTTTTAGCTTCCCAGAAGAGTACAATTATTGCTTTGTGCCATATTTGAGCATACAACTTACATGAGAGCAGTGCTCTACTATTTGAGATAGTTGCTAACATTTACATTTTTAAACACTAAGTAGATTAAGCAAAGATTATATCACTCCAGCATCAAGCTATGAACTTGCTTTATATGTTCCTTCCAGCAATTGGGCTAGCTGAGACAGGTAACTGGGTGGGTGGGTGGACAACCTGAATTATGAGTATATTCGTTCGTGCAGGAAATTGCACTTTGAAACCTAGAAACAAAAGAGAATCAGAGATAAATTGTCCTAAATCTGGAGGTAAGAGATGGAAAATAGTAATTCCATTGTATAAAGTGTCAAACATGAAGCCGGATGAAGGCTTTGTCTATGGCAGTGCAATTGCCTGGAAAAGTTCCAAGGATATTATCTTAATGCATATGTATGTTAAACTGTACCCTAATTATAAAGGAGTTTGTTAGACTTTACATATTAATATTATTAAGGCTGTTCCCCCACTGGTACTGCTAAATGGTCACATTTATTATAAATCTGGTCTGAGGCTGCTCAGAACCAAATATTTCACCAGTAAATCTTGAATCTGCAACTTTACAGTAAGAGTATGTCTTATAGCAAAAGCACGCTTCAGTTGCTTTCAAGCCACCCAGATGTTTGCTGTTTGAGGTACTTGAATGCAATCATAGCCAGATTTGAAAAATGGAAATGAAGAAGTGTAGCCCACTAATGTACAATACAATCTTCTTCATTTGGCATTTATTTACATAAAACGTTGAAAGTGTCAAGTTAGACATACATAAATAAAATATTTTTCTCTTAATATAAATATGCATGTGGGGTAGGTTTTGTATGTAAACATACTTTTTTCCCCCTGCATTCCATCATTTTATGCAGCAATATGTCAAGCATATGGGAAATACTTTTCTTAACTGGAAAAAGCCATTTCAAAGTGCTAACCATGGCTAGATTAGAACTCCAGGAGAGACTTTTCCAACAAATTGCAATATCAAAAATGTTAAATTTTGGTATTCATGCTCCTATTCAGGTACACTGCCATAAATTGGCTGTTATTTCTGTTGGTTTTATTTGTTTGGTTGGAGCTTTTAACTCCTTTGGAGTTAAAACTACAAACACTTACTTTCATTTTATAACACAGGAGGGAACAAGGGAGTGGGGGGAGGGAGATGAAGGAGGTTTCTGGCAGTAGGACCACAGATAATTACTCATCTGGGGAGATACCTGAAGGTATCTACCAAGATATGCCAGGCTACTCTTGGGCTTGCTGTCAGTTTTTAGGCATGGTAAATTATATCTGCACCATGCTATCTGTCACTCATTAATCCCACCCACACAACAAAGGGTCTTCTAGTGCCAAGACTGCTTTTGTCTCTAGCTGACACCTATGAAGACACGGACAACCAGCCAGCTTCTGCCAAGAAGCAGGAAAAAGAGTGACCAGACATTATGGCCCCTAACCATTAAAAGAAATTAGTTCTTAATGAATTATTCCACTTCAGCTGAAGCAAATTACTTGCTCCGATGGGATGGCATGAAGCAGTGAGTGGGAAGGAGCTGGAGGTGTATTTTTTGATGGGACTATGTTATCGCTCCTAAGGAATTTGGGATCTCCGTCAGCTTGTCTGCCAAGCCCTCCAGAGATCCTGATTTGTGTTTTTGTTTGGGACATGTGGGTGTCTCCAGAGAGGAGGTGGAAAACAGACCGGTGTCTTTGTGGATCAGGTGTGCAACACACAGCAAGTCTCGTCATGACTAGCGGGGGTTGCTAATTACAGCTATATTTGTCTTTTGGGCATATTCGTTAATAGCTGGTAAGAATATACATGTAAGATGACAGGAAAAGGAAGACTATTTTCCCAGTGGCAACCACAGCAAGAAGCATTAGAGACTCCTTGTCTCAGCTGCTTTCCTGTACACTGCAAGACAGAAATTTGGGGAACAGGAAAAGAGATGACTGGGACCCTATTACTGTAATATTTCTTCTCTCATACCAAAAATCCTTCCATAGAGTCCTTGTGGTTTCCAATCAAGAACTGGCAGATACAAACAAATAAGTAAACAAGTAATTAAATAAATCACCGGGTAGAAAATGCTGTCCAAACAAGAATAAGCATCATTCACTGTAGTTAGCCTTTGAATTTGATAATTTACTTAGATTATTAAGCAGCACTGCCATGATATTTACAGCATCCATGATTATAATCAGAGTAAATATATGAAATGTGCAAACAATGAGGTTACCACAGCTGATAGACTAAGCTAAAGCTCAAAGGTTTCAATGGATGACCTTACATGTTCTTTTAATTCTCTGGCCTCAGTAAGTAATACAGTGGAAAAGTAATTTCCTATCATAGACTTTTTTGGTTTTTAAAATACAGTTGAAAAACGGAGGAAAATAAACACATGGATTGAAGCACAGAAGTGTTTCTCATGTAGACAGATGGGGGCTTTTTGGTATCTCCGTATTTCTTTAGCTTCATCATTGACATAAATATACTTCAAGGACAAAAAACAACCTTGTGAGAGGGAAAGGCGCAGCCACTGTCTCAAACAACTTTACCAATTCTGATAGGTCTATATAATTTCTTTTCTGGGGTTTCGTAAGCAGCAGTCTGGTTGTCAGGTCTGTGACTAGGAATGTAATCCCTAAGTGGCTGGCAAATTGGTGTCAACCATCAATCCACATTCAAGACCCCAATTAACAACAGCAGAATGCAAAGGCTTTCATATGAATAAAAGTGGGCAGGTTTCATGTACTTCACAGGGGCCACCAGCAAACCCAGCTCTTGTCCTGAGTTCGCAGGCTTTATGGGAGGAACCTCTCAAACCACCTTGTGCACAGATTATCACAGTTTTTTGCATGAGCTCAGTAGATAATCTCTGTATGCTCCCCATGGTGCTAAATCCTTCTTAATTGAGATAAGCATATAATCCTCACTGCAGAGCCTCACAGGCTTCAGAGTTCAGCAGCAGAGTTCAGTCTGGCTCCAGACTTCTGAAAAAAAGATGCAGTCTGAGTTTTGCTTTCAGGAGGGAAGCCCATCACTGAATGACAATGATGGCACTGCATGCTCAGGGACAGAATAAACTCAGCAAATTAAAAGTAAATGGAATCACAGGGATGATGGAAGAAAACTATTTTGTAGCCTTAATTACAGTTTGCATTGTTGTGAAAAAATATTGTACGGAACATTATTACATTTGTAGGACAACACCAACTACACTGTTTCCCACTGTTTCTTTATCACTTTGACCTTGCAAATACCTTAAGAATTTCTTCAGAGAGATGTAAAAAGTGCTAAAATGATAAAACTCCATTCTTCCTTTTTACCTGAAACATCAAAAGGCAGTGAGAACAGTGCAAGCTACACATAAAACTTTAATTGCCCTGTGATCTGGCAACTCTGTCAGAAAAATAATTGATTGATCGGGCACAGAAACAAGACTTACTCCAGTGGGAACAGCATTGACAAGAGGAGACAAAAGATTCTTTAATTTGTTAATGGGGCCACCTGTGTTGAGGACCTGGGGACAATCAAGCCTAACGAAGAGCCATCCATCTCCTACAGACTTTCTTATTTGGAAACTACATTTGGAAGTTGGTATTTGAACCTGTTTTTTCACCTTACCTAAAGACACATGTCGGCTCTCAGGTAAGCAGCCCGTCAACTTCATGAAAAAGTCTTTGGGGGAAAAGAGGCTACCATGCAGGAACAAAGTAAATGCAGGAAAGAAGGAAAGGCTTTTTTCAACACACTGCACGACTGACACACATTTCTGCAGAAAGGGGGCATTAACAACATCTGAGAGGACCCTGGGATCTCCCATAGTGCACACACTGTTGGCTGGCACCGAGCCAGCTGTGCCCCAGGCCCCTTGCTACTGGCATGGCCCTGATTCACCCTCTCCCTTAGGCTGACATTGGTTTTGCCTGCCAGTAGCATCCCTCCAAAACCTAACTCTGCCGGGTTGGGACTGCTGGAGGACCACTGCAGTCTCCATTCCCGCTCCAAAGTTCTCTCAGGGCACATGGCTCACAGGAAACCTCTCTCCCTGCTGCCCCAAGCCACTCAGGAAGGTGAGAGGGGAGTGAGCATAGGATGGATTTTTTGGGCGGGAAAATGATAATTCATTGATCTTGCAATCTGCCACCACAACACATCCACTTCAGTGAGGTTCATGCTAGAAAGGCTGATGTTTTGGTGAGGAAGTGATACTGTAGGGAAAAGGCACTCATGACCTCCCGTCATGGAGGCTACTGCAGTTAGTGCTGCTTTATACAAACAAGAAAATATTAGGGCAAAAATGTGAGCAGGGACTTGCACCTTCCCAAGTAAAAAGGCTGCCCTGATCTTAGGATAAGTTGCAGAGGCTCTTTTGCTTTCTTATTGGTGTTTTACTATCAAATAATCAATCAGTCAATCAAATAATCTGTTATGTGTCCTGATGCATAATTAAGAAAAAAAAAAAAACCAGAAACCTTATGTTTCATATATATACATATATATATATTGTCCTCAGTGGTATAGCCTTGCTCTCCACCTCTGCTTGTTTTTCTAAGGTGATTTCCATGAAGACTTTACGATTATTTTCAGCTCCTCCTATTATCTGCCAGAAAGTGCTACAATGGTCATATTATTCCTTCTGGTTTCCTTGCTTATGTATTTGTTTTTGGAGGGGCTTGGACTTTTCTTTTAAGAATCACTGGCAAAGGTGGTGGTGCTGGGGGCACATTGGGGTTGCACCCCATCCTCCCCAGCAGAGCTTCTGCTCCACCACCCAGGTGAACTCAGCCTGCTGCCAGCTCACAGCTGCCAGAGGGCATCTGAGTTTTCCATGGAAATAGTGGGAAGATGGATCTTACATCACCATGAAAAATTGCAAGTGAACATGCTCCAGACTCCCCAGCCTAATATTTCTAAGATGAGAATTAATGAGCAGGAACACAGTCATTCACTGTCTGATGGGTTGTCTCAGTGCCACATCTCCTCAGTTCTTTCTCCATCACTGTTTCTTAAGAAGTTTCCCCATCTACTCCTACCCAAGGGACAGGAAACCTGTTTTTAGAATTTTGCTTCCAGGGGCAAGGTAAAACTGCTGATATGGAAACAATTTAGATTCAGAACCTCTCCTGAGACAAGTATTACTTTCCATTTGGAGCAGAAAATTAAAAGTTTATTAGGAAAATACAGACTACGAAAGCAATGATGGTGCTTTTCTAACGTCTCTTCCTTTTTACTGTGCTTTACTGTTCTAGATGACATAGTAAGAACAGTCTGAGTCTTGTTTTTCATTATTAAGACCAATAAGAGTTTGAGCTCACACTTTGCTTCCATTTCTCAGGGCCTATTCCTGGGAGCTGCTGATTACCCTCCAAGATCACAATACTTGAGAAGCAGATAATGTTTAGCATAGTCCAGACACTGCCATTCTTTAAATGCAATAATGGTTGACTATTGTATTTATTCTTGTATTAGTATTGTATTATTTTTTAAAGACAATAATGGTTGAAATTTAGAAATACTTTACAGGAAGGAACTGAGGTGAAATCCTGCAGTGACCATTGACAGAATTCATTGAAATCGTAAATAGAATAAAAGTCCCATGGTGACTATTCAACAAATAATGTCTGTTCTTAGCTCTACAGTACATTTGCATTTCTTAACTAAAAGCCAAATATTGTTAGAGAAGTCAACACACAGTTCTGGTTTTTGCATGGTTTACATGAAAACATCTGACATGCACAGTGAATAGCAGCTGGGGTGCAGTGGGAGGGAGATGCAGCAGAGCATGGTGGTGCCTCTGAAGGTACCGCAGAGCAGGACCCTGCATGGGGCAGGATGTCATCAGGAGGGTCCTGGCTGTGAATTTGCCTTCCTTGTAGAAGCACATTAAACAACAGTGCAGCAGTTTCACTGTTTGGAAAAGGTAATGGAGGCAATATTAGGCCATGGCCATGTATACTTTGGTACTTGATGTTAGAGTCCCAGAAAAGCCTCTTGTTTGTCAACAGGCCTCTGTCTTACAGACAAAGGGATACGTACGCTGCCAACAAACATTAAGTTTTTTATTATTCTACTTTTTACATAACTGTGTTTGAAGGGGACTTATTATTTTTGTAAACTAAAGGCTGGCTGCATTTAAATTCAAAACTACATCCCAAGCTGCCCGGGCCACCATTGTTGGGAAGAGCAGGGAGAGAGAGCAGAGGAGGGGAAGCTCCCCCCGGGGAACAGGGGCCACACAGTGAGCAGGCGCCATGCCGGGGTGCCCAAGGGGAGAGGCGGCCGCAGGGCACGGCACGGGGCCTGGAGCACCAGCCAGGGCTTGCAGGCCCGGGGGCCCCAGGCAGGGGGTTGAGGCATTGTCCATAGGAGCACCCCCCATGTAGTCCATCCACCCACCCATCTCATGGGCATGGCTACTCCTGGGGCTTCAGTGAGGGGATGGGGCATAGAGGCCAAAACACAGCTCCCCGTCCCACTGCCGGGCAGAGCAACACGCCTAAGCAACCAAATCCCCCATATCTGTGGGTTCTTGCAAGCTACGACCTGCTGAAGCTGCTATTTATGTCAACCACCACATGTGCAGGCAAGAGAAGGAACCACCACCACCTTGGCTAAGAGCTGAAGTTCCATCCCATCACCTGGACATGTCTACGGGAATCGCGTGTTTACAAGCACACTTGTGTACACAAACACATCTATTTATACACACAGGCCTTCAGAGAGACTGACTGTCCCTCACATCTCTGTTCAGCCTGGATGTCCCAAATCTCAGGGAATGTCCTAGTGCAGTGGAATCTCTATGGTCAGCATGCTGTGTAGGGTTGCAATTACAAAGTATGCTGCCTCCGTTCCCAGAGGAGGGAGAAATGGCTGTCTCTGTTGGAACACTTTCCCTTTCGAGTCGATAATCATAAAATCTCTTCATAATTTCTCTGAGTCCCTCATTTCTTTTTTAATGAAGTTGTTTACATTCCTAATTAAGGAGTGCATTAAGCCTAGTGGTACCTTATCTGATAAACCCATTAGTAGGCTATGTCAAGCTGAGCTTTTCAAGGTAGCAAGCTAGCCTTAAAAACTGGTTATCCTCTGGGCTGAAATATGCAAACCAAGAGCTCACAATTAACTTGGGTTAATTACAAAATACCAGAAATGTAATAATGTATTTAAAAATACAACACAGGTGCTAATCACTTTTTTTTTGTTTTCTTCTCTACTCCTCCTTTTTTCTCCTCTCTGCAGGAGCTTACATCCCGTCACTTTTTTCCCAGGTAACACCCCCCATGCTCCACAGGTGTTAACCACCTTTTTCACTCATGTGGTGGTATTTATTAGCATAGCAAGATTGATCCAAGAATTCTTGCTTCTGCCTTGCAGTTAGCATGGATTTTACTGGTGCTTTCTGGACCTGATGAAGGCATTAGGCTTGAGATGTTTATTTTTTCTAGGTCTATCAGCTGGTCTAATAAAAGACATCACCTATCTCTCCATGCCTATTCCCTCAACATCACCACTGCACAGCTCAGGAAAACTTTGAGATACCACCACCTTGCCACACAAGGTGTCAGCTTGTGGAAGCAACCATTTGACCTCCGTCCTATGAAGCAGCAGCCTTGTGAGTGCACACTGCCTGTTTGGGAACAGCTATTGCTTTCCAGCATGGCATTCTCAGCCACCTTTCATTGCAACTTGCAGCCCAATACACTCACTTAAATAAGACTGGTTTTGAGAGACCAGACAGGAGTCTTCAATTCAGTGATTGCTCTTTTGATGTGACCTACAGGACCTATCTCATGTTCCCTATGTGTATGAGTGTAAAATGTTTTATCGAAGTCCAAGCAGTCCACGGTACCTGCTTTATTAGGAATTAAAGCTTCCTGTCAAAGAGAACTTAGGAGCCAAGTACTACCTTCCAAGGACATATTGCACATTTAATTTGTGCAATGTCTCTATTTCTTCTGTGATTTTACACGAGAGGGAATAGGCTTTACAGGAGAGGGAATAGGCTACCAGCACCCATCTTGAAAGAGCGGGTCAGTGGTGTCCAGGGGCTGCTCGCTGCAAGTAGCTGAGCAAACTTCCTGTCAGGATGGCTGCCCTAGGGCAGGTGTGGGTCTGCCTTCCATGGGCCCCACTGTGGCCTCAGCCTATATACCTGTGGCCTGGGAACTGGGGTAAATGGAAACCATTGCACATGCTGCAGGCCACCCTGCAATGTGTGAAGGCCAAGCTTTGCCACCTGCTGACCTGACAGCAAGCACTCCAGAAAGCACAGGCAGAGCGGGGAGTTCAGGTTGGCAAACTAATGACCTGGAAGGCAAGCCTATGTGGTGTTCAGAAAATACATCTGCAGAAAGGAAGCTGTATTCCTGCTGCTAGTGCTGTGCCTGGTGGTGTTTTTCCCCTGTGGACTACCAGGTTTCCATGACACCCTTCCCCAGCCACCTGGGGAGGGCTGCTGACTGCCTCTGGCTTGGGTACTGCTAACATTAGCCTACATGTTCTCTTCAAATATACTGTATTTCACATCAGCTTTATATTTCTTCTTCTCCCCACTCCATTAACTGGTCATTTAGCTGATTCAGATGCCTTTTACGGTGCTACAACCCGACTAAGCTGCTGACAAGAAAAGATATTTTTATCACTCATAAGCGCATCTACTGCCTCATCCCATTTCAGTGACACAGGCACAGGAAAACATGATGATGTGGTTTCAGAAGCACTGCCCTGTCCTGACACAGAGGTGATGTGATGGAAATATGGCAGAGCACTGTGGAAAAAATGAAGCGGATGACACCAGAGAATAATTGACACAATGGTGAACGTTATAGTCTTATGGTCTTGGTTTCTACCATCTAGATGTTTAGTTGCATGTTTTAAAATGTATAGTCATCTGAAGCTGCTTTTTGAAAAGAGTCTTTGGACATGCCATGGGTCTGACTGTAATTGTGAACTTATCCTCAGGTTTTATAATATTTTGTATTGCTGTAGGGAAAACTAAATGATGATAGGAAAGCAATCTGTGAAGCAATGACAGTCCTAAGATGTCTGGAAGACAAGGAGCCAGTGAGAGTATTTAAAGTTATCTCCAGAAACATCCAATATGATCAAATAAATATAATCATTTCTGTACCAACCAGGAAGCGACACATTTTCCTACCAGATGATGAGGGATGTTGGAGTGGATAAATACAGCTCCTTACAGCTGCCTTAATGGTTATGTGTAACACTTCATCAGCCTAAGACATTACATTTTAGACTTGGCTTTTCTTTAAAAATGAGAACTTCCTATAGCTCCTCTTCGAATCTTGGTAATGTGAAGCATCACCCACAAACAGCTGAAGGCTTTCTGCTCCCCCTAACTGTAGTGCTTGCTGAGAAAGGAGATATTCTGGGACGGCACTACTTGTACTGCAAATTTAAAATCAGATGTGAATCATCCTCCCCATAAAACATCTGAGTAGATATAATACTGCCCCACCAATGGTTAATTTAATGTTTTGATTTACCATATGTCCCGTGAGTGTTTTTTTTACACACTGCACAAGTGAAGGTTGGCAAAGCTCGATCTCCTGAACTGAATTCTGACTCCACTGGGGGGCAGTGCATTAGCACATATATTAATAGTTCACTCACCTGCTTCTGAGAAAGCAAGATTTCCAGAGAAATGTTTAGCTACCATGAGACATTGTGCTTAATGGAACAAATATGCACGAATATCTCTCCTATGTGTACTGTTGATTACTCTCTTGCTAGCTAAACAACCAATGCTAACCTGAGGATGAAACCAACTCTGAGTACAGAGATAGTTTAAACTATTTATTGGCACCAGGATCAACAGATTCTAAATTAGTTACAAAGCTGCAGGGAATCCTGAAATATGAAATCAGTTTGGTGTGGGACTTTTTTTTTTTTTTTTTTAATTCTTAGCCCCTCAGGAGATTTGAGATGGTTTGATGTTCATCTGGAGACTTGTCAAAATTCTATAGAAACCTAATAGCCTGCCAACATGGGTGGTTGCTGCTTGGAGGCATTTTGGCATGGCAAAGGTCCTGTCTGCACACTGCAAACCTGTATCCATCAAAGGCTGCCTGGAATGGCATGAAAACAGGAGCTGTGCGATGTCAGAACACTGAGTGCAGGATTGCAGGGGTAATGTGTGCACATCCCAGCTCTTCCAGGGCCGCCAAACTGTGGGAGGAATGCATCTGGCCCCTTAATTATTCTGAGCTCTGCCTAAGAGTTAAACCCCACAAGGTGCTGCCACACCTATATACTAGGGTTTGGGTGGGACATGGCTCCCTGCTCCCTGGTTAGAAGAGAAATGAAGACTGGAGGGCAGCTGGGGAGGAGGGATGAAGCTGGGCAGAAGCAGAAACCAGGGCAAAAGTCTAGGCATGGAGTGCTGTTGTCCAGACCAGGAGCATGCGCTGGAGAGAGGACACTGAGGGTGGAAGCAGGAATGGGAAATGTGACATAACTGGAAGGCAGCAGAGCCAGGCACACGCTGTAGTTGCCCTTAGGTGGTGTCCTGCCTGCTGGCTGCTCCATGGCCAGTTGCCTAGTGGAGTTTGGGTTCCATGACTCTGGAAAATGGAATGGGGCCTCCAGGTCTGGAGGCAACCAGAGTGCGTAGGCCTCCAGGCTTGGAAGCAATCACAGCATGATGGAATGGCATGGGTTGCTGAGGCTTCAGGAAGCAGAATTGGAGCCATTTTGTGCTGAGCCGTGGAAGGGGAAGAGGATGAGCCTTAAACCATCCTTGTGATGAGGCTCAAGCTCTTACTTGCAGACTTGAGAGAAGACAGCTTGACAGAAAGCTGGGATGTCTGCCCCACGGCAGCACAGAGAGACCTGCTCACACTTCCCCAGCAGACCTCTGCTGCCCTGTGCCAAGTGCCTAGGGATGGTGACAAGAATTAGCGTGAAGAATGTCAGTAGGACAAAACTTAGTTACACACCACCCTGAAGGAAGACATGTAGGTATTCTGGCCTGAACCTAGAAGCTGGAAATTGAGGGATACATGGGCAGCTACCATATGTGAAACACAGGAGCTATAGGGCAGGAGAGAAGGCACTTGGACAGGTCCTGCTTTTCCAAGCAAAGTCCTCGCCCTGAGCAGTGCACGTGGAGGAACCGGTTAGCTCAGAGGAGCCTGAGCTGGCAGGCAGACTGGGACTGCCCAGGACACGTCCCTGGGAGAGACATGTGCTTTCTGTAACTCAATCACCCTCTCATTGGGGCCTTAACGCGCCCTCACTTGGGTGCTCGTAATGGTTTTGCAGTTGCACAACTGAGAGGAGATGGGTGCTTCTCTGTGTCTTGTTTCAGACTGTAGAGAAATGTAAATTACATATTCACCCCTCACTACAAAAAGCACATTGAGGTGCTGAAGTGTGTCCATAGAGGGGTAATGAAGCTGGTAAAGGATCTGGACCACAAGTCTGATGAGGAGCAGCTGAGGAAGTTGAGGGTGTTTAGCCTGGAGAAAAGGAGGTTCAGGGGAGATCTTATCACTCTACAACCACCTGAAAGGAGGCTGTAGCCATTTGGGACTGTCTCTTCTCCCAAGTGCTATGCGAAAGAAGAGGAAATGGTCCCAGGTTGCACCCAGGGAAGTTTAGATTGGATGTTATGAAAAATTTATTCACTGAAAGGGTGGTCAAGCATCGGAACAGGCTGCCCGGGAAGTCACCATTCCTTGAAGTGTTAAAAAAACATGTGGATACGGCATCTGGGGACATGATTTAGTGGTGGGCTTGGCAGTGCTGGGCTAATGGTTGGGCTCAATGGTCTTAGAGGTATTTTCCAACCTGAAAGATTCTGATACCTGCACCAGGATTATACCTATGTTGGATGACTTGCACTAATCCCAGTCACTGTTCTTGTTCCCCTTTGGGTATATTTGAACAGGTTTCAGAACGGAGCTGGGCAGAAGTGTTAGAGCTATTTAGGATCCCTCTAGGCTAGGAAGAGGTAGAACTTGCTGGAAGTTTGTGCTTACTCATCAGTCCCTGGATTTTGAAGCTTGTGGAGGAGGTTCTCACTGGGCTTTCTGAGTTTTGTTTTGTTTTGCTTTGCTTTGTTTTTTTTTCAGGGCTGGACATGCCATGAAGGGCTGTGTCTGAGAGCCTTGTGGCCAAGAACGCAGGTTTACCTCACCACAGGTTTTTGGATCACATTTGGACTTCACAAGGAAAAGAGGAGGTGGTTGAGGAGGCACTCAGAGAAATTGCCTGACTAGGTCCCACCCAGCTGCTGAGCTGTAGTATGGCTGTGGCAGGATGAGGGGTGAAGTCGGATGTGCTGGGCTGTGGGTGGGAGAGATGGGCTGTGGGGAAGCATTGCAGCAGGTGCCTGGCAGAGGAGAAATGGTACGTGTCTGGTTGGAGCTATGTCACTCCATTCAGCTTGTGGGTAGCACAGCAGTGCAAGGCAGAAAGCAGAGCTGCCTACAACTAGCTAAAATAATTCTAAGAAGATTAAAAATAATTTTGGCAATTAATGGATAATTCATATTTATCAGGATTATATGAAAGAAGAAGAATAGCTTACAGCTGTAGATTTAAGTGCTTTTTTTACTGTCCTGGCACTTAAGAATTCACTGTAATTGCAGCAATGAGAGGCTTGAAGGCTCTCCTTGGATTATAGTTGCCTGCAATTCAGATGATACTGCAAACATTTCTTCAGTTCACATGGATCTTTACTGGGAAACTTGGACCATAGATGCTTACTGGTTTGCATATTGCATCTCCATCTTATGGCCTTCAGGCAGTTTATTACTAAACATGGAAGAAATTAATTCTCCCTATATTTCATTTCTATCACTTCTGACAGCTTTGTAGTTTGTGTCTCTGTGTGTGATATTTGTGGCCAAGTATTTTAACATAAAAATTCCTTTTGCAAGGCCAGAATGGATGTTTTTCCCATACTTCATCTCCCAGTTTATTCAGTGATTTTGAATCATATCAGAATCAATCAGAATAAAGCTTACACTGAAACAAATCTCAGAGCTACATTAAATTAACCTAATTAAAACAAGATCCCTGCATCTTCTCAGCTGTACTTTCTTTAAAAGTCTATGCACCTCCAAGACACACCAAAAAGACCAGACTATAAAGCCATCAGATTCTACAGAGAATTATACAGACCTTTGACAATTCATTGTATCAGTACATTAAAGTGCATCCTGTCAAGAAAAAAAAAAAGTTATTCTGTGATAAGTGCTTATTATATAGTCAACAGTTATCAAATAATTCAGTTGTCAAAAAACCAGCAGGACCAGATGGGACCTCAAGAAGTTATCTTCTGATTCACACTCAGAGAAGTTACCCTTCTGATTCATACTAAGAGAATCATCCTCTGCCACACCAACAAACTTTTATCTAACTGCATCTCAGGAACCTCCAGTGACAGAGATTACACAGTTTTCCCTCATCTCTTTATTCCAGTGCTTTGCCATTCCTGCTGTTTGGCAGCTTCTCTGCATGTCTCATCTATACGTCTCTTCATTCACTTGGAGCTACTGCTGTTTTCCTCACCTACCACACACACGAAGGATTATTTCCTTCTGCTCTGCAATAGTCTCCTAGATATTTGTGACCTCAACTTGGTCATATTTTATGCAAAACCGTTCTGATTCATCCAGTCTTGCACCATTAAGCCATGATATCTAGAGCACTGTCTGCTTGTGCTTCTACCTGGATTTTCTCCACTGTGACCTCATCTTTCTTGAGATGAATGTCTAAAGCTGAACAGAGTAATTTTATGAAAGCCTAGGTCACCCTGGATGGAGCATTGCATTAAAGACTTTATAAGCACTTTTTTACACATCTCTGGATGAGGTTGTGAGAGAATAAAGGTCCTGCAGTCAGATCTCAGACTGGAGACTAAAATCTCGTCTATTAAGCTGTTACATGTTTGAAGCAAGTTTTCTGACTTGCTTTTCTCCTTTCTTCCCCATAAGCTATTTGGCATTACTGCCAAGATGAGAAAAAATATCTTGCATTTGTAAGACATGTATCAGTTTTGCAATGTTTCTATTTATACCCCAGAAAATACATTCCAGTTGTGCCTAACAACTGTCCTGGGTTTTTCATTCTGCTGAAGTAAACTCTACCCAATTTTCTGTTCTGCCAGTGATGCCATAGCAACACATTCCCATTCTTCATGCTCCTTGCTTTGCCAGGCTGGTGCAGGGGATGTTGAGACTGCTATGGTAAGAGTGTTTTCATCTGGAGAACAAAAGCAATCTGCACCCTCAGAAAGCTGTCATCGTCTCTCCTGCAGACTGCTGAGCCATGCCAGCTCACATCTTTTCACTGTGATGCTGGATGAAAGCAGTGACTCCAGCATCATGAGCTGCTATTTTGAGTTGGATGCTCAAGTTGCTGAAAAAGATTTTTCTGGCAGAATATCTTTGCAATATTTCCACTACAAAAATCTGCTTTCATCCTCAGATTCTAGTGTCTCTTTTATGAGGACTGAATGTATTACAGGCAAACACACTTGTGTGGTCAGGAGAGAATCCAGTTGCAAGGGCTGCAAGAACAGTCCTGCTTTAAACAGTGCTGAGAAACTGCTCCCCTTTATCCACTAACTTCTCCGAGTATCTCCTATGTCACTTGGTGGCCAACTCTGAGTCAAACTACTGGAGGATGCCCTTATTAGATAACATCTATTTTAACAAAACAACACAGAACTATTGATGTCTGCAAATACCCACTGCAAGATATTTAACTGTTCTTTAAACAACTATGTTAAAATTTGGTTAACTCCTTAAGTGACATGAGAGAAATAGGGTCACCAATTGCAATTTAACTGCCATCCTGAGCATAAAAGCAAAGCAGAGTGATATGTAATGTGTATAGCCTAGGAGATGCTATAGTGAAGCTTATATCTTGTCTTTTTGGAGTGCATCTGCAATGGCTTAGTGTTGGCTGCATTCTTTTCTTTGTGGAAGCCTGAAGGATGGCTTTCACATGGGAGACGCTGAGCTTCTCAGAAGCTTTCTTTAGTATAAAGCAGTGACTGCTCCTCCAGAACCAGCACCTCTGTACTTTGAAGACCAAGAACTTAGAAGAAATATGGGAAGCTTTGATTTCATACAAACCCTAAGATTTTCCGATCATTAACACTATGTGGCCCCTACTAAACCAAAGTTAGGGCAGAGAAGAAAATTTCCATGCAGGGGGTGAAGTTTTAAAAGACTGAATCTTACAGGTTGCAGTAAAATAAAGCCCCAAGGACAAAAGAGACAGATGATGAAAATATATATTTTTAGCTTTCTACCATTTTTTTCAGTCTCCTAAAAAGACAGTGCATTGAAAATACACTGGAGTGCCATGCAGGTATATTATTGCTTGCTTGACTTTGCGCCCAGGAAAAGCACTTGCTGGAGTCAAGTATCTGCTTTGAAAGAGTCAGCCAGGTCAAAAGTCTACTTACACTATCACATGAGCAAGCCAGTGCTAACTGAACATTTTTGGAGAAGTACAGGAAGGAACAAGACTGTGTCTTATCTACCAGCTATTCTCTATTCTAGCTTTTGGGATGGGACCACGTTGTTTTGAGTTTATGTAGAATAGAAAGCCTGTATGTACATCAAAGCCAGCTGGAGGAATGGAGGAAGCCTTTTCTCTGTCTGAATCAGCTCACACACAACTAGGTCATACTGGTAATACCTCTTTCAATACTTTCTGGAGGACCTTGAGGTGCTGCCTAGAGTCAGTTGGTGTAGTAACCTCCCCTCCTGAACAGGACAGATTGTGAGCTACCTCCCAAATCAACTTGATATATTTTGATTAGTCACATTTTATGTTAAAAACATGTGTGTGTTGCTTCTGCAGGGCAAGTTGGAAAAAAACTGATGTACAGCAAAACGATGCCTGCACACCTGATCTGCGATCTATGATGGGACAGGCACTTACAGCAGTGGGGAGGGGAGAAGGGTGGCACAGATAGAGCACATGTGGTTTAGCAAGATAACCAGTCCAAAAAGGACCGATGCTGGGCGCTCCTAGGCTCCATGTGGCCTTGAAAGGAGCTGGTGCTGCTGCCTGCACAGAGCTCGGTGTCCAGGCACCAGGAGGAGACAGGAGGCAAGGCAGGACATGCAGTGAACCCACTGTCTTAGAGCTGAGAATGGTAAATCAAATAGCTTTGAAGAGCCAGAAGCAGAAATACATTGTTTACTCCTTAAAGCCTAAAATGTTATACAATTTGGAAACAGAATAGATGAGACTTTGTAGAATGAGAAATTTTGAGGTTTTTGTTCCTTTTATAAACAACTTTCCTCCCAGCTGGCTGATGGGACAGCCAGATATTAACCCCTTCTAGACATTTAATCTTCTGTAGAGTTGGTAGAAATCTCACCTTAAATTAAACTTAATTTTAATCAACATGTTTCTAGGATGTAGAACTCAGCTCCTTTTTTATGGCGTGATATCTTGACCACCCTGAAATCATGGCTGCTGCTGCTGGATTACCATGTCTCCTCATGTCCTTCCACCTTCACTACACTCTAGATTGCAAGTCACACTAATATCAACAAATTTGTTATACCTAGAAGCATTGTTTTGCAGCCCTGTAGGCATCTACTAGTGATTGCTGCAGAGCTCTTGCAAACAGGTCCATGGTTTCTGGAGTCCAAAGGCATATATCATAAAGTATTTTATGGTGCTGGCAAACTTACCTAGCCCAAATTTGTGGGAGGTAGTATTTCTAAGCCAGAAATTTCAGCAAGGTGGTTGTTCCTTACTGTTAACAAATAAAATTTAAAGTATTCTACCCTTCCTCCAGGTTAAAATGTCTGCACGTATCAATACATAAATAACCCAGACACAGACAGTCCTGGATCACACAAGTGACTGTGGTGTTCAGTGGATATAAATAACAAGGAACTATTACCTCTTGGAGAAGCTGTTTTGGTAAATTCAAGTCTAAGCATGAAGCAAAAGAAACATAAATTTTAGGCCTTTCCTGTCAAACATGCTGTCTCATCCCACTGGTTTGAAAAAGAGCAGTTGTTTCCCTTAGAACAGCATGAAAGCCTTGGGGAAAATTAAAATGGTGAGAGATTCAGTATGTAAAATACACAGTGCAGAACACTGGAGAAATCTCAGTCTGGGCATGAAGAATCACTCTTGTCATGAGTTGGCAGGATTTTTATCCCTCCTTTACAAAATTGAATTTGAGGGATTGATCAGTGTGCCTGCTAGGTGGGCCATCTACTGGCTGTTCAAAGCTGTGCCCACCTCCATCAGCACCAAGTGTAAATAGGTTGAGGAAATTTAACACAGGAGGATGTGTGCCTCCGTGAAGCAAGATGTTGTCAATTAGTCCGTTGCTGGAAAATATAATTTGAAGAATTTTCGGAAGAAGAAATGCCAAGTTTCTTCTTGGCAACTTGTTGAGTATCTCTAGCAAATTTGAGTAAGAAACTTTCTCTGGAGAGACTATAAAAATAACTGTTCAAGCCAAGTAAACAATGTATTCAATGTGACAACTTTTGTCATTATGTCAACTCTGATTTTCACAGATTATGACGAATGCATGAGTGAGAAGCTAAAATAACACTAAAGACTTGTAAGCATGGAGGGATTCTGGGAGAGGACCTGAACTGGTAATATGAACTAAACCTGTGAAGTTAAAGCACATTAAACCTCCAAGGCTTCTTCTGAAGGTGGCTGCTAGAGCATTCTCAATCTGCTTCCTTAATTAATTTAACATCCAGCATAAAGAAACCTGTAACAGCCTAAGACTCACATTACCGTGAAGCTACGAAAGCACTGAGGGCCACACATGTAATTGTTCTCTCATGCTTCACACAGTTGCCACTGACATCCTGTGCTTTAGTCCTGCATGTTGGCAGTGCTTCTATCTGCTACTTTATCTCAGATGTATCTGTATGAAACTCCCTGACTGTGCTGCAGCTGGAAAAGTGGAGTCTCCTCTCACAGGGAAAGACAAGGTCTTCCCGCATATATAGGAGAAACTGCTCTACAGTGTGAGATAGGACTAATGCTGCCTTTCCAACCTATAGGAGACCCAGGCAGACCTCTGATGTGTATTCTTAGGTGGCTCAGACACAGCATGACATTGTGAAGTGCTGTTCTTGTTCTTGGCCTCACATTACTGAAGGTTATCCTGCAGGGAAGGAAGGCCATCCTGGAAGTGAACTACAGTAATGGAGGCTGGAGCATGACCTGTACAGGTAAGCAGACTAGCAGAATTTGTTTGTTGTGTTGCATAGTAGGAGCTTGCTTTCAAGGGAGGGGCTGAAACACAGAAGGATAATTTCCATGATAGACTGACTGCTGTAGATCGGTTTGGAAGCAGCAAATATGGGAAACATTTTCTCTCTTATGTAAACATGCTTACTTCTCTAAAGCCTTGGACCTGTCTTAAGAGCTCATGTGCAGCTGAGTAGACTTTAGTTATCTTCCTATGGATCAGTCTGACAAGTTGCCATAGATACTTCAGATAACTTAGAAAACCTGTAATCATTACTACACCCTGCCTTGTGTGCCTCCATGGTCCACTGGAGCCCTTATAGCTGGATACAAGTCAAAGCAGCTTCCAGGCTACTTTAATATATTTTGGGACTAAGCCAGGAGAGGCAAAGTCCAAGGCATACCCCAGGCTCTGTGCTGAGGCCATTGTTGCCACATGGATATATTTCTTCTCCTGTGCTACTACATGGTGTGCATACAGTAGCTCCTGGTCACACCTTGCATGGTGCTTTTGTGCCCTAAGTAAAACAGACAGAGTCAGCCCAGCCTTGTTTTCTAGGTAGGCTTTTTTCCCCTGTCCTTTAGAGATTTTTCTCTTGTATTAGAGATTTGAAGCCTGTCATCTCCAGCAGTGTTTACTGGAAGGCACAGAGGGACATAGCTGTGTCTCTGTGAACCGTCCCATGCTCCCTGTGTGACAGCACTCACTTCCATCTGGTAAGGTCGAGTGTATACTGAGGTGCCTGACTCCAGACCTGTGAGGGATAAAGACCACAGTCCCTAGACTAGGAGGGGCTGAGACACTTGAGAGGACATGGGTTGTCTGAACAGCTCCATTTCAAAAGTACGGCCTGGCAGTTGAGGATGAACAAGACTGCTTCCTCCCTGAGGTGAAGCATCAGGCACAGCTGTGCAGGTGAAACTCCCCTGAAGTCTGCAGTGAAGTTCTCAGTGATGCTGGCGGCATCTGGATTTGAGCCATGAGACACAAAGAGCGCATTCTGTATGGCAGTTGACAGAGTTAATAAAAGAGGATCATGTAGATAAAACTGGTGGGTGTTCAATGCACTCAAAGGAAGTAGTCATATAATTTCCCTATGAAAACAATACCACTGTAAGCACCAGACTTACCCTAACATAAACCTGTACATAGCAGCTTGATCAGAAATTGAAAAGCATCTTGAAAACAGTCAAATCTGAGCTCAGAGACTGAAATACAATACTCTATATACTCCAAGTAAAGGAATAATCACTAGTACATTAACAATTAAGTAACAGTTCACAGTTACCAAAAATATGAGAAGTGCTGTAGCCTTTGCTGCACCAAAGGGTTTATTTGTAATCTGTCGCTTGCATTGAAATGACATGTTACAGAAAGATGAAGGGAGCCTGTCAAAACCCGTTTGAAAAGTCACTTCTTCTAAACAAGGCCGTCTGCTTTCATCCCTCTTTGCATTATCAGCTGCACTGCTGGCACCAGGTATTCAAGGAATTTCAGAGGGAAGGAGGAGAGCACAGTATTTCCTTGTCATTGTGATAGATTTGACAGACCATTTGGACAATACAGCTAGCATCCTGTCACACAAATTGACATCTTGGGAAAGCAATAGGCTTTAAAAACAATACTCAGCTTACTCTAGGACTGGGATATTTGGTGATGACTAGTGCCTCTTTTACACATGACTCACTCACTTTCATCCTTTAAATGTGTTCAGAGAACTGGAGATTGGGATACTTCTGCTACAGACTACCTGGGTCTGTAATTAAAGTGCCCACCTTCACTCTTGTTTATTCCCATATACCTGCATCTCAGGGAACAGGTATTCTTTGCTAGAGATTGAGCTACTTTCCAGGCTGCTGTACATCTCAGAGACAATTAATCATGTTTGCAAAGGCTATTGTGTATGCGGCTTGTGGTTAGCGGGCATGGCCTGAGATGAGATCCTGGGCTTTACCAAAGGGGCAGGTTTGGCACTGGTCAGACGAGACAAAGAGAAACACCACCTGCTGTGCCAAGTGATGTGGGCACCCTTCCTTCAGAGGACTGGCACCCAGCCAGCAGCCTAGCACGGTCTTTGAAGTATCAAGCTGCTGACAGTGCTGTTTAAGATCAGAAAACAGGCATCGTATTTAAACCATGCTGGTGCTTGGTAAAGAGAATGTTGTCAAGCTCAAGTCTCAGGAAAGCAGGCCCACAAAGGACCACCCCGCTCCCTGCAGAGAGGTTAAGCAACCAAAGCCGTGCTCCTCTTTCTAGATCAAATCTCTGAGCCACCTCTATAAGGCACAGTTGAGAGCCCATTTTTGTTAAACGTAAAACATTACCCCTCCAGTCACATGCTCCAAACCCACACACTCTGAATGGAAATGGAAAGTATTGCTGAGCACAATACAGTGCTGTGTTTTCTACTGTGTGTCTAAAAGTCAGTGCCATGCTGCTGTGAACAAGTCATTACATACAATTTGTATATCCTTTTGTAAAATCTTTCCACATATTTTGGGATTGAAGTTATTATGCGAGTACAACTGAAAAATATGGTCCTCTCTATTATCTTCCTTATTTTTAATGACTTCTCACCATCCCACTGCATGCCGTTTCTCAGTAGTACAGCACAAAGTGTTGGACACGTATAAACTTTGGGCTTCTGCACTTCAATGACATCCTGAGTGAACCCAAAGGACCCTCAAAACAGTGCCCTGGCTTTGAATTTATCCCAGGCAGACATGCACAGTCCTCAGTTCTGATAGGTTAGTTTTTTCTCTCTTCCATTGCCTCTTCCCAAGACACAGCTTTGCAAACTGCTCCTAACTCTGCCAAACTCTGCCCATTTTTGTTTGCAAGTCAGAAATGTGTGCCCTATAAAAGACCACTTCTATGACAGCTTAAAGCTTTCAAACTGCATCCATCTTTCTGTCACTTTGTCCAAGGAAGTGCCACTTTAGAGAGGGCAAATGGGTTTCTTACTACTTGGAAATCAGAGTTTATTTTTCCCAATCTTTTCCTCATATGGTTTATCTTTTGGGGAGAGGTTAATTATGGACAACTTGTGGGAACATTTTTCTTGGCAGTTATTAGGATGCATGCAAAGAGTTGTACTGCAATATTTCACCTTAGAGTGGTCAGGTGAAACTAACCATATTTCTAGGCTCCCAATATGAATGAAGTAGACCCCTGACTGCCTTCAAGAACTTCTGTTCTCCTGTCCATAGAGGGAATAACATTAATTTCTCTTTGCTGTTTTGGAGGAGTACTGCATAGCAAAGGGCTTCTTTCTTTGTCCATTTACTATACAGAATCAGGTTTTCTGATGATTTCAAAGAAAGTATCCAACCTTAGAGGACCAAGCCTGCCACCCTGTACCTGCTCAGGCCCTTTACCCTGTGATGTGCAAAGATTCAAACCAGAGGCTTTCCCACATATCATTGACATTGAAGGAGGAAGCAAAAGGTGAAACTTAAGTGAGTCTTTGGTAAGAGGATTCATTTTAAACCATACACTTTGCTCATTTAACTTTTTTTTTTTTTTTTGCAAGGAAACATAAACCAACACTGTAATTGTACTTTGGCCTGTGGGAATAATACCCCAGAAATAACATCTCTACTTAAAATCTAGTCGCTTAAGATCTCTGTGGAGCTGCTTCTTTCACTGCAAGACCTATAATTAGCCATCCATTATAGCATTGAGCAGTGATCCTGAGGAAGCCTATATTTTCCCCCCAAGCACCCTACACATGCCAGAGAATGCTCTGGAGTTCACCCTCCTTCTCAACACAGGCAGCTCAGGGGGTGGGAGACCATCCCTTGTGCTCCTTTGTTGGGCACCTCAGTGCTCTCAGGTGTCTGGTACTGTGTCTCACACTGTGAACACTTGATTCCTACAGCCAAGGGTCCTAAAGCCATGGTGGTGTGATTTGAGCTGCTCTCCCACCTTCTTTTTGCTTTGGGGTGAGCAAAGATTCCAGCTTTCCAGTTAGGAAGGGTGGGAAGCTACTAAGCCAAGCACTGCTTTCCTCAGCCTTTGGACTAAAGATGGCTGCTTTGGAGATGGCTTGGTGGTGCTGCTACAGGTCTAGCAGTCTGTGCCTCCAGGCAGCAAATGCTTTCCTGGCATGAGTGGAAGGGCGTAAGGGCATACTTCCAGGGCATTTTACAGGTCAAACTGAGGACTGAGTTCAGACTGTATGAAATGGTGCATACAAAGAAAACCTGGCTGATGGTGTTTCCCTGTGGTTTTGGGAAAGATTTTTGCTCCCCTTAAAATAAATAAGTAATTTTGTCAGGTAAAGTACTATAAACATGTAAACTGTTTAACTTAGCAAATCCTACTTTTGAATTGCTTTGTATTTTCCAAAGCCCTTTCCCAGTTTTACTGTCTAAAAACCTTTCTGAATTAGAATTGAATTTATAAATTGTTTAAGTTACTTAGAAACAGTGTTAGCAGGGTTGGAGTGTGTGTATGTGAACAAATGACTGGCTGAAAAACTCCTTTCTATGTGTAACCTTTACTAACATTAATGCAAACCCCTCTGCAAAAGCGGCCTGGAGAACTCTGGTGGTGGACACAGGGCTGAGAAGACCAGTCCTCATCTTGACATATATAATGCACTGAGACCAATGTACACACAGTCCTCAGATGTGCTGGACTTCACCCCTCACAGAGCTTCCTCTGAACTACCAGCCAGCCTACACTTATACTTAGAAAAGACACTGAATTCCTAGTGTGAAAGCTGCATGTTGACTTCTGATGTCAATTGCCAAGAAGACTCTAAGGGGCTCTCCAAGGCTCAGCAGCACCAGGAACACTGTTTCAAGGCAGCTCTTGTGTTATACCTTCTAGCACTGTGTGCAAGGTAAAGCAAATAATGTTTTTTACAAGCACTTCATTACTACAGATCAATGCCATCACAACTCAAATTTGCTTCTCATGGATTCAACGTAATGAGCACAAAGATGGTTTCTATAAAGTACCAGATACTGGGATCAAGGGCATGAAGGAATACAGGAGGGGTGGTCCTCTGCTAGACTTTTAAATGTGATTACTCCTCACAAGCAATATTGTACGTTGATCCTCACCAGCCTACTACCACTGTAAGAAACAAATCCGTGACCTGCCTCAGATGTAGATACACTTTAACTTCACTTTGTCATGTGTCTTTAATAAAGAAATGGATCCAGAGAGAAGTGAGTTTTTACTTAAAGAAGAGGTCCAGTTTTTCTGAAATCCCAGATATCTTCTCTTCCTTGACAACACTAAGTTGAAGTTTTGAACAAAGTGTTAATCTCTAGACACTGCAATAGGTCAGGCTTGAAATAAACAGTTCATGTTACCAGATAGGTTCCATTTCTTTATCTAGCAATTTTATATGTTGAAGCATACCTCATATTACTCATTCAGGAATGTCAAGGCCTGATCTTCTTCCAGGCATCTTTGGAAACATGAGGGCAATTTGCACAAGGCATAGGAAATTTATAATTTAAAAAAAAATAGAATGATCTCACTTTTTGGACATTCAATGTTATTGGAGCTCACACTCAAGAAACCCCTACTTTGATCTTATACTGTAGCCAATTTTTTATGTTCTGTGATTTTCCTAGGAGTTTGTTAGGAGTTAATAATCAGTTCATATTTGCGATTATAAATTACGTCCATAATTTTGAAACCCTACTAGGGCATTGCAAAATGATCATATTGACATTCAAAGTAGGAATCCACTATATGCAGTGGCAAATGTAAAAAGTTGTATTTGCTTGGATAGCTGGGAACACCCATGAGAGAAAGGAAGAAGAAATGTATGATATTCTTGGGGAAAAGGAAGTTGTGTAATGACCAGGGAGTGGATCAGGAGCTTTCTGGATCTGTTAACTAAGCAATTCTTCCCCTTGCTGGACTCAACAAGGGATCAACACAGCTGCCCACGTAAGGTGGGTGGTGGCACCTGAGATGTCCTGTGGACTTTGCCTGACCCCAGTGTGCCACTTCAAAAGGCAGTGAGTCCCCTCAAGGTCCTATGTGAAACCTGCCAAGCTCCCATGGACATCATGCACAGCATAGCTTAAATGGCAGTAGCCACATATAGGCAGACAAATGAATACAGCACTTCAGAGGATCTTCTACTCATTTAAAATCACAGGTAGAAAAAAAGCAACACTAAAAGATCTCATCTTTGAGACCACATAAAAGAAAGAAGCAGAGTGATTTTCTGATTTCAGGTTGTGATGGTAGTCAGGGAAAGAAAACAGATACAAACTTCCAGTGACTGGTACCACGCAATTATTTATTTCTACATGAACTGTGAGTGAAAATACTGTTATTCAGACTTACTTCATACTCCTGCAGGTCACCAGAAAAAATAACAACATAATCTGAAAAAGTGCCATACAGAGTCAAACCAGCTGTGTTTTTACCTATAAACTGAACATATATGTGTAGGGGCTATATGGTATAATAAATGAAAGTCATCAAAGGCACTGTTTCTCTGCCTTTAAAGCAGGACTGCATTTTGAGGGCAGGATCAAAAATCTGGGGCCTCACACAGTAGATCTGTTGGATAAAAGGGGACAGACTGAATAGGTAAAGAAAAATCCCCAAACACCTCATCTTGCCTGAGCAAATGGAGCCTGTTAAGTGTGAGTACAGTGACTGTAGCTTCCCAGAGCTCTCCAACTCCTCCCAAGAACATCCTTATCAAAATTTTTCATGATGATGGCTGTGATTAGTGTACAGTAGCATGAGGCAGAAAGAAACTAAGGTGCAGAAATGTCATTGCACAAACAACCTCAGCTGTGTACTGACCAACACTGCATTTGAGGTTCTCTGATCGAAACCTTCAGGCAGTTCCATAGTCAATCACTTTGTTTTGAACAAAAACTACAGCTTGTTCACACTGTTTCTCACTCTCGTCTTAATTGTTAGAAATTAATACCCTTGACATGCTCTTAAACCACACTGTTTGGCAACTATTTTACAGTGTAGGCAAACATTTGGGCTTAGTGCTAAATATGCGTGTGCTCTACACACACAAATAAAGACTGTCTCTTTCTCAGAGATCTTACAGTCTGAAAGATAAGAGATGAAAGAGTGCTTGGAAAGATGAGTAACCAGGGGGACTGTGGGAGGGGTTCACCTCAGTAAAATGTAAAAACCTGGATATCTTTCAAAGAGTGTACAGATTTTCGTCCTGGAAGTGTGCATTTTTTTATGTACAACAGTTTTGTAATTAAGAAAAAAGCTGAAACTGTTGACATTTTCTTGTGCCTGGTTTTGCTAGGACTGAGGTAGCATGTTGCTGCTAATTCTCCTGACACCCCCAAGCCACCCTGCTACAGTCATCCTCTGCACAAAGCACAATGCTCTCATTCAAACCACTAGCCCTGCTTGGGCTTTGACCTTGAGAGGGGTTAGCTTTGGAGACCAGATGTCTCTTGTGTATGATGGATAACTGTACATTTAAATACAAGAAATTCTTAGCCTTTTTCGCTTGCATATAATTAGGAAAGTTATGAGTCACAAAGTAAACAGAAATAAACGTGATGTAATCAGCATGTGCAACTTTCCATGATTCAATTTTGCAAACATTTCTTCAAACCAAACCTATCTATCTTCAGACATCAAGCATGGGTTAAATACAAGGACCCCCAGACACAAGAGCACCAGGCTGCTCTCTCCTTGGGAAGGAGTAGCTGGGGTGTAGGCAGCTGGGGTGTAGGCTGCTGGGGCACAGCAGCAGGGTGCTCAGCACTGCCCTGAACCCTTGCTCATAGTTGCCTCCATGTTTCCAGACACACAGTTTTTTGTTACTGGAGATGGAGGGACTTGTCATCAGGTAGAACTTTTCATGGTACAGCTGTGGTGTCATGAATTTCCATGAGCTGTAAGTTCTTCATATGGCACCTTTCATGTGACACTTGCATCCACATTGCAAGGACAAAAATCAATTCTCCTTTCATTCTTAATGTAGTTTAGTACACGTCAGATGGTGCCTCTCTTGATTTTTGGATCACACCAGGATAGCTTGTTCCTTAAACAATATTTTAGATCAGGCTTGTTCCAGATCACACAGATGACAGAGATGATTTTGCTTTAGCAATGTCAGAAGAGTTCAGATACTAATAGGAATGATGTAGCTGCAGCTTTTTTTTTTTTTTTTTAATCTAGCAAAGTGCTAGCAAAATGCCACATGCATATGAAACAGGAAATCCCAGGCATAAGGAAGTTGTGTGTCTGTTGTAAAGGCAAAGCTTGCCGTTGCCTTGTGAATCCAAGTGACACACTTGGAGCCATCCACATTTTTATTTCAAGCCAGTGAAAACCAGATTTTCCTTTTGCTAGAGTTGCTGAAAGGTTGGTGGAGTGGGAGGCAGCTACTGCCAAGGTAGAACTATTCATGTTTCTTGTCGTATGTCTTCAAGTGATGCATTCCAGAGTTCTTCATTTAATCATCCAGAGATAAATAAGCTACTACTTATTAAAAACTAATTATGTTTTAAGCAGCACAGCTAAAAGATAATCTGTGTTACAGAAATCCTAGTGGCAAAACATCCAGGATTTTTTACATGTAAAATCATGAAACTGCTATGATGCTTTTGAAGTTTTAACACACTCATGCACTTGCTTGAAAACTACTATGCAAGCAGTAAACACTCTTGTTTGGGTCTGATTCTTCAAGGTGAAATACAGGTAGCTCTCCACTTACCTTCATGGGCTCAGCTCTTACAAGTCAGACATAGCTGATAATATTTTTGAACCATATGTTTGACAATCAATGCAGTAAAAAAAACCTAACTGTGGTTTTACTATTGATTGGTCTCCTCACCAAAAATTACGTTCCCAGCTAGAATACTGAAGAGACTTAACAAAGACACTTTGAAGGGAAAAAAACCCAACACAATGCCTTTTTCTTTTTCTTCTCTAATTGCTGCAGATGTTGTGCAGTTGCACCTATGAAAAGTTAAATATTATGTCTCTGTAACATTTTTGATCTTCATTAATTATAGCTCAGAAAACATTACAAAAAGCAGCCTGCGTCTTTAATACAAATAAGATTAATTGCATGGGTGTTCAGAAAATGAGCCATCAGTAGTCAAACAAAAAATGTTTGTCTTTAAGCAGCCCTTGAATGATTTTTTTTTTAAAACTGTTGCAGGAAGTGAAGAGGCTGCCAAATTACCATGCCCGTGAGCCCCAGTCTCATTATCAGCCTAAATGAACGCACACACCCCGCCACTTTCATCCTCTTCCAGGTCCAAGAAAAAGAAAAAGGAGGCAAAAAACCCAACCAACCTTCCACACAAAGAGGTGTCTCTGAAGTCTGGAATGCACCCTGGCTGTTTGAAGACAAGATTTATACTTGACACCCTGCTTTAAGCTCATTGTCGAGACTCGCCTGCGTTCAAATCAACCGCAGACTGGCTGCTGCAGGTACTTCATCTTACAACAACCACATCATCTAAGATAAATGCACCAGGAATTGCTATCACTTTGAGGTGGAAAAAAAAGGTGGTGGGGAGGGGTGGAATTAAACCTCTGATGCAGGTAGTGGGTGGAGGAAAAGACAGACACGAAGGGGTGTGTAAGGGTGTGCCCAGGGAAGAAGCCAGCGACAGCCGCCAGCCTGCGGCATGGGGCGCAAGGATGAAATGGGTCTGGCTGCCTGTGTGGGCACCTGTGTTTTGGCCCAGCCTCTCCTTGCCTTTGGCAGCCAGGCTGTGGGACCAGGCATTGGGCAGGATCCTTAAGCCACGCCACTGCCAGGGAAGCAGTAACCTCTCAGGTGCTTGTGAAGTACTGAAAGGAGCTTTTTGACTTGGTGGGAGACAATGAGAAGGCCTGTGTCATCAGTTCGTGTCATTCCCATGTTTTCTGAGGCAAGCCTGATTGTCTCATTTTAGGATCCTGTCCCTAAGTAAGCTGTGGTTAGCCACTTTTATTCAGCTTCTTAAATTTCTCTGGAGAAAAACTCTTGGTAATTAGGACTTAATTTTACACTGAGTCCATCTGATGGGAGACAAAACCATAGAGCACTGAGATATGTGAAGCAAACAATAGGAGAGACAGAAGAGTGTGCTCAGGACAATGTCAGGACGTAGAGAAACATAGCTGAACATCCTAGAGCTCAAACTGCTGAAACTCTGGCATTAGCAGGAGTTGGGCTAATTACTGAAGGCTTTGAAGTGATGCAGGCAGAAAACGTCTGTCATAAAGAGAGAATAACACCTGGCAATTGGCAGAGATATCTATTGCCTCTATCACACTATCGCTCAAAGGCCCAATAAAAGTTGGGGTGTAAGGATGCAATTTGTGGTGCAGAACCAGCTGAGCAGCATGTTCTAGGGTTAAGAATTACCATGGCATTTGGAATAATGCCCCATTAATCCAGGGCATTCAAAAATGGTTCTGACGAGATATTCTGAAATTACACTGATAGAGAAAAGAAGGCAGAAAAAATGATAGCTTAGGTGGTTAATATAAAACTTCAAAGTTAGAAAAACCTGCCCTTCTGAAACATTTCATAATGCCTATCTTGGATCCAGACACCAGAAAGCAATATGCGATTAGCAGAAAAACTAAGGTCCCTAAGGACTGTTCTAGCATCTGGATTTGACCTGCTATTGGGCAGGACCCATCAGCATGTTCTGGATTTAACCCAAGAGAAAGATCTATATCTGGTTTTCTGGTTCTCCTTTCTCAAGCAGTTCAGGCTCAGGGCTTTACAGGGCTTCTTCCAAAACTTCTGGGCTGACAGGGATGTTTGAGCTCTGGGAAAAATGAGCTGGTTTAATCCATTTCAGTTATAGAGCACTTTCTATATTTAGGATTTTAAATTATGTTTCATTAAGAATGCAAATTATGAGCATTTCTAGGACTCCAGGTACTTGCATGTTCCAGCTAGCACATAAGCCTCATGCCGTTACAAATCTGAATATAGCAGGTTAAGTTTGCAGCACATTTAAAACAGGGCAAAAGGGAGGGCAGGAAGAGAGCTCGAACAACACATCCAACATTTGCCCACTTGGGTGGGAGGTAAAACATCTACATTAGCACTGAACTGACACAACTGCATGTGAAGCTGCAGCATCAATCCCAGCTTGGCCACAGATATCCTGTTCCATTTTTTGCAATTGAAAAGCTTACCATTTATAATTATTTTAATTTTTTTTTCTGTGGGCTGTTTTGTAGGTTTATTTTGGCTTTTTTTCCCTTGGAGGATGATGTATTCTATCTGGTGCCAGCAAAAAATTCTCAGAGAAATCGGTTTCATCAAACCGTGACCAATGTATTGAAAAACAGAGCATGGCTCCGCTGCAGCAATCATGGGAATATGTTGTGGACACTTAGCCTGGAGCCTCCATAATTTGTGACACCGAGCATCTGAGGAAATAGCATTCAGTATTTCATTCTGACATTTCTGCTCTTGACAGCGCTACAGAATGTTGCTTGAACCGAAAGTCAAATGCAATAAACTGTGCACAGCTTTACAAAAAAAAAAAAAAAAAAAAAAAAAAAAAAAAAAAAAAAAAAAAAAAAAAACACGACGGGGNAAAAAAAAAAAAAAAAGAAGCAAGCATAAGCAAGGCCAGTTCGGATTGCTCTCATAGGGAGCCACAGGAGTGGGAAGCAGAAATACGTGGCTCTAAGCAGCCACTTCATTGCTGCCTGCCTGTTAAAAATAAGGGAATTTTCCAGGAGCAGTTACAGGGCCTTCTGGCCTAAGCACAGAATCATAGAACCATTTAAGTTGAAAAAGAACTTTAAGGTCATCAAGTCCAACTATTAATCCAGCACTGCCAAGTCCACAACCACATAGAAACATTGTGTTCTTCCTTTCCCAAAAGGGTCTTCAGCGTCTCCCAAAACAAGTTGCAACGAACAGGGATAAAAGACCATCTGAAGATGAAAATATGAATATAGATAACAAGCTTGTACATTAACTGAGATTGTTCACATAATTATTTGTGATTAACTACTTGGCCAAAGTATAAATGCATTTTGTAGTTGTACACACTGTGCATCTGTTGCTGGTGTTGAATAGCTCTTACTACAATAACATGCTAAGAAGGTTTCAGGGAAATTCTCTGTATGGTAATCACTGGAACTTTTAAAATTACTTCTGAGCTAAGGAAAATGTGAACACTTATTTATATGTTGTATGTACATATGTATGCAGGGCTACATGGTAAATCCATAGACATGTTTTGGGCTCAAGACAGTTTTTCTGCAGCCTATGAAATTTTGTTTGTATTTTCTCCCTCCTTTGTGTTTCCGATCAAATAATTTTACTCTTCTGAAAATGGAACTTCAAAGTTTGGTGCTTGTTATGTTATTCAAGAACAAGAGCACCAGCAATTAATTAGACTGCAAATGCAGTCTGCACTAATTAGACTGCAAAATTAGACTGGATTCACCAGCAATTCCTTCTCCACCCCAGAGAAATGCCATCTTTCTCCCTGTCCTCCAATCATTTGTTGGTTTTGCCCCCATTCGGTCCTTTGCCTCCTATTAACTCAGTTTCTTCCTTCCCACATATGCTTTGCAGTGCCAATGACTCCTTTTTAATGCTGTGTCACTCCTCTGGCTGCCATTCCCCACTCCACTCTAGCTTGATCAACACCCCAGTGAAAAGCAGCAGGTACCCCTTCCCCCTGCCTGCACCCTGTGCTGTTCCCACAGCCACTGCTCCTGTCACTGCTGCTCTCCAAACACTTGGGAGCCCAAACAGGATTTGAACATCTTTTCCTACAACCTTCATGTTTGCTGCAATCCCGACCCTCTGTTCTGCTCCCTTCACGCACCTGTTCTCCACAGCCACTCAACTCTCCCTTAGAAAGAGGGTGGCAAAGACACGCTGGACACATGCTGCCTTTACATCAGAATAATCCCACCTGGACAGAAATCCCAGGCAACTCGCTCTCACCTGCTAGAGGCCTATTGTTACCAGAGCAATGTGGCACCGTGTGTCATCAGCCTCTGCCTGCATAGGGGTGGTCAAGGTCAAGATCATCTTGCAAATTGAAATACAGCAACAGTCATGTTTATGACTTGAGAGGGCTGTGAGAAGAGCCCCTTCCTGTCTCCTGGCACACCTGTTTCTGTCCAAGAGTTGAGGACAATCTGCCTGGTTCAGAGCCCCTTGGAGTCCCCCAGGCACTGGTCTGGTGCAGCTCTTAGAAGATGGCTTAGTCTGACTAAATGTGCTGCTCTATGTAAGAAGTGGAAAAATCAGACTTGTAGTGGTAGCGATGTATTCCATAGCAAACCCTGTAACAGAAAATTATTTGTTTCCACGCCCATTTGCTTGAAATAAATAAAGGGTTATAGAAACATCATTTCTGGAAGATAAAACTATCAAGTGCACAACAGCAGCTGAGGAATTACATTTCTTTTACAGCTTGTCTAAAGTGTCACCTTGCAGGGACCTGAGGGCATGTTAAAGTGAAGAGCTTTAAAACAGTGAACAACGAAAGCTAATTCTTCTCCAAAAAAGGCAAACAGGAAGCTTGTTTAAAGGACAAAGCTTTCGGTGCATAGCAAGCGCTTGTGTTCACATGTGTGCTCAGGTTGCTTTCAGAGTCTGTTTTTTTGGCTCCCTTGGCTCTGTCTACAAAAGACATCTACAAAAACTTATGTATGTGCACAAGTGCCAAATGTGTACACGGCATCTCAGTCACTTCAACAGCAAGAGACAGTTAATTCAAACCATGCATTACAGAGAGCTCATCCTTTCATGATAAATGATGGCATTGACAGACGAGTTATTTTTACATTGAGCTTAATTATGTCAGATTTCAGCCCACAAGTGTGCAGCAGAAAGGGTAGCATTTTTCTTTGTTACTAATAAGATGTGTTTGTTATTTTTCTTCTGCACTATTCACATGTAATTAAAAGTGACCCAAACCCACATGCATTATATGCCAATTAAAACCCTTTCATCTTTGTTGTCATGTCATGACATACTGGATATACAAATCTGTAAAACAAAAAAACAAAAAACAAAAGCCATAAGACCGCCCTGTCACTTAGCACCTCATGGTGATGTAAATTTAAAGCAATGACTGGAAACAATGACTGAGTTTGCTTGTCTGCAAGGAATCAGTTCTGTACATTTTTCTTGCCCAGACTGTTACATATATAAAGCTCCTCACCTGAATCTCTGAGGTACTGTTTATTTCTCACATGGGTATTCTTCTTGTAGGAAGAAATCAAAGCTGTATACAGAGCTACAAAATGGTTCTCCCTAATTTATACGCCAAATAAAGCAAACTTCTTCAAAAGGGATTAACTTCAGTCTTTAAAACATAAAGATCAAATTGTGCTGTTCCCACTCCCAAAGTGGCATCAGCAGCTGAAGTCAGCGTGCCTACTAACAGAAAGGTGTATTAGCTCAGTTAGCAGTTTCTTAACCAAAAACCAATTAGTTTACAATACAAATGGTCAGTGTTCAGAAAATACTACAGCTACTCTAGGACTTTTAAAATTCAAAGCCACTCAAAAGCTTGGAAATACAAACCTAAGATGACCACATTCATATCATCTATTACCCCTTCACTGAAGTTTGCCCTGCAACATCTTTCTCCTTAAATCTCTGCTATGTTCTCTGCTTGCACAATTGTTCTTTAACAGATTAAAAGGTATTGCTACACCTTTAGTAAGGACTAAAGGCTTGCTTACAGGGTATGGTTAGCACATTTCAGAGGAGTATATGGTTTCCAAGATCAATTTATTAGTGCAGGTGTATGATACACTTTGAGTAAAATGGGACAACATCAAATACTCCCTCTGTTTAATTTGGAACAGGGAGCTGAATTTCCAACACCTGCATCTCAAGAAAGTGCCAAAGCCATGGGGTTATTGGATATTTGCAGGAGGGCTACTTTGTGGTTTTGGTTTTTTTAAACTGGGTGTATTTACCCAAATTTTAAGTGGATTCCAAAGCAAATGGTGCTTGTGTGGCCATGATGCAATTTCCCACATACTTCCACAGCTTAATTGTGCACTCCCAGCACCTTCCCCAGCAGACCCCAGAGGTTTCATGGTGCACTACAGCATGTGACAAGGCTGCCTTGTGAGCCACTGACAAATGCACAAGGCAGCAAAGTCTTTGCAAATGTCCCAGTGGGAAGAGCTTCAGCTGGAGCCTGGCTATTGGCCATAAGACACTGATCCATCAGAAATCATCCTTCATCCATGCTGGTGTTCCTGGAACTACTTGCCTCTTAGCCACCTTTGACTTGAATTAGCCTGGAATAATGTCTAGTATTTTTCCTAGGAAAGCTTCACTAGGGATCAGGCCAGATTCACAGCATGAACAGTGCCATAATGGACTCAGAGCTCCACAGCAGACACAGAAAGTGGCAGCATCCTTGCTACAGCCAGAGTCTGGGAAGGGATACCTTGAAACAGAGATCTTCAAAAGGCCATAGACATGACCCTGGCAGGTCCCTGACAGGCTTAGAAACCTGATAAGGCTTTGCCATACAGTCCTCCAGACTCCCCCCAAAATCCAGCCTATGAAACCCCTCCTGCCACTGCTTCTTATCTTTGCACTTAATAACCCCATCATCTACAGGGCAACACGAGGCTGAACACCTCCACTTGCCAGCATCCTCCTTTGTTTGGACACAATTTTGGAAATCTTCCCCTGAAGTGGCTGGAGGTTGGCTGGGTGGGCTCCAGGGAGAGGGAGTGGTTCAGGGCCCTTGGCCAGGCAGTGTAGCTACACAGGCTCTCTCAGGATTGTCCAGCTCCCTCCTCTTGCAGCTTTCCTGCTTTGCATGAGGCAGTTTTTGTCTCTTTTTCACTCAGACACATGACTCCCAAACCTAGTGACTGGGGCACCACCTGGGTCAGGGTTTGGAAACTGGGCTCCAGTTCTTACTCTGAGCTAAATTTCGATATCTTATACTGAGTATTACCCAAAGTCTACTTCTCCATACACTTTGGCAAGTGTGTATGGACACCCTAGCCACCACATGGCACTATTATTTTTCTTTTGCCCTCCAAATTGTCACTATTGCCTAGGAAAATGTAACAGTTAAAAAAACAAGAGGGATGGAAAGACAGACACCTCTTTTGGAATGCACAAGTGCAGGGGCTGGGGACACTGTTTTGAGTAAAACAGCTAAAGTCTCCACAGGGTGAGAAACATGTTGAGTCCAGATTGCCCACCTGAGCTCCCTGAGCATGTAACAGTGTGACCATTCTCAGCAGGAGGACTTAACGTGTGGCATGTGGGTCTGTGCCTCCAGCACAGGCCAAGCCAGGTAAAGCATGTCCAGAAGCACACGTTCAGGCATGCGAGGAACTCACTGGATGCAAACGTGGGTGTTAAGGTATGTAGGTACCTCTGCGGTGAAGAGGAGGCAAGCAAGGTTTCTTAGTATCTAAGCTTTAGACTTAGTATGTGAAGTGACTTGTCTGCTAGGCATCCAAGTTCCTCCTTGGGATTAAGCCCTTGAAGATGATCTAACAGAAAGTATCTGCTTCTCACCTCAGAGTGCTCCTGAATCAAAGACTCAGAGAGTGCCTGTTATTCTATGCACTATTCACACACCCAGCACTAATTGCTCTTCTGTGATTAAGGAAAAGTGTCTCATCTATATATACAAAAAAGTGCGAAAACTCCAGATGAAAAATATTGCAGAGTTAAGCAGAATTGTTTATGAGTTTGCATCTGTTCTGCAAAAGTGGACATGCCTATGAAGGTAAGCAAAGGTCCATGTGCACCTCTTGTTAAATTAATCCATCTAGAATTAGTAATGGTAGGGAAAATACCACAGACAGCAGCTTTACTTCTGCAGGTATTTCAGGGAAACTTGAGCTGTTAGCACTGTCTTTGCACTTGGCTTTGCAAGGGGAAAAGCAGATGTCTTTCACTCATTTTGATTAAACTAATACAGTTTGGGCAGCTTGTGCAGCAATTGCACCTTTTCTTTAAGTTTTCGTCCATCTCTGTCATAGGCACAGGCAATAGCAGATAAAAGTACAACATCAACAGTTTGTTAAAATAAATGGCAAAAACACCCACAATAGGACTGAAGGAGCATCTCAAGTCTTCCCACTCAAGTCTTTATGCCAAACTTGTTTTAAACAGCATGAACAGAAAGTTCTGAAGAAACAAAACAAATCCAGACATCATGCTTTCCTCTCATTTTCTTTGCTTCTGTGTTTTAGAATTCCAGAGGAAAAAGTAATGCATACAGAGAAACAATTTCATACTTTAGCTGCTAAATGCATGTATCATTCCACTGCTTTTGTCTTATTTTTGTCACATATATTTTAAGAAATAATTTTAAGTTGCTTCTTATGAGCATCTCTAAAATCCTCCAGGGAGGCTAAATTAGCAAGATCTTACTGAATTAATAAACCACAGCACTTTTTAAAAGGCATTAAAATAATGCCAAAGCTGTTCTGTGGATGTCAAGCTCAACTACAATGTTTTGTTGAAAGCAAGCACTCCCTTCTAAAGCAGCCAGTGGCTCTACCAGCTGTAAGCCCATCACTTCGCAGTCGCAGACTCTTACAGTGATGCCATACAAAGCCTTTTGAGCCGCTACAAACCACAACAAGTTCAAAACCTGACTCATGTCTAGAACTTCGACTCACTCGCTCGCTGTTGCTGTCTTAGTCACTGCCAGCAGCCCTACATGCATCTGCTAATCCTGCGGTATCCTCAGCACCGTTCCCTCCTGTGGGAAAGCCCTGGTTAGTCAGATTCACAGAAAGGCAGGGTACTGTTAGATTTCTCTTACCATTGTGCAGCTTTGTTCTTCTTGCATTCCCATCTTAATGACGGTGCGAGCTGCTGGCCTTCCACACTTTCTTTGTGCCTATGTAAATTCAGTGTTTGATGCAGAAGAGGCGGGGACGATTTCTAAGTCAAGGGGCAGGTGTGAGTGAAAGGAGCAACCCAACAGCCAAACTATTTGAAAAAGAAACCTTTAATGTCTCATCAGCTCAGCACTAAAAAAAAAAAAAGCCTTCATAACTTGCCTGAAAACTGGAAAAACAGGGTGTCTAGCTATAATTTAAGACATTAATAACAAGAAGATACTGCAGTTCCTTGACACATTTTGACTTTTGCACAGTGAAATGCTATCTTAAAACTAGGTCTGATTATTAAAATGTGAAATTCTGTCAGAAACAAGGAAATTACAGACAGGTTTAGCCTAGGCTAAATTTTAGAACACACCTGAGAAAACTGTTCTTTCCCGTCCTTAAATGGGCATTAACGGGCATTGTGACAAAGATATTTGCAATGTGACAACTTTACAGGACTGAGCATGGTCTTCAGAGGTATTTAGTGGCTACCATGAACACCCCTGAAACGGCAACCTTGGGATGTGACACCCTAATTAACAAACTAAGTTTCAGCAAAAAGTATTTTTCACCTGAAAGCGATGAGTATACACTCTTTCAGTCTGGAAGTCTCCATTCCAGCACAGAAAACACAATAAAGCAAGAACAAACTCATCTTGTCATATGGGAACAGAGCACAATACAAGCCATCAAAACCTCCACAATTCATTTTTATTTCCGTGGTCTAGAAAAAGCTTTCAGGCTGGGAGTTAAAGCTTAAGAACACAAGTAGCTTACCTGCCTTTTGTGGGACATTGTGACTACTTGAAGCCGTGAGTGTGCTTATAAGCTCCACTATTGTAAGTTATGATTTACAGAAAACAGGCATATACAACCTCCTCACATCTTTACAGTCATCACGGAAATCTCAACAAGAAACCAAAAGTCAAATTTCATATTGGATTTATTCCTTCTGCTGAAATAATCATTTTTTTCCATGGCTGACTCATCTAGAAAATTTTTATGAAGTTAGTAGCAAATGCAAGCATCCTGCTCTTTGCACCTTCAAAGCTATCACATAAAGATAACAGTGTTTTCTTTTAATCTTTTTTTTCATTACTGAATATTATGCTTACAACAATCCTGCTTTGCTACAGATGGTTTCCTGTTGTTTCTGCCAAATGTGAAATAGCTATAAAACTTGAAAAGGTTCTAATGCTGTCACTGCATGAAAAATTACATCTACAAGGGAAAATTAAATACGAGCCTTAGCCTTTAATTTCTTTAATCTTACTTAGTAAGTGAACTTTTTTATTCCCACCCCCAACTCAAAGCTTCCGATAACATGACCTGAAGGGAAAAACACAGCTATGTATTTTAGTCAGGTATAAAGCCTTCATTAACAAAAACAAAAAAAGAGGAAGGGGAAGTAGATAATTCTCATGTCCAGACCAACCAGCCACCAACTCCAGCTGACAAGAGCAGTGTCTTTGGCTCAGTTTCATAAAATATGTAAAGCCATTTCTGTTAGAAGACAGTGAAGTTCCTGTTTTCAGTGCTATAATAAGGAAATCTGTCACCTTAGCAGACAAATTACTAGAAAATTGTTTGTGTAACACCAAGAGGACAGAGCCTTTGCTCCTTGCGTGGGCAAACCTCAGTGAACTCAGTGACAGCTTTACTAGAATGCAAAAAGAGTATTAAGAAGTTCTTCAAAGAAAAATTGAATTTTATACATATGACGAAGAAAACTCTTGATGCTTTGATGCTCTCTACATGCATAGATTCAGTGTTATATGGGCAAAGGGCTAGGAAGAAGGTATTTTACCAGTAAAGTAACTTACTAAGGCACATAACTTACGAGTGGAGCATCAATGAACAAGTGAGCTTCACAGCTCTCTCAAATTTCTGTCAGTATTTGGCTGGCACCACATCAACAGACTCATTTTCCGTTAAAAAAAAATCAGGGAGCATTTAACCACATCCTTCTACCAACAAGGTACAGCTGTGCTCACTGCTATGGATCTGCCTCTACAGGCACTGGGGATAGAGGCAAAGAGAGTAAATATGAGAAATTGCTCTGTCATTTTGAGTGCATTTGTCTGTCTGCTGCCATACATAGAAGATCTGATCTCTTAGAGCTCTGCAGCATAAGAAGCAAGTGTTCTGTATTACAGTGGAGTTTTGGCAAGTACCCATTTCTGCAGGAAAAAGGCATTTAATTGTAATCTCACCCAACCAAGACATTAGACCTCAACTTTTCAGCTGCTCAGACCCCTACCATTCATTCTAGGGCATGGGTCTGACACTTATTTGCTACAAGAAGAGTTTCACTCTGGGTTGGAAAGAGAAGTTGGTGGGATTTTAGGGCTTTTTTAACCTGCACTGCCTTTCCCTGCTCTGGAGGCTGCAGTTCAAAAGCGGAGGTAGAGGTGACATTGTGGGCAGGAGTGAGTGGAAAATATGTACACTCATCAAACTGCAACCAGATGTCTCATCTACATGTGGCCGTGCCTCTCCCATGTGCTGTACCCCCAAGGGTACCACTCACTGCCTCCTCAAAGCTGCTCCTGGTGTTTCCCCATGCATAGATATTTGCAGCAGAGATACTCATTTGTTTGTTTAGTCTGACTCCCACCAAAGCTAAATTAGAAACAACCTTATCAAGCTCTGGGAGACCTGCACCGTACTGGACACAGTCCTGTAGTTCAGCCCAGCTGTGGCTCCTGGATCATTGTGAAGATATCCAGGTCTGGGAGAGCAGGGGTGCAGAGCACCTGTGGGGCTGACGTGCTGAACTTGCTGCTTTCTCTGTGAGACCCTGCATGGTGCCTGATTTTACTGATCACATAGGCCAGGACAGCGTTCACACACAAGCACCCTTTATTTCTCTTTTGTAGTGTAGTCTGTGTACATGGGGATCTTGGATCAAAATTAGAAACGGGCAGGCAGGTTGGATACCTGCTGACATGACTGGAGAGTCTCATGTTGGCTTTACTGGGAAGTATATTGAGCCCCCGTATATTCATTTTATCAGTTGGGGTTTTTTTAATTTATTACCAATTTTATCATTTGGTCACCAGCTGAATTATTTGCACCTTTCACATCCAATTAAATACCACAAAGTGCTAGTACTGGATTTTTCTCACAACTGCTTAGAAACCATGATAGAAAACATAACCCTGCCACATCAGAGACGCTCTTCATATATCATACAATATTTGCATCTAGGTTTCCTTGTTGTTAGTCAGTGCCATCTGTTATCTGTTTTGGTCTGCTTATAAGAACTGGCAATTTTTGAAAATTGAGAGCAAGACATGAACAATGGCTTTTTCCTTCATATTTTACGTCCCAAAGAAACCAATTGGATCTACACATGCACAGACAAATATACCCCTCCAATTGGCAATATATTAGCGCATGCTTTTTCTGTATGGAAAATTTAAAGAGAGAAGACTCATCATGGGGAAGTATTTGAATTTAATTAAATAAATCTGTGCCCCACAATGCCTGGATACTCAGTTTTACTTTTGTCTCTCTTGGAGGGTGTTGACACTCAGACTTGGTGATGGAATAAATGGTGACAGCTGAGATAGTTACTGCCCTCAGCTGTGCACTCTGTCCCTCTCTTGGAAACTATTACCCTCCTGCAGCTGGCAAAACTGGATGCTTCCTGAAACCAGCTTCAGACTGCCAGACTTCACGCCAGCCTCGGCTTACGCGGATCCGCCAACCCATAAACTCCCGTGGCTTGGAGGTGAGCCCACAAGCCATTGAGCCATGCCTGCTGTGCAGGTGGTAAACACTCAGAAAGAGAGGGGGTGGCCAGCTGAAGGTGCTGCTGCTTTGCTTGCCCCCCTGTAATGTACCACTGGATGGGTGGCAGCCCACAGATCATTCTTTCCTATTTTTGTAAATACAAACGTGTCTGACTCAGGGGACACATTGTCACCAGCTACCCACCAAGAGATGAAATGGCAAAATCCCAAGTGACAAAAAGAGAACATGTCCGCAGCCTTTTTGGTTTTTGTTGACTCCAATAGGAAGAGAAATGTTACTTAAGGATGGCAATTTCAAGTTTCACTTTGTTATAAGAGGCAAACTGAAATCCCATGTTTGAGGATGCTGTCTGTTTCATAGTTCCTTACTAGAGCAGGCTATAAACCAGCACCAGGTATTTTAATAGACTCTGCCTATTTTAGTCTTTGATATCATCTGTTCCTCATATTTTTGCAGTCCCAGTGTTTCTCTTCCAAGGTGTGTGATATGGATGCACAGGGTCTTTTAGTGTTCTTTTCAGTGACAGAAGCCAAGTTCTAGAAAGCCTCCATTTATCAGCTATTACTGTACAGATCTTTTTCCCTCCCTGGTCCTTCTCCCAAGCAGTGGAGGGTGTATAGAGTTCCAAAAGAAAAATGGAGCATGTCATAAGAATGCATTGTTCTAGCCTGAATAATTACAAATATCTAATCCTGAACTATTAAAATGGTTCTTGCTTCAAATCAAATGTAAAATTCTGTCACTCAATCTG
Source organism: Orthonyx spaldingii (assembly GCA_013397795.1). Taxonomy (NCBI): domain Eukaryota; kingdom Metazoa; phylum Chordata; class Aves; order Passeriformes; family Orthonychidae; genus Orthonyx; species Orthonyx spaldingii. The sequence goes on from VZTJ01004576.1 coordinate 1,496,071, forward strand.
CAAATAATTGTATACTGCTTAACTGACACTTCAGTAGTTTTTGTTTGTGATATATCCAAAGGAAGAGATGGATGCACTGTCAGAATTATAGCTCTCTCATTATTTGGCCATATGTTTCTGCTTTGGTCCCCAACCTGTTACGTTGCTGTACAGAGGATAAAGCTTAGTCTTCATATGCAACACAAACTCCAGGGGAGGTAGGGAAAAGAGGGAATCTTTCCAGGGTTCCTTCTTACCAAAGATCTGGCTTGGACTTGGATGCAGCTAAGTTCTGCAGCACCATATCCTTCCTGGCTGTAAAGCCTGAAGAACCAGAGGCTCATTAACATGATCTTCAGGGGATGTGCATTCATCAGCACTCACACAGCAGAAACAAAGACAGCAAGAAAGTGGAACTCATGTATCTTTCTATGCCAGGCTCCAGTAGGGAAGCAAGCATCTCACTGAAGATCAGCTGGGAGGAGCTGGATGCCGAAAGGTAGCAACTAGGTTGATCTCAGCCTTTAAGATCAAAAGGGTCTCAGGACCACAAACATTTCAGGATGCTGCAAGTATAGTCAAACTAAGTTTTCTGAACTCTTTTTTTTTTCCTCCCCAATTCACCAGTAGTCATTGACTGTATCAAAGTAACACATTCTCAAAACACAGTGTACCATGCACATTTTTATTATCAGAGCAGGCCCCTGGATAGCTGGGTCATTGAGACCCTCCTAGCTTCTTATGCAAAACAAGTGAGGCAAGGATCAGCTGAGATACCACCAACTGCTGAAGAGGTTCCTTGTGGGACAAGGAATGGGACAACATCAACCTCCTCAAAAACTCTTTCTGCTATAAAACTGACACAGCTCTGGCAGTCCCTTCTGCCACATAAACTCTTACCAGTCATCTCCTCCCAAAACGGAAACAGGAAGAATTTAAGGCACCAAATTAAAAAAAAAAATCTTAACTCTGCAGAACAGAGTCTGAAAAAGAATAAATGCCAGAAACTCTATGAAATCCACAAGGGACTTAGCTATTGATTTTGCACTGCAGATGGTCAGACATTATGGTAATGTAATAAAACCTGTAGCTAGATTCATGGTGGGTGATTCAGTTCAAGCATTGTGGCTTAACTTCACAGAGTGACACTTCTGACATTTCAAAACTAGCACTCACTAGCGTCAGATCAGGAGGATGTGGCCCTCACTCCATCTCCACAGAGATTTGAAAATCCACTGGCAAAGCTTTAACTTCTTCATAAGACAATAGCAGATAATGCTTTTTAAGTAGTCTTTGTTTATCTTTTATTCTTTTGTTTCTAATGGACTCCTTCTGAATTTGAAAATAACTTCCTCTCTACTTTTGTTCTGATTTTCCCAGTGGGAAGCAACTGGAAAAGCTGATCTACGTCAAGTCAGAAGAAATGTGTGCAAAGTTAATATGATTCAGGGAACAGTGTTTGATCACTGAATGTTGCCAAAGAGCCAGCAAGAGCTGGGCACACCACCCTTATGGGAGTCCTGCCATTGACTGCATGGGCTCAGAATCTCATCCATTTGTAATAGAATTGGATGAGTGATAAACCAAACAAAGGAACAGCAAGTTACTTGGCCTCCAAATAATATTTGTATGTTCTAGTCTCCTGCTGTATGAAGGTTCTTCGTTTTCTGGGGAAAGTATAGTCAAAGATTTTGTTCATTGGCACAGGTCCGTCATATTTGCCAAAGTGGACCATCTTACATATCACAATTCCATCCTTGTTCAGTCATATCTAATTCTTCACAGGGACTTGACTTCTTGGAATATACATGGCAAGAAAGTGTCTCTGTTTGTGCAAATACCTCCCTGGCCAGAACTTTTCTACATGTTAGGAAAGAAGGGTTTTCTCCAACAAGAGCTGCTGCTTCAGGACCTGTTGGGTAAAAAGGGGTACCTATTATCTTCTATTGCATCATAAAATATATGCTGGGTCTTGAGGGCCAGGAGGGCACCAGAAGGCAGTAAAGGCCTGGTTTCAGAATAACCAGAGGGAGAAATGAGATACCTTTTACAGGAGTGAATGGAAAGGCTGATCTACACTCAGCTTCTCACCAATGACTCATGTAGGGTGGGGCCATGCTGGCACATCCCTGGTTGTTCTGCTATAGGTAGTAGCTCACATTGCAATTTATCTACCTTTTAGCTGAAAAGAGAAGTAGCACAGATATGATCTGAGACCCAGTTCTATCCTAGCGTGGTTAAAGGAAACAACTCTGTTGAGGATATTAGAGGGGAATTCCTTCACTGATGACAACATGAGAAAACCATTATCTTAAGATTAATCTAATCTTCAAAAGCTTATGCTGCTATTTCTCAAAAACTTGGAGACTTGGACCATTTATCTAGCACAGCTATATGGATTCAGTTAGAAACTTTAGACTCTGTTAAAATATGTCAGTCCTCCAAGAAATGTCACCTTTACACATAAAGTTGAAATGTTCCACGTGAAGTCATTTTCAGAGGAATTCTTAACAACCCTATGGTAAAACTGCATTCAGTTCAACATTTTCCGTGACATGATTTCCATGGCATACAATTCAGTATGATGCCTTGAAAATGACCATCTCACGATCCTATGTGAAACATTAAAACATCACATGTTTTCCATCTAGCTGTAGTAGAGAAAAATCAGCCTATTTATGCCAGTGGTTTTCTGCAAAAGCTATCTATGTACTAAAAAAAAAAAAAAAGCCTGCTGGCTTTTTCTGGGCACTTTCTCATCTGAGCTCTTTCTTGTGGTCAGACTACATTATTGCAAACAGAACACAACTACACTGTGCCCTACCAACCAAAAGAACTGGACTAAGCTCTGGTAACAGTTTCACCATTGTCAATCATCTCCAGAGAAAATGGTTTTCACAGGAGCTCACCTGAAGGTGGAATTGTTACCACTGAGTGGTGTGGAGCCAAACTTGCTGCTGTTGAATATATTTCCTTTATTTGACAGTTCCTGTCTTTTTAAATTTCACAATTAATTTCTTATCAGTATTACTCTTCAATAGAAGATACTCAAACTTCCTTTCTTTTCACTTTGTACAATTTAGACATTTCTGGGAGGCAAGAACAAAGAACTGAGTAATCCGGATAATAGTCATGGAGTTTGACCCTACTTTGCACAGTCACATCAATTTCCTTTTAAAATTTGCGATCTCCCATGATTTTTCCCATAGAGCTGCCAGAGATTTCCAACATTTGCCCAGAACTTTTCAAGACCTATCATTCAAAGCTGCAGTATGCAACATCAGCTCCCACCTCTGCTGTAGGGGAGTGGCAGCAGTGGCAATCGGCCTTTTCTACTCAAATGAACAGCAGCCATAGGTGTGAAAGATTTCCTTGTAGTCTGAAGCATGTAGAAAGGTTTGGGGTAGTACCCCAAGGAGGTGGTGGTCACTAAACTCCTTGGCATTGTTGTACTATTGATGAGGATCTCACCTCTCATCCCATGGGGGACAAACCCAAAGTGCCATCCATTGCCCCTTCACGTAATATCTAAAGCTTCACTAGTAGTGAAAATGAAAACACCTTTTCTCTTAGGCATACCAGTGTCTAGCTGCACTTTTTCTCATATACAGTATCAGTGCTGTAGCTGTGCCAGCAGCTGCACCTAAAACCACCCAGCTCAGTACCAATGACAATCCTTCATAGTCGTGCAAGGTTCACACAGGCCACTTCACTGTTGGAGCAGGTTCTGCAGTCCCAGCTGAGCTCTCTGCTCCCCCAGGCATAGCTGGGTATTTCAAAGCACCACATATGGCTACAGAGTCTTGTGCTTGGAGCAGGTATGCAACACTACTCTGCCCAGGGACTTCTCAGTGTGGGCAGCAGCCTGCTTTCCTCTCTGGACCTCAGTCTCACAGAACCCTTCTACAGAGAGATTGTGGAAGCAGGGAAAATAAAAATCATCATGCTATGAACATGTATTCACCTGTGTATACAGTCAGTCACAACACTATCAATACTGGTGATATTTTACAGCAGTGGTTGGGATTTTAAAAGTATAGTAGCAGTGTAAAAAGTACAGGCAAATTAGTTTGCAAAGCTAACACAAAGCATGAAAGAGCAGTTCCATTGTCCTCTGGAGAAATACTTCTACTGAAATAAAAAACTCGCTGGATCCTCTAGAGTTTAGGAGCCGGTCAGAACATCAGTACTTCTAATAATAAAAAGACTACAACACATTCTCTGTGAAGGAACTTCAACTTCTAACCAAAGGTACTATCAGAAACTGTAGCTACTTTCTAGCATTCATAGAAAAAGTGTAGTTCTCTGCTCTACTAGGAGCAGAGAAACTCACTGGATGGCAGATCTCTTTCAAACGAAGCTTAAACCCAACACGACTTCCAGCCGCAGCCTCGGTGACATCCCCATGACAGAGTGGATCCCGTACCAGAGGCACGCTCGCTCCGGGGAGAGGCAGCCGACGTGCTCGACGGGAGCCTGCCTTCCACAGAGACGGGAGCCTACCTTGCACAGACGGGCTCACGGCCTCCGAAGCCCGGAGAAGGGCTGCTCCGGCGGGCACAGGGAGCGGGGTACCCGGAGCTGCTCCGGCGGGCGCAGGGCGCGGGGTCCCGCTCGCCCGGGCTCTCACAGGTGCCAGCGCTCGTCTCCTCCGCTCGCAGAGCTTGTCATCAATGTCCCCAGCCGGGTCCCAGTGAGCCCAAACACCTCGGAGCCGTCAGCCCACGGCTCCGCGCTCCCCTCGCAACTTCTTCCCCTCGCAACTTCTCCTTCCCTCGCTCTCCGCTGGGAAGTTCGGCAGAGCCGCGGGCGCCGGAGCGGGCTCCGCTGTCTGCGAAAACTCGCCTGCCCCACCTAGAGGAGCCCCGCAGGATGAGGAGGAGTCCCGCATCCATGCCCGCTGCCGCCGAGCTCGGATTTGGCTGGTGAACAGGAGAAGGTTTTCTCTGGTTTGGCTGGGAGGAGGGGAGCCAGAGCCTGGGGTGCAGAGCAGAGCGATGCTTCTGGGGAGCTCCTGAGAGCAGAAGAAATGAGGGGAAAGTTTGATGACCGAACTGGTTCCATTTAGGGAATGTTGGTATGGCAAAATCAAACTATTCTGCAGAAGTACCTGATTTTCAGATAATTTGGAGTAGCTCCTCTGAAGCATGTCTCAGTTTCCTACACTTCAATCGCAGTTATGGGGACACCCTGAACTTCCCACAGGAGTCTTATCAGGGAGGGACAGCATGGGAGACATTAAAATCACCGGTTCCCCAGCACACACTGGTTCCCTCCCTGCTGCTTCTAGAAAATTCTAAAGAATAACTCAGATGTTTTTCACATTGAAAATGTCATAGCTACCTTTCTGAACTACTGATTCTTTTCTTCCCAAGCAAAATTGAAATAATTCTTATCCAGTTGTGCTTTCTAAAGTTTGCAAATTCTGGTTGTCAGCTGGCTCTGCACAAGAGGATTGCCAGTATTTCTGAAAAGACAGTGTTCCTTAAAATCAGAAAATGTGAAATAACCTACTCAGATAGCATTATTTATCACTGAAGTGAAAATAAATGAAATGCAAAACACCCAGCACACCCGCAAATGGCTTGAGAGTAGTTAGAGCAGTTAACTCAGAGGTCACAAAGGAGAAACATATAAACATTACACCTCCTTTTTTGAGCATCCAATATGTAGTATGAAGAACTGACAGTGGTAGATCAGTGGAAAATATTTCTCAAAGGAGACCTTTCAGCCTCGTTGGATACAAGATTCTGAAATGTATATTCTGGTGTGTGTTGTTCTTGTAACTCCACAGCTGACCTTACAGTCACCATCCCATCGGGCAAAGGCATGCATTGAAATGGGGTGCTTTGGTTCTTATTTAACATGTACCAAACCCAATGCATGAATCAACATTAAAATATAATTGGGCTTTTTTTTCATTTTATTAAGAAACATATTCAATACAATGGTTCCAGTTGTCAGAAGCTGACCCTGGGTTGCACAGCAAATTGCTTCCTTCTTACCTGCAGAGAAGAAAAGATTATGGCTGGTAACACTACAACAGAGAGAACATGGCTAAGCCTGTCTGACCTTCCATAGGGACTGCTTCTCTTAGCAGCAGGGGAATTGTTCCTGAACCTAGTTCCTTTCTGAAACAAAGTCATAGGAGAGACAAGGATGAAGGTGGTAGTAGCAGGGCGGGTTCACTGGAAATGGTGGAATAAATGAGGAAAGAGATTTCTTCCCTATAGCCCACAGGGTGCATCCATTCCTGAGAAGAGGCAAAGGTGGCAGGACCATGAAAGACAGAAGAAAGTGTGAAGCAGAGGGAGAACAATAGTTGTTTATCCCCATTGCCTGTGGAAGCGAGGCTTATACAATATTTGTGTTCCCTCATAAAAGCATTTGAACCCACTGGCCAATAAAGATACATTCTCAGAAGCCTCTAACAACAAGCAGCTGGCTGAAGACAGTCATCCCCAATTTATTGCCCAGATTTGGCAAAAGCACAGTGTGAACACACCTTATGAGAAAGCAACAAATCCATGCAGAGAGAGACCTCACACATTCTCTAGCCACCCAAAAAGCATACATTTTCTTAGACCACACAAGTCAGTCAACCCACAGAACACAAATCTGTAGGAAATCAGGATTCATTAGTGCCAGTACTTCTGGAGCAAGATGTTTTCCTGAGGATGGTTTATCTTCATGGGTCTGAGAGGCACTGGAGAATTTTATGGTTTATATCTTTGGGCCAAATTAGGTTAATTTTCATTCTTCTGTTTCTCCCAGTCATCAGGGCAGCTAGGCTGTGCCTAGGGTAAAATCATATTGCAATATGAGTGCCCAAGGTCCTCCCTCTGAGTGAACTCCTCATGGTTTAGTCTTGAAGTCCACATCCTACCAAGGCTGACATCTGGTCCAGAGAAGCTGCTCTGCAAATATGCTGTGTGAAAAAGAGAAATTCATATTTTGCTGACCCAGCCACAGTGGAAAAGGGCTATATATTCATAAATATGAAAGAAGGGCTACATATGTCAAAGAGCCACCAAAATGACAGTATTTCTTTAAGCCGCCACATTGATTTCTGGCATTAGGTAACGGGCTAAAAGGATTAACTACATCCTATGACATCCATATGTCTACCCACCTTCTCTGGCATGTGAAATTCCTGCACTGAGCACCCAGCTGTAATGAGGGGACATGCAGACATCGGTGACAAAATAAGTATATGCAGCCACAAGAAAGGAAAGAAGGAGTGAGCCATGATGAACCTATGAACTCAGCCACCTGGACTTGTGAGTCTTCTTACTGCTTACCTTTTCTATCAGAATGGAGATCTATATGGCACATGAATATCTGTTGTCACATAATCATCCTTCCACCCTGCCTTTGGTCACAGCAGGGGCAGCCCAAGGGCAGAGTATGCAACTGCAACGTTTCTTAGGTTTGTCCAAAGTGCGTGTGCCTTCCCTCAAGTCATGGGAGACATAGAATGGCATGAGAAGTGCCTGTACTCTGTGCCTAAAACAGTCACTGGGTTTGCCTGGTGTGTGTTCTTGCTGCTGTCATCAGCTAAGTAAGGCTGATGGGGCTCTCCCTTTTGCATTTTCTGTCATCTCCCTTTTCTGCAGGGGCTTGTATCCCCCTGCTGCACTGTGGCACAGGACACCGGCATCCAGAGATGGTGACACGAGGAGAAGGAGAGAAGATTATAGTCATTGGAGATCCTTTCTCCTTCTGTGGTGGAAAATCATCTGGTTTATAACTAAAGTTGAGCTATCTAAAGACCTCTGTTGTCTCTAAGAAGTGATGTTCATTTTATTGCAACACTAAGGGCTGAGAAAGGGAAGTGAAAATAAAATAATTGAGCAGAATCTCCTAGGAATGAAAAGCCAGCACTTCTGGAGGTGTACTTGATAAAAGGGCCCTTTTCCTAGAATTTACATTTATTTCCCAAAATACAAAATAACGAAATTACAAGCACACACCTGCAAAGGGCTCCCATTAGCATCCTGCCTGCTTCAAAAGCTGGACTCACTGATGTTAGACTGATGACTACACATGAATGTACTCACCCAGGGCTTCTAACCCTCTTCCTTTAATTCATAACCCACCCAGTCGCCTCAGTCAGGTTTATTGCAACATCTACCACTACCCTCAGCCCTTCTCCCTCAACATTTTCTACCTCCATGTGGTTGCCCTTCACTGGTTCTCTTCTCTCCAAGAACCACAGCATGGCTTTCAGATGCCACACTTTTTATTAGACCAGAGAAAACACACATAGGTGCTGGTTTGTGTAGAGACTAGCCTGATAAAGGTTTCTTACAGCCAGAAAACTTTGGTTTATTTCAAATGGTATCTCTCAGTGATTCTTCAGGTTTTTACTGACTCACTTCTCCAGCTGACTCATTACAAGCTCTCAGCCTCACAGATATCTGGGAACTGAAGCCGATTACCAAGTCACGAAACCCTATGTACCATTTGAAGAACTTCTTCTAAATCATTAGGTAGACTATTTCAGGCTAGCCCATTTAAATATATTTCTGATTTTCAGAAATATGTCTTTTGCAAGAAAGATAGAAAGCATCTGAAAATTGCAAAGCAATTAGCTTAGCTCAGACACTTACAGTAACCATGCTCTTGAGTTTGCAATAAATATTTCAAATAATTAACAACATATTTCTGTGCCTTCTAGAACGTGTGTAATTAAAAAATTTATTCATCGTGACTCCTTTCCTAAAATGAAGAACTCATGGCAACACTGCAGAATTAGTTAAAACAAAACCAAATGAAACCACCCTTTCTCTTGCTGCTGAGAAAGAACACCTTATTTATTATATGGTTATTTTATATGGTATTTTCTTCCCAGTCTTTCAAGAACTCAGGCAGACTAGAGAACACAGGAGGACGGGTCTGAGCACAAACTTTTCTCAAATATCTAAAAGACCAAGGGAAGAGAGGAAGCCAAGAAAGAGTTAAGCTGAAGGGCCAGGAACAAATGGAATACAGGATGCTTGAGATACACTGTGGTATCAAAAGTATTCTTAAGAGGCCTCTTCATGCATCACAAATGTCTACTGGAGTTTTGCTATTGATTTAATAAAAACCTTGGATGATAGGACAGTCAGTAGCTCAAACTCTTGATGTAGACTTTGGATACAGCATTTTAAGCCAGTGAGCAGTGGATATTTACTGTGTTACACTGTATTTGAATCTGCATTTGTACCTTCATTCTGTGCAGCATCTTTGTTCGCATGTATTGCTTTGCATTGTAATTTTTCACCTTTTCATATATGCTGACTTTCTCTCTTCATTGACATTTCTGGACTTACTGTTGTAAAATCATTTACTTTATCAAAGCCTTTCCATATAATTTCACCTAGTTTTATTTCTTTATGTATATTCTCCAGTTAAGATATTTGTCAAACTGCTGGTGTCTTTTTCTTACCACATTCTTTTTCCTAAAACTAGGTCACATTTTGAGGTTTCATTATTTGGGGAGGAGAGAGAACTATGGGTATTAAAGAACATTAATCTTGATGCTTCTGGATTTGGCATTGTTATTCCAAACTTCCACAGTACTAGGAGAGATTTCTTCCATCTTCAATGTTCTTCCCTATTTTATTTAATTTCAGATTTTCTCTGCCAAAATCATCCTGCACAGAAGATGCCAATGTCAGAAAGTTTCTTTATAACCCTAAACTTTAGGGGAGCCCTTAGGATATGTATATATTCAATGTAAATTATGCATACATACACTTAATGCTCTGTTCCAAGATGACCTTGTATTTTCTCTATCTTTTCAAAACAGTCCAGTTTTACCTGTGTCTCTCTTTGATATCAAATTGTCAGAGGCAATAACAGTACTGGAAAGTCAGACTACAAGTTCCTTAGTCACAGAAGAAAGAGAGAAATTTTGCCTATGCTAGTATTTACCAAAGGTTTCCATTAGGAAATTTCATCACAACCCAGATTTTGACTTAAGGATTTAAATTTTGGAGAAAGTAAAATTCGTAGCTTGCTTTTTGCTACTATACACACTGATCTGAGAGAGTTATGAATCTCCGAATATTGCTATTTGCATTTTTACAATGAAAAGTGAATTATTAAATTATCCAAACTTCCTTTCTACAGTGATTGTGCTCCAACACTGTGAAAATTGAACCAACTTTTCCCCCTGAAATTATTCTTGTTAGTGGTATTAGCATTGTAGTGCTGATCTGTAAGGAAGAGAAATCACCTATGTTCGTAATGATTCATCCCTGTGCACAGAAAAAAATGCAAGAGCTTGGAAGAAACAGAATGTGAGTGGAGGGAGGAGACAAAAGAAGGAAAGGAAGCAAGGAAAACACAGGGCAATGGTTAGGTTGGCGGGAACAAAGAAGAGATGGGGCAACGAGAGGCTAGAAGGATGGAAATATTAGCATAAAAGAAGAAAGTTATGAAGATAAGCAAGAAGAACAAGTGAGAGAAGACTTGCAGAGGAAGAGAGGGAGAAAACTGGGAATGACCAAAGGTCAGTATAAATTTAAAGGCTGGTTGTTACTTTTTCAATGTTTTGGAGGGGGTTTTTTTGGTTTTTTTTCTGTTGACATCTGAAATTAAAATTTGCAGGTTTCATGTGTTCATATGTATATCCATGGCTGAACAGCCACATACCCACATATAAGACTGTAAAGGGAAGAGGGGACTCAGTAGGAGACCAGAACTAACATGGCAAAGCCAGAATCCATGGTATGCCCACACTGGCTTGCCTCTGCAACTTCAGGCCTCAGACACTGGATGTGCACCCACCCCAGGCAATGTACATTGAACAGGTGGCACTTAGAACAGTCCTTCTTTTCTTCCTTACGCAAAGTGCAAGCAGGAACATTACAATGACACAACAGCAAGCCCTGCTACACATATATTAACTTTCTTATGGAAGTTGCCAAGTACAATGGATGTCTCTTGTAAAACACTCAGTGTTCCAGAGCTTTACGTGCAATATTGATTGTATCTACAACTTCTCTCCAAAACAGGCAGTATTAATCTGATGTAATAGAAATGGGAGGAAGACATAGGAGAAATTATAACCAAATATGCCAAATAATTTCAGATGTTTGATTTCAAATGCCTCAAAACTGGTATTTCAGGCTGCATCACAATATACAGCACTTGATATATTCTAGAGGGGCTTGCAGTGACTTCAGTGGCAGCCAGAAATTGAATCACTCTGTCAGGTCTGTATTGTGCATCTCTTGGGGAGCAGGGTAATAAGGCGGGGAGCAGGGTAATAAGGCAGGGAGCCTCTGAGTTTCCAGAGCAGCATTGGCTGCCTGAAGTGCTCAAATGCTCCTTCTTCTCTTGCATCTCTTTGCCTTTACTCTTGTTTAGATGTTGCAGCAGAGGAGGCAAGCTAGTAAAAAGCACAGCACAGCACAGCACAACATGTAATCAAACAGAATACTGTAGTTTGTACTTGCAAAGTAATTTGAGTAAGTCCTTAAATTCAGTCTCAGATGCGTAATTCTGCTTTATGTTTGTATAACCTCTGCCAGTCAGGCAAAGTTAGTCTCCAGCCCTGTCGTACTCAACTAGTGACTTCCTGTGCTTGGTTTGCACACAAACCACTTTTCATGGATCACGCTGCATCCCTCAGAAGTTATTTGAAACTTGACCACAGCAAGCTTTGTCACCTGGCAAGAGCAGTAGTCACCAGCATATTAAAGCATATATTTCACTGTTACAGTCACGGGTGTATACATTCTTTAGCTGGCAGTTATTCCTCTTCAAACAGCCACAGGATACTAAAGCCATTTAGCCACCTAAAAAGTGAATTAACTTGCAAGAATTATTTGTAGATATTTCAAGCATGTCCTGAGCCTGTAAACACCTTGCTTTTAGCATAGAACTGGAGGCTTCCAGCTTGGAGTCTCTTTTTCTCTGTTGTGTGTAAACATTGTGTAAAACCCTGAAGTATTCTTGGAGGAATCACTTAGAAAGAGTAACCAGAGCAGTGTTTTAAGCATTTGTTTTAATCTTTATCATCATAGGGTTTTTTTATATAAAATACATGATCATCACCTGACTTCAATTTAATAAAAAAGTATAAACAGGACATGAATGGTATTGAGTTTATAAACATCTTTTAAAATGAGGTTTATAAATTGGTGGTGATATTAGCCATTGGTTCAAACCAAAATCTAATTGAAATTTGGACCGTAAAATTATAGGTAGAACTAACCACAGTGATGTCACAATTTGTCACTTAAGTGGTGGGAAAAATCAAAAAGGCTTTGGTCATAAGTCTGACCAAAACAAATTTCTAGGTCTAGTAGAATAACCCATTCCATTCATTACAGTCAGCTCTTTGTTCAGAGTGACAAGAGAGCTTAAATTCACATCCCTAAAAGTCAATTACTCTTTATTACTCTTAATATATGTAATACATCTTTAAACCAGGAAGCTTGTATTAAGAGGAAGTATTCAGGGTGCTTTTCAAATACATGCCAGTAGCACATTTTGCAAACATAGTGCACTGAATTTCCATTTTGGGTATAACTTCTTGCTTGTCATATTGCTTCCCTTCATGAATGCAGATGGTTTGCACATTTGATTAATATTTTAATATGGTATTGTATCACCTGCAATATATGACTGTGGTGTATTACTAAACTTCAATATACATAATAAATTGAAACTGTCAGCTGGTTAAACAGATTAAACCCAGCCTCATGGTAATACTTCCATCCAAGTGCAGGTGACTCGAGGTTACCAGGTAGTCAGGAAACATGGGTGACACCACCATCTATATCATCTACTGCCCGCTGACGGGCTGTTCTCCAAATATCCTTCTTATTTCCATTTTCGAGGTGAACTGTTAGGCCATGTGCTTGCTCAGAGGTAGAATCCCAGTTCTGTTTGTCCTGAAGCAGTTCACCTCTCTCAGACCAGAACACACCTTCTCTACCTTGCCCTTAGTTTCTACAATGTATCAACTGAACTGGTTAGGATCTTTTCCCAAAAGGAATTCAAAGCTTTTTCCAAGATTATTTTAAAATTCCAATTCCCAGGAAAATACCCTCAGGATAGAAGGCATGTGTAGGTGTGTGAGAGCCATGTGTGTTTGTTTCCCTTTCCAGCACAGCTAGCAACACAGTAGTCAAAGTACTCCCCTGGTACATCAGGCCTGAATTAAATTGGGGGCTTACACTGAGACTTCTTCCAAGCATTTTCACTGCTTTCTGGTAAAAGGCTTTCATCTTCTTAGTTTTTTTCTTTTAAACTAAAGTGTTAAGACAGAGAAAAATGGATCCAGGTGTTGGCAGCAGCCAAAGATTTTGTTTTAAACCGATGCATTTTCCTGTGCATTCTCTGGCCCAGGGTATTGATTGCTCCAGGCAAGACTCCTCAGTAACATCAGTGAGCATGCAAAGAGTGCCTGTGAAGTCAATGAGCCACTGTTGAAGTAGCTCCTGTTCAACAACAGTGGAAAGAATCTCTGTGCTGGCAGCTTGCATGGATGTTGTAAGATCTTGTGCCTTCAGAGAAAGACATGGGAACCAAAATTGTTAAATTGAGTTTGAAGGTACATTCACACTGAAGGTACATTTGCCACAGCAACTCACACCAGCACTTTGGTGTACCTAACAAAGACCTTCAGATAGCCAAAGAGACTATGAAAGTGCAGGGAGAGCAGCAGGAACTGAGGTAGTGGCCAGGATGTGCTGCAGAGGTGCCTCACCCTACACACCCACAGCAACAGCACACAGCCTGGTCTGCAAAAACACAAACTTGTCTGTAAAATTACAAATAATTGAAGACTTTATAAACCTTTTTTTCTCTCCCCCCACTAATACCACATTTGCTTCTATAATGCATCCAGATGATCTTAATTTGTAATTTAGGAGAGACTTAATTACTGTAATTGTTAAGAAAAGTTAATTTAAATGCTTACAGAGTCAGTGACTCAACATGCTCAATGAAATGCTAAGGTTGGGCACAGAAGAATGTAATCTTAATGTACTGAATTCCTTTCCTTCAGGCAAGTATAGGGCCAAATGTTCAAAGCTGCTTCTTAAATTGCACATACAACATCTGAGGAGACTTCTGCCTACGTGTAAGAAACACAATTTGCATGCACAAATACATAATTTAATTTAAACATTTCTGTATATTATGTTCACACTAAGGGAGTATGCAAAAAAAAAAAGCACCCAGGTAAACACTGCAGGCAGCTATCTATGCTCTTTCACATGAATAAAAGTACTAAATACTATACCATAGTATTTCTGAGCTAGTCCTTTAGAGTACCGTGTGAAATGCGAACTTTGGCTTCTGCATCTACCTCTGCAGCTTGTGATCTGCTGGTTGGATGGAGCCTGTGCTTTCCTTGCAGCAGTGCTGTTAGGCTTCATTATTGACTGGCATATTTTGAGATTCTTGATTCCTAGGAATATTAGGAACATTGCTCATTCTTTAAATACAGTTACAAATCACTCCCAGGCTGTTAATTTTCTAAAAATTTTAGGAACCTTCTTTGGTCTTGGGTTTTTCAGTCTTCCTGCACATTTTTTTATCCTTTTTCTTTAGACTAAAGTAGGCATTTTCATCCTCTCCTGGGCAACACACTTCAAATCCTGTTCTCCAGGTGGGTAATAAGAGTGTTCTGGCATTGGAAGATCACACTCAGCAATTTCAACAACTTTGCCAGTTCTTGGGAAGCCTAGAAAAAGAATTATTTGAATTCAGAGTGGGCGAGGGGTGGGCATGCCAGAAAAACCTTAGGAGGAAACATTGGAGTCTGAAGAGGAAAAGAAAAACTGGGACTGGGAGCTGGATAGCAAGACTGGGAATGGTAGTTGTGAAGTAAGATGAAAACTGAACAAGATTGTAGTGGAGGGGATAAGGGGGCAATACATTGGGTGCAGGTACTCACTGTGGTGAGAGATGGTGGGGAACTAGGGAGGTGCATGGGCTTGGGAAGTGGTGCAGAGGGCTATGCTGAAGAGTGCAATGAAATAAGTCATTCAGATAATAACTGCAGACAATGCCAAAAGAGGAAGAACTGAAGTGGCACTGGGAACTGTAATGCTTGCCCAACATCAGCAAAGAGTTCACAGCAGCATGGGTTTTGCTGTGTAGGTTCTAATTAAATATTACCAGAAGCAAAAATGGTGTTATAAGATATAAAAAATCCCCAGAAGTCCCAGCTTACACTGTGAACAGTTTGAACTGCCCTTAACATCTCTATTTTATCAGAGTTATACTGTAGCACAACAAGCTGAAATGTAAACAGTCTGGATGCAAGTAGCAATGATTAATTAGTCATTTTCTCAGAAATGCCTCATCCAAGCAACACCAGCTGTATTCCCATTAAATGCACAAAGAAATCTACTCTTCATTACAGAAGCTGCATTTTCCATAAGGCTCTCTGAATTTCTCCCCAAAGCTCTAAACATCCTCCCTTGCCTCACACCACAAATGCAGCAGACACGGCTACTCCAATGAAATTCATGAATCATCAGAGGATTGTCCAAGAAAGTGAATTTGGTGAAAGCAAGACTGGACCAGTTATTGGGGCTGCCAAGGGCCTGGCTCAGGCTGTGTAGCTGTGAAGGTGCCCCGACACATCAGGGCTGTGCCAGGCAGCTGAAAGGGGGATGGCAGACCCTACACTGGCAGTAAATCAGCTTCTGTGTGGTAAGATTTCCACACACAAGTGTAGCCACTTGGAGCTGTGAGGAGACTTCTGCCTGACAAGTGGTAGATACTTGATGCTTTAGATATGGCTTAAAGAACTTGATATTATGGCATGAAATTTCCAAACACAAGATATTTTTCTCAGTTTTCAGTGCATGCTGTTCACTGACATCAGCTAGGCTCTTATCATCAGGCAGAAAGTTCAGCTAGCGTCACCCATGTTTCTCTTTGGTCACTGATGGGTCAGTATTTTTAGCCTCTGCAAATTCCTACCTTTTCTTGTCATTTCTTGACCACTATTTCCACCACATTTTTTCAAGGGGAGGTTACCACAATCAGCAAGTCTTAATTTGTTCCTTTACCACACTAAAGGTATAGACTGATAAATACACAGTCCTGCATTGTCTCCAATCCACATAGGCTGATGATTAAAACTCTCTTGGGACCCCTCCCAGTGACCAAAACACCTGGGTCCTTTGGCAGGCACTGGATCAAACTGTGCAGCTCAATAACCCCTCAGGGAAAATAAAATGACTAAAACATAATGAGTCTAGAGTCATTTCAGACCTTGCCATGCCCCTCTGCCTTCAGCTGCTGTTTCGCAGAGGAGCAGACCTCTCACAAGCCTTGTGTTGTTCCTGCCAGCCCCACTCAGAAGCCGCAGATACTGAGGGCATGTCAGATGGCAGTAAGCCACCTATTGTTAGACAAGATAAACCCACACTCGGTCTCATTCTTTCCTTGTGAACTTGTGGCAAATTTAAAAATAGATACATTTTATAGACTTGCAATTCCATGGTGAGTGCTGGAGGCAAAATCTGGGCCCCACATACAATATTATGTCACTGGGACCCATCTGCATTTGTAAAGACGAAAACATTAGTCAATGTGAACAGATTTCATATCTAAAGAAATGCAGATATTTTACTGGTGAGTGGCTAAAAATCAAGGTTCTGTGAAATACTTGCTAATTTCTAGTACTTTAAATTGATTTTTCATTGTATGACATTAACTTCATCTGTAAATATGCCTGTCTGTTGGTAGATAGGTTGCCCTTTTTTTGCTTGGTGTGATTTATTTATTCACTCTCCAGAGCCTAATTACATCTTCACTTTTATATAATAAGTTTGATCTCTTTCCCTGCAGACTTAACCTGCAAGATCTGGGGGCATAAAACTTAATCATCTTTGATAATTATATGATGGCACCCCAGAAAATTAAGTTAGAGCAGCTGCAAAACATGTGAAACAATGACACTTATCTATACAATATGCTTTATTGACCTTCTCTAGGGTACTATAATGATACATCCTATGTCAGATCTACATCACTATAATTGAATTTTAGAGAATCTCTGTGATGACTCAAAAATTGAATCTGCTCCCTGGTGCCTTTTCTTTCAATACAATCTAAATCCTTTTTTCATTCCTCCTTTTAATTATGAAGGTGGGGAGACTAGAAAAAGTGTTACCAGTCTTCCTTGGCCTACAGCCTTTTGCTTATGCTAACATTTTCCCATTGGAGACCAAATAGTGACTGCATTTTGTGCAGGATGGGCTCAGGAAGTTTTCTACTACTTTACATATGGCAGGCAAGAGACTGGTACCAGCACACCCTTAATTTCAGCATTCAAGCCCTAGCACTGCTCTGTATTATGCAATTGCCTGTCCCAAACTGGACTCCACTGTGCCTTATGCAGCTCATTCCTGTGAGGATACATGCATGGTCGTCAGTAGGACGAGCTGACTTCCACAGGGCAACCCTCCCCTGGCATGGCTTAGCCCAGGTGCATCTCTGTGAATTAACTTTAGACATATCCACTGCACTTGGAACACATCAGAGGTTTCGGGACAGCCTGTAACACACCTTCAGTTTTGGCACATCTCTGCTGACTTTGAGAAAGGTCATAGGGATATTTGAACCTGGTTGTGTTCTGCAAGTGGTTGTTGCAGCTCCCTCTTTCCTCATCTCAGTGTAATTGTTCATGTATTTTATCAATAAGTATCGACACAAAACGATCAAGAGGGAGTACTAATATGCTTTTTAGAAAGCCAGCTTCAAGAACCCAGTTGACCCAAGTTTGCTCTGAAAGGTGCAGCTGAGCCACTTTCTCTCTCCAAGCTAATAATGGCTTTCAGTAACAGTGAGTGAGAGCACATGCAACAATGAGTACACGGCACTTCTCCTGCTGGGACATCAAGTTAGATACCTTCCTCTGCACAGTGACTGGAGATCACATCTTCTCTTTTGTCCCTAGCTATGCTGGATTTCTCCTTACCTCTCTGCATTTAAGAAAAACAGTCTAAGTGCATTTATAAAATTACTTTTTATGATAGGAAGAAATTGCCTCAGTAGGATTCTTTAACGAGCAAATGTGTGTTACTCATTACCAACTGCTGTGAAGTGAAATCTTTTGAAGGCACAAGCTCTCCCTCCTTCCCTCTGCGTGAAATCCTCAAGGGACGGTGCCACTGCCAGGGCCGTGGTATTTCCCAGCAGTACACACTATTTACTTTCAAGACTCTCCACTAAAATCCATTTACTTCTGGTAGAGAACACAACAGATCTATACAGAATAAAACACAAGGAGCACAGTTGCTTAATATGGTGGGGTATTGGAGCTTTACTTGCACTCTTGTGCCCTGGTGCAGTTGTTCCACAGAGTCTATTTTGTACCTGTCCATGTCAAATCAATATCCAGTGGCCTCGTGAAATCCCATACATGCTCAGGAGCTGTCTGGCTGCAAGTTAGTCTGCTCCCTTATCTCTCCTCTCTCATGAAGAGTGGCAGAACTGTGTAATAAAACCTTTAAAACTGGATCTGGTTGAATTAATTTGCAACAATTCTTAAGTGAAACTAGGGAGTCCTCCTCTTGCTGCCTTTCTGATTTTTCCTTTCTTCTAGAACTGTCAAGACAAATAACAATACTAAAATCTGTCACTTTCTGTAAATTTTCTACTTGATACAGGACCACAATAACATTGTTGGGGACAAAAAAGAATTTCTCTATTTGAAACAATTCCATTTTGGCTCTCTTTTGGGCACCTCTGATCCTCTGCAGGCTAGTTTTCCACAGACCTCCTCTTTCCTTTTTTGTTGTTAAAATGCAAAACACAGAAGTCTTTGTCACCTCTGTGTTTGAAGGAAAAGATCCTATTTCTGAGAAGAAGAGCTATTTTTGTAGCTGAGCAAAGCACGTTTATGTCTAGACTAGGGTGGGAAATGGCAGCTGGCAGAGAAAACCTGAAAGGGCAAGGCAAGTTTATAGCAAAAGCAGTAAATATGGGCCAAAAATGCACATGGTGTGTCATTATAATTATAAACAATTTTTAAAGAAGCCATGTTTTCACGTCATTCTCATCCTAAACAGTTTGTGATATCTGTAAGTATGCTACAGATGTAGTAATTGTAACTATAACCATATACATTATGCCAATCTATATGACTTCAGTAAATGTTCAGTACATTTGATGAAACCAGGCACTTGGACTACCTGTTGGTTTTCCACTGTGAAAAGCAAATTTCTACATGTTCCAGAAATGAAGCAAATACCTCATTCCATAAATACTTCAGTGAATCCTACATTGGAGTTTGCCCACAGGAGAACTGGTTTTGCCTCTGGTGCTAAAATGACTGATAAAGAACTTCAAATAAATAATAAATCATTGATGAAGGTTGTATAATCAATCTCCAAACTAGAAATCAAATTAAGTAACTATTTCTAAACCAGTTCATTCTCCTGTTCTATTACAAGTAAGGCAGCAATAATAGCACTGTAATCTATGTTCATTTTCTTGGCCTTTTACCTAAGAGAAGTTAATGTGTTAGATAATGGACTTCAGTAGTCTGGCTTTTGATTTTGGTTGGTTTGGTTTTAATTGGTCTGTTGATACCTTCCAGAGGCTAAGGATTCTGGTGGTATAAAAGATGCATTTTGTGCACTTTAGGTATACATTTTGTTAAGATGTAGACCAGAAAAGTTATTTGGCTTAGAAATGAAGAATCAGAGAATAATATGCTCATGTGGCCTAAGGCTTATATTAACACAAAGAAATAGGACTGCAATGTTGAGTGTGTGGTTATCCTTTGTGTTACTCAGTGACAAGTTCTGTGGTACCCACACTAGAGGACTCCTAGTAGCTCTCAGCCCTTACATGTCATCACAGCACCCGCAGGAAGAGCAGAAATGTAGGGCAGGATAAATGGAAGGGTTTTTGGTTGGACCAGCTGTCCAAAACTCTGACCTAGGTGGTTCTGGGGTTAGGAACTCCTCCAGGGGAAAACAGCATGGCTACACTCTGTGGATGCTGTGCCATTCCTCTGAGCCTCATCCCATGAGAAATTTCTCTGTGTGCAGAGGGTCAAATAAGCATGACATGAGCTGTACATCCCCTGCTGTTGCCAAGACACTTCCATGCTCAGAAGGTGCTTTGGGAAGGTGAAGTGTGGCTGGTGCTCAGATGCAACTTCTTCCCTCACTCTTTAGGTCATTTCCAGTGGCCTTTCAACTCTTTCTTTTAACCAGAACACACCATAATACTGTGGTAATGTGTTCTTCCAGTTTCATGGATTATTTTTTGTGAGAACTGGTTCCATAGGTGTGGAGATGGGCTGAAACTGCTCTGCCAAATCCAGGGCCCTGGGTGATGAGAAAGCTGATTAGTGCTCTAGTTTTCATACTCATAATTCAGGCCATTGATCATTAACCAAATGAAATAATGAGAAGAGGTGTTCTGGGAGAAGGCAACAGTATTGTGTTATACCCTTCAGTAATAAAGTGCCAACCAGCTTGGTGGCCAGCTAAACATCCTTATGACCCAAGGAGGGGATATGTGCTATTGCGAAGTTCATTGGTGGCACACGTGTACTGCCTGGGATGCACTGTGTTTCTGGGTCATGCTGGAGGGCAGGATTTTGGCCCATACCACAGTTTTGGTACTTGCTCACAATCCCTTCTCAGTATCTCTTTTGAGAGGGAAATGGGCTCACTCTCATTTGTTGAATTTTAGTGCAAGAGATGGCTGTGAAAACAAACAAGCCATATTCTTTAATAGTATTTAAGTTGGTTTTGTTGCTTGACTAAATGCTTGACTAAAAAACTACCTAACAACCTATTTCTATAAATCATTAATAGCTTGACTCCAGCAAATTCCATGCAGAATGAAAAAAATTTCTAGGATTAGGCCCTGAAAGTACATTTTTTCCAGGTTAATGTTTTAGGTTGATTTTGCTTCAATAAATATCTGTATTACCTATATTACTGCATTTCAGGTCTAGCCTGTGTAAACCACTCATAATAATAATTTTGCCTTTCATAATGTTTTTCTCCCAAGCACAGAGTTATTAAAAGGCAGATGAAGTATATTACAAGTCTCATTACATTTGCTGTAAAGCCAGCATTATCTATCAGATATGGAGAGATAGATTGTGATATAATTGCTAGCGTAGCCTCAGTAAGAATTTGCTGGATCTGTCCCTCTCTCCAGAGAGCCCTGCCTGCACAGCAGCAGCCCTACAAGACGGCTGTCACTCAGGAGTCTGTTTCTTCTGTCATTAGATTTTTTTACCTTGCAATTTCTAATATTTACAATATTAGCTGCAATGGCATTCATTATGGATAACAAGGTGTAATTAGGTTTCTTCAATAAATCTTCATTGTCTCCCCATTGTCTCCCATAACTCTAGTAGATTCAAATCTTCTGACACCATTAGTTTGTTCAGAAAGAGGTCAATGTATTTATTAATTTGCCATGTATGAGCCTGTGAATTATAAAATAAGAAATTAGATGTACAAATTCTACGTTCTTCAGATGATGTTGTGATTGTTCTTTTCCTAATGAACTCTAAGATTTTTAGAATATCAAATATGTACAAAAGGGAGGGTGGCAGGCTTTTAAACAGAAAAGTAGAGAAACTTCCAGAGTCTCATAAAAGGCATATCTTTCATCAAGATTTTTTTAACTTCATCAATAACTTTCAATAATAAAGCTTTATTATTACCTCATCCAACCACAGAAAGATTTTTTGTTAAATTAAAAAATCTTCTTCGATGGATGTTAATTTAGTCTCCTTTACTAAATGAAATAACCAGCTATGGGAAAAAGGCAGACTATAATTTGAATAGTAAAAAATGTATTAATGTCACTAATTCTAGTTCAGGAGATACTAAATTCAGAGTAGATTACTGAAAGAAATAACTTTAGAGGAAAGAAGACTTATTATAATTTAAATTATGAAAAGTTCTTAATGTCACTAATTCTCTCTCAAACACTTTTTGTGTAACAAGCCATTTATCATGAGGATCATTTCAGTCAGTTGTGGTGATTAATGGGTGGTGATTAAATGCATTAATAAAGCAAGGTTTCTAGTACTGGGTGTAAGAATGGCATTAAACCTGTATATGTATGTTCCCTTCCAGTTTTGGGGCCAAAAATGGTGTCCTTTTTCTTTCTTAGATGTTAGTTCCTTGAACATGGGAAAGTCTGAAGTCTCCTGATAAACACAGATCTCTCATGCAAACTCAGGGACTCTTTTCACCAGCAGTGTACTCTGTGTCTGTACTTGTAGATGCTGTTTAATCCCACTGGAGGATGTATTTTTTATATATAAAGAATAATTTAAGCACTGCCTCCTACTTAAGAGGAGAAGAAACATTAAATTATTTTCTATTGTTTGGCATATCAAGTGTGTCAGGAATTTCTTTTTTCTGTCTAAATGCCTGGTATAGAGAGGGCTTTGCAATTTACAGGCTCCAGCCCATGAAGGCTGGGTGTGGGTTGCCTCAGTCTAAAGCACATCTCTGAAAGATGTGTGGCCTATTTCTCTTCTCTTACCTCAAAATAAAATGGAGGAGACCTGCACAAGTTCATTTCCCTGAAGTCTGGCATCTGATGGAGTCGTCTGAGTCTGAAAGGAGAGGGGTTTGTCAAGGCTCAGCTCTTACGAGCATTGAGAGCTTTTTTGAACTACTCTGAGCTCTTAGGTTTGTTCTTCATCAAAGAACTCCACGTCCCTCCTAGCCACTTCTCACAGCAAGAACTGCAAAAAGAAAGGGAGAATTACTGTAGACAGGTCTGTGATACACTGATACCTGATGAGGAGATGATGCTTTTCTGCTGCTTCTCTGTACCATCATTTCACTTATTATTTCCTTCTGGGTGTGCGCTGATCACCTGTAAGGCACAAGGAGGCGCTGATCGCCTGTAAGGCACAAGGAGGAACTCCTTTCTGTAATCTAATGCCTAATTCGTCACCAGCTGTTTCCTGCACACACTTTTCTTTGAGCAGGTGGGAGAGAGGGCACAGACAGAGGGGCTCTTGATGGTGTAACATCCTCAGGTAAGACATTAGCAGGTACATCTACAAAGCCCCTGGAAGTGTGAAAGGGGTTCCCTGAAAGAGATTAAACCAGGTGTGTCTCAGCTGCACACCTAACATGCCCCAATGTGGTCCCAGGGATCAGACTAGCTGCTATCACCCCTAATTCATGTCCTGTCAATGGCAGGTTTCCAACATCAGTGGTTTTGCTCTACTAATCCATATTTATTGAGTTTATTACTTGTTAAGGTAGACATAGTCTGTGCAGTTCACATACTGAGAGTTAAGGCAGTTTGTGATCTACAGTCAGAAAGGTGTTATCCTGCTGGATGGTTTGGCAGGGGGGAGCAGAGTGTGACCCTCATTCACAATACAGTGATCTACCTTGAAGCATCCATGGGATGTCCTGTGACTGCAGGAATTGGAAATCACAGAATCACAGAATATGCTGAGTTGGAAAGAACCCATGAGGATCATAGAGTCCAACACCTGGCTCTGCATAGCACCATCCCCAAGAACCACACCCTGCGCCCGAGAGCATTGTCCAAATGCTGCTTGAACTCTGTTCAGGTTGCTGCTGTGACCACTTCTCTGGGGTGATAAACCCTATTCTAATATCCAACCCAAACCTCCCCTGACACAACTTAAGGCCATTCCCTCAGGTCGTGTCACTGGTCACCACAGAGAAGAGCTCAGTGTCTGTCCCTCCTTTTCCCCTCATGAGGAAGTTGCAGACTGCAATGAGGTCTCCCTTTAGCCTCCTCTTCTCCAGGCTGAACAGACCAAGTGACCTCAGCCGCTCCTCATACACTCCTCTTCCTATCAAGGCCATTCACCATCTTTGTTGCTCTCCTTTGGATGCCCTCTAAGAGCTTTGGTATCTTTTTTATATTGTGGTGACCAAAATGTTCTCAATTTCTCCTAATTTTTCCTCTGCTGAATTAAAGGTATCATGGTTGGTATTTCCATGGCACGAGAAATGGCACTTTGATCGAAGCCTCAGTTGCAGTCAATGGGGGCTGGATTCAGTGACCCTGCAGAGCCCTGTTCTGTTCCACCTTCCCCTGGACAAATTAGAGAAGGGCGTTAGAGAAGGGTGTGTGAAAACACTCGGAGTGTCGATCAAGAACTAATGTCAATGCAGGGTGTTGGATCCCCAATTAATTCAATACCCCTGATCACAAATTTCTTTGTATGGTGGTCTTCAGCTACCTTAGAAAGCAGACAGTGCTGACATGAACTCTGCTTTGCTGGCATCATAAGGAAGCTGATCTTGAGACACAATCAGTGTCCATTTCCCAAGTGCTTGGGACATTAACAAGTTTGTGGCTGTGCAATTTCCATGAATTTTGTCTGAGAGTTTTTAAAAAATGTCACTCCGACTCAGTGCTACTGGGTTATTACTCAAGGGAAAATGTCTGTCTTCAGCCTCATGATTTTCACCATCACCATATAATATATCAGAAAGAGACCTTTTTTACCTAGAAAAGATACTTCTGGAATTTAAGTCCCCTGACACAATGCTGCCTATAGCATTTTCTGGTGTTATGAAGTGGCTTTACCCCCACACTTTTTGAAAGTGGAAAAGAGAGCCCTGTGTCCATCAACTGTAATGACTTTGTTTCTGTTTTCCTTAAGAAAAGCCTTATTTCTCCATTAAAGCATGATTGTATTTTTATGCAACACGACAAAACACATTGATGAATCTTAAGTGACAATTTAATGCAGCTAGAAACTTTCTAACACCTTCTGTAATTACCTGACTTTGTAGGATAGAAATTACAGTTCGTTAGATGTTCCTCAAATCACTTTCAGCTACAAACGTGCCAATCAGCTATAGGATGTCCCTGGGAGCCCCTAGTGGTACCCAGCTATACTCTGAGAATCTCTGGAGATGCCCAGCTAGGTCAGAAGCCACCCGTTCCACCTACTTTGTCCCCAGGTAAGGCCCTGCCCCAGACCCTGCTAGCTCTGGCTCTGACACCACTTGAATTGGGGTATATCCAGCCTGGTAGGCTCAATCTCCCTTTGCAAACCAGTCTTGCAGGTTGGGGAATTGAAAATGAGCCATTTCCAACAACTTTCTGATGACAGCACCCCAAGGATAATTTTACATCTTTCAGTTCCTCCCACAACTTTTGCAGCATGCATGCATGGGTCTGCTCCTCAGATGTGGATGAGTGGTGATGTCTTTCCAAAATTCTTGGTTTTCCTCCAATAGTTGCATATTGCCTGTCCTGCAGTGGGGCACTCTTCAGTCTGGCTACAAACCAGCTCATCCCATTTGAGGACCATCCTGTCCACTTACTTGTGTGATAAACAGGGCTCTTCAATGCAGTGCAATGGCAGAACATTGTTCCCTTCTCTCTATTTGCCTCTATTTCTGTTAGTGCAAACCCACTCTTGCTTCCTTAGTATTTCTCTAGGAAATATTCCTTGCAAAAACCTCCATCTATTTTTCCTTTATTCTCCACAGCCCTGTGTGGATATTATAAACTTTCTAAATTCTAACATTTCATTGTTTAGCTGGGTATTAACACAGAAAACAAGACCAGACTAAGCCTTGGGAGGTGATTTACTCCATCACTCTGCCTGAGGCAGGATGATCTGTACTCATGTTGTTCCTGGCATATATTTGTCTAACCTATTCTTAAAGGAAACTTTTATGCTCCCTGGGAACTTATTCCTCACCATATGGGAGATTGCCAGCAGCCATATAACCCTGCCTGTATTTAGCCCTGTGGTGTGCTGACAAATGTACATAATTCCCCTGACAGCAACCAGACCCCTGAAACCCAGGTTTGCATAACACACCTAAGACATCACAGCTCTGTCACCTGCTAGTTTTTGCACTGGTGGTTGCATCCTGTGTTCTCCTGGGCTATGGTACCTCTGAGCCCGTACATCCCCATTTGGTGCACTCTCTGCACAGAAACTTGCCAATATAAAATGGATCTTGACAAAGTGGTATCTCAACCATGCCTCTGCCTCTTTTCTTTGGACTGTCGAAAGAGGTCCCATCCGGGCTGAGTTGTGCTCTTCTCTTCCCTGGCAGATGTCCTTTTGTCTGCCATTTAAAAAATGTGGCAGATTTAGTTTTGAGGAGTCAAATAATAAAGCTGCGTCAGTCTCTCCCTGCGATGGTGGTTCCTTCTTATGCAAGGTTTTAAAATAACCCTTACTTCTCTTTTTGT
Organism: Orthonyx spaldingii; assembly: GCA_013397795.1. Taxonomy (NCBI): domain Eukaryota; kingdom Metazoa; phylum Chordata; class Aves; order Passeriformes; family Orthonychidae; genus Orthonyx; species Orthonyx spaldingii. The sequence continues at coordinate 1,522,231 of VZTJ01004576.1, forward strand.
AGAGTGGTTTACCCCCAAACCTTACTGATGTCTCTTTCAGTAAGCAACAGACAGCTCTTATAAGCCTGCAAAAGCATCATAGTTGTTTTTTAAGGCAGACTGCACTTGATTCTGTTTAAGAAAAAAATACTGGGTTGAATATATAATGCCTTTTTATGAAGGTCTATTGTATTATTATCTTTATGTGCCACTTCATTAGATACCATGAAGGCATAGAAATAAGCACTGAAAATGTGCTTTTTTCCTCAGTCACTGGTTCACCAACTTCTTCACAAGTCTCTACAGCACTACTGAGGTGGAGGGGCTGATGTGCACCAAACCTGTGTGTCTGTGTCTGTGTCTGTGTCTGTGTCTGTGTCTGTGTCTGTGTCTGTGTGTGAGTGTTTTAGGGGAAGTCTGTTCCAGAGCCAGACTGCTGTTTCTGCAGGTACCAGCTGTTCATGGGGATACATGAACATGCTGAGTGATGGATCACCTCCTCCAGAGCAGGGCATTCATTCACGTTGTTGTTGTTGTACATATTGGAAAACATCCCTCTTTCTCACTGTTATGGGAACTGGTTACATAGGTGACCATAGCATCTTTGGCAGGGATATGCTTCCAAAGGAGCATTAGACCGTGTTGCTTAAACTGATGATTTAGCCAAAGTAGATTGAACTGCTGCAGGCCTTAGTTCTCTTTGATTTTTCTTGGCATCCAATTCCTCTTAATACATTTTCTCCATTACATATTGCCACAAAAGACAGTTAAAAAAAAACCACCCAACAACACAAATCTATGTTTATGTGAAAGTAGACACCAATGCTTCCTTCAAATCTGAAGCTGCCAGGCATCTGAAATTAAAAAACGTAGCAGAAGGACACAAATTGAACCTCACTTGTCATAGAAAGTCCTCCCTGGAGACACTAGACCTTTTTCTGCCTTTGCCAGGAAAAAAATTCAACTGTTTGGGCCTCTTTTTCAAAGAGAGGTGGAAGCTGATTTGTCAGTCTACTTCAGACACTTATGCTGTATTGGTGGCAGTGTGAGTCCACACTATTTTTCAACACCTCTCCACACCTGAGAATTCATGTTTGGGTGCCTGCTATGGGAGAAATGCCTCGCTGGTGTGTCCAGTCAGCATTTCAGAGATATATACTGATTTCTGTGTGAGCATAAACAAGGCTGGAATAGCTGCATTAATGTCTCCTTTTCATCTGTACTTATAAAGGTTTGTGCCAGTAGCTCCTGAGATCTGTTTTAGCTACTTCCTCCTGCCTCCAGACTCTGCAGTGCTGAAGGATGCAGTTCATAGAATCACAGAATCACAGAATTGTTTGGTTTGGAAGGGACCTTAAAGACCATCTAGTTTCAACACCACTGCCATGGGCAGGGATACCTTCCACTACACCAGGTTGCTCAAAGCCCCATCCAAGCCTCTTTGCATTTTCTCTCACAGGCCTGAAGATCATCAGCATCTCAATATGCGCATATGTGGATAGTGCATTTTCAAGAGTCCCAGTCTTTGATAGAAAACTGTCTTCTCCTATTAGAGAGCTGATAGAACACCTTTATATTTCAAGCTCTGCATTTTGGCATTTTAACATCTGTTAGCATGTTAAAGTCAAAGTAAAAGCAAGAAGCAGTAAAGCTTTATATCTTTTCCCAGCTCATTTTGTCAGAAATAATTACAGTAGTCTGGCCCATGTTATTAATATTACAGGGCTTGGTGATCCATTTGCACAAACAGGCAGCATGAAGTGATTGAATCAGTCTTGGCCCCATTGTCACAGAGGTCACATTGCATTGCCTTTCCACTTTTTTGTTGTGTGACTTCCTAAAGAAGCATGTGATAGTATTGCTTCTTAATACCAATCTGACTTTTGGCCAAAGTGTATAATTTTCTGTTAATATTTATTAGTTGCTATTACTTACATGGCCACTGTAAATAAGTGTTTGGTTATAAAAACATCTATCATGTCCTGCATTAGCCCAAGATAGGTGAGTTCCAAGACAAATTTTTTTGATAAAACAGTTTATGGTATGTTTTGTCTGGGGAAAAAAGATCTCCGCTCAAATTTATTTGCATCAGCATTTCTTCTGTGTGCAGATTTTTACAATACACAATAGCATTGACATCATGCAAACATAGTCTGGAAGGGCAACACTGTAGAGTCCGTAGTTATATTGATTATGTTCAGTTTTAAATTATGGGCTGAAAAATCTAACGTGCAATACTCTGGACTATATAATTTATGCCCTTCAAATGAGGTATAAATGCTGTTCTGCTGGGCCACATTAATGATTTCTGCACAAGGGTGAATTATTACAGAAGGGCTAAGACAGTATGAGCTGGCCTTCCAGTTATACGCTATTATAATTTGGTTTCTCAGCTGGGAAATAAAGAGAGGAAAATTAGCATAGGAGAAAGAATTACTTAATTTTTGTTGGTTTGTTTTTTGTGGTTTTTTTTTGTAAATAGAAAGCTGGGTACATACTAAGCATTCCTGCAAATGAAAGAAAATGTGCTGTGATTATATTCAAGACCTTTTGTGGGTTTTTTTTGTAAGTGGTCTAGCAAATACACACTCTGATTGTAATGCTCATGAGGAAGGTAAATCCCAGAGAAGATTGTGAAGAGTGCAAGCTGATTTGTGGAGGGGTACTCACACAGAAAACCACGTATGGATGATCGCTCCTCTCTGCCCAGAATACATGAATGTCTCCACATAAACATCGCCCACACGAAAATCACCCTGAATGCTGGGCACTGAATACATGATTAGTTACTCTTTTACAGGCAATGCATTTTTTACATAATTTCTCCAGTTAATATTTCTGATGAAAAGGAAATAGCATTTTGAAGACTTTGCTATTAGTGCCTTTGGGAGCATAATACACTAACAAAACCCCAAAACCTTCAAATGTATCCTGGATTGTTCAATGGTAAAAAATTGCAATATTTCAACTTGGGAAGTTATTTGAAGCTTAACAATGATATCAAATGGGTATCAAAACTAATTTAAAGTTATAAAAATAAGCACAGGGCACACGAACAGCAGTGGAAATTTTTATTGCCTGTTTTGTTGAATCCTACAAATCTCAGAATCTGCAATTGTGTTTCCTGTAGAAAGCTAAAGATACAAAATCTGAAATACTTCCTAATACATTTTTTCTATACAGAGGCAGATGTGCACCCCTCCTATTTACTGAGGCCAGAGGTGATTCGGAGCTGCCACAACAAAGCATCTCCTCCTCTGGCAGCTATTCATGAGGCAAGAAACGGAGGCTGCACCAAAACTGAACTTCAGGATCATCTTTGGCTCCTTGCCTTCTGCAAAATGTGTAGGCAGCTTCTCACTACCACTGAGAGTGATTTCCTATTCATGGCTTAAGTGCATATTAGGGAATAGGCACTGATCTACAGGGAATTGCATCACACTGGTCTCTACTAGGGGGAAAATGCTCCTTCTTCCACATTATTGAGATGGCTCAAATCAGTTGAATTTACTATTGCCTCAAGAGAGACTGTGTCTTTTCACCATGTGATTCATTTCATCCGCTATTTTGATGGAGTTTGTTGACTTCTATAACCTCATTTACAAAAGCAGGCAGTGACCACAACTTGCAGTTGACTCCAGCAAAAGTGTTCAGTTTTCCTAAAGAAAAATACAAAGCAGGTAATGAGAGGACAGATTATGTCTTGCCACCAAATTTTGCATGGGTCAAGCTGGGTTATCATATCAGGCTGGGTTATTATATTTATTATTTCTGAGTAGAATCTTTGCTGCTTTGCTTTAGAGAGCCAATCAACCTGTTCAACTTTGTATGCATCCAGAGAAGCTGATAATTAGTGAATATAAGTAAATAACTAATTTTCTACCTAGACTGCATTTGGAAAAAGTGTTTCTTCCGAAAACTTGGCAAACTACAAAGAGGATTCTTTTCTTTCTTTCTGTCTTTCTTTCCTTCTTTCCTCTCCTCCTAGTTCCACCTGGTGTTCCTGTGTGGTATTGTTTTTCTTGAATGTTAAATAATTCATAAGTTATATCTACGGTGCTAGATACTTACAGGCCTCCGCTCAGACCAGTTTTCTCTGAATATTTCAGGCTGACTTTTTCAGTCCAAACAGCTAGAAAATATGAGTTATTGTGTAGAAGTGCCTAATGTTGGAGCATGATGTATATCAGCATCAAGAGGATTGGGGCACAAGGTATCCTGGGAAGGTGAATCCTGGTGTGAACTGGAAACATTGCTGCATTTCTTGAGCCAGGTATTGCCAAGCTGAAGGATACCATTTATGCTATTTTTAAAAATCTTGTACAGTGCATTAAATAAGATAACAGCACTTCTTTATATACTGAATTTTGTCTTTTCCACCTTTTCAATACTTGCCTATTGCAATCTACTGTTGATGTGCTGGAACTGTTATTACCAGGCACTTAGAGAATTCAAATACTATAGCTTTTCTGGAGAGATGAATCTAACTTTTAAAGATAAAGATATACAGGAGAAGGATAAAAAGCATAGGAAGAAGCTAAATACTATGTTTCTTATTCCTCTTTGCTGGCACTGGGGAAGCAGTTATGCTAAATGACAGAGGAGAAGAGCTATAGCCGCAGTGAATGAAATATTGAAAGCTCCTCTGTAGGACATAATATTCCATGTGCCTTTGGAGACCTGGCTGAGTCCTTCTCTTCCTTGATGTGACATTAAAGTCAAGACACCACAAAACTGGTTTTGGTCACATCAAATCAGACATTGGAGTGGGGAGAAGAAAATATTAAGCCATGCCTACTGTCCTTCCAAGAAATAAGTGCTGTACAAATCCTTTTAGCCCTGTATTTGAGGCTGGCTGATACTCATTCTAGAAATCAAGTCCTCACAAGGTGTCCAAATTCTTCCTATGAAAGAAACATCAAAAGATGTCTCCCTATGTAACAGACCACAGTATAATCCTGACAAGCGTGCCCTTATTAGAGCAGAATTTACCTCTTTATTTATTATTCATGAGTACATTATAGTGTCTTCAGAAATATATTCTGCAGCAGGTAATCTAGTATGGGGAAACAAAAATGTGTATGTCTAATTATAAGTGACATTGAAAAGATCCTGTAGCAGCATACTTCCTTGGCACTGGCAAAGTACTGCATTATAGATTAAAACAACACAAACATATTACAGTTTGTATAGTGTTTGACTGTTACTGGATGTATGTTGCTAAGAAACAAAATTGAAACATCTCTTTTGAACCTGAAGCCTCTTGTGAGCGTGGTGTCGTGTATGCCGTAAATGTTTTTCACTTTAGGATGGAATAAATGCCAGACCAGGAAAAATAGGGAGGGTTCTTTAGTCTTGCATGTTTTCCAATCTACTGCCAATGAACCCAACTATTATAGTAGTAAAAACTACGTAAGGAATTTCAGTGTATTCTGGGATGAAGTGCTGACAGCTGCTTGTTTGAATATTAATGAAGTCTATTGAGTTATTCCATGCTTGTATTGTCTGTAGCTTGAAACTGTGGAGACTTCTCTGTATATTACATCTTTACGTTTCTAAGTACGCGCCAGTCTGTGGAGATGGTACCCATTTCATCCCTAGAGATGGCATGCCTCACTACGGAGAAAATTACAACCTTGTGTTCTATTAAACATTTATTTTGGCAGCATTATTGGTTGCTGTTTCCCGTTTTCGATGTAAAGAAGTCAACACTGATTGAAAGAACACGTGCCCTCTCTCACATATGGTAATTAATCCTTATTCTTCCAAACTTTCACAAACAAAAGTCAAAGTTATTCCTAAACCACATGCAAGAAAAGTTAATTCTCCTTTTTAAAAAATAAAATTATTAAGTCAAAAGCGTGATAGAGAAAGAAAGAATTTTGCAGTGCACAATATTGTTTCATGTGTTAACTGCAGATGGTTTGTTAACTCGATCATGCATCAATTAGCTGATGGTGAAGCAGCAGTTTCTCCTGGCTGGATGTGCTGGTTAAAGTTTGAGGAAAACACTGGCAACACTGGTTCAGTTCCTACTGGTTTTCATTTGCAGAGCTGAGAACCAGCCACCCAAGGACACGAACACAACTGCTGTGCCTACACAGTGCAGGGCAGATAGGAGAACGGGCCTCCAGAAAAATCCTGAGCTCTAGGCAAATCAGTTTTCTTGGCTGGTTGCTGCAAGTGGAGTAATATTGATTAAATATTTATGGAGTAGTGTTTGACTAAAATTGGAAGTATTAACCATCCCCAGCTGAACACAGCCCAGTCCCCAGGAGGGCACACAAATCCAAGGAATTCAGGTGTCAAGTGTAAGTTTACTGGCAACTTGGCCTTTCAAAGCAACTGCAACACAAGATTAAACAGCTAATTTTAAACAGCTAAAAACCTGGCAATTTTAAATGTATAGGTTAACCACAGCAATCCCTTCTTACTCCCTGCAATGGATTTCTCTAAAGTAACTGTGCAGGCATCTCATTAGTGGCAGGACAGTGATTAAATAGTTTATCCTCTCAGTTGTGACAAGCAAATCATAACTGAGGATTAACCATGATGTTATACGTGGGCCTCTGCAGCCTTGCAGCTCTGCCAGCTGAGGAGTGACCTTCTCACAGCTGTGTTGCATCCACAGTGAAGTGCCTCACATAGGGACCACGATGGGTTCACCCCCAAAGTCGCTCTGACACTCCCCTCCTCAGCTGGACAGTGGGGAGAATACACAACAAAAGGTGCATGAGTTGAGATAAAGACAGAAAGAGATCACTCACCAATTATGATTATGGAAAAAACAGACCTGATGTAGTGAAATTAATTACATTTCTTATCAATCAAATCAGAGTAAGATAATGAGAAATAAAATCTTAAAGCACCTTCCCCTCATGCCTCCCTTCTTCCTGGCCTTAACTTCATCCTCAGTTTTCTACTTCTCCCCTCCCAGTGATGCAGGGGGACAGGGAATGGGTGCTGTGGTCAGTTCATCACACATTGTCTCTGCCACTCCTTGCTCCTCAGGGGATGACTCCTCACACTCTTCCCTGCTCCAATGTGGGTCTCTTACACATGGTGTAGTCCTTCAGGAACAGACTGTTCCAGCGTGGGTCTCCTGTGGGGTCACAAATCCTGCCAGCAAACCTGCTCCAGTGTGAGTTCCTCTCTCCACATGTCCACAGGACCTGCCAGGAGTCTGCTCCAGTGTGGGCTTCTCATGGGATCACAGCCTCCTTCAGGCATCCACCTGCCCTGAGGTGGATTCCCCCAGGGATATCTTCTATCTGTAAGTGGCTATCTTCTCCACTGTGGACAAACATGGGCTGCAGGCGTCCAGCCTGTCTCTCCGTGGTCTTCTCCAGGGGCTCCACGGGAATCTCAGCTCTGGCACTTGAAGCACCTCCTCCCTTTCTTTCTCCACTGACCTTGGTGTCTGCAGGGCTGTTCCTCTCACATATCGTCACTCCTCTCTCCAGCTGCAGTTGCCCAGGGTCTCCCCCTCCCCCTTCTTAAACATTATCCCAAAAGCTCTACCACCCTTGCCTTGGCCAGCAGTGGGTCCGTCTTGAAGCCCACTGGCACTGACTTCATAAGACACAGGGGAGCCTTCTGGCAGTCTCTCACAGGAGTCACCCCTCTAGGCCCCCTGGTACCAAAACCTGGCCATGCAAGCCCAACACCGAGACTTTGTCAGATATCCTCAAAGTTGCTGTTAATTTTACATGGGATATAGTGGGAAGAAATCAACTAAATGGAAAAGGTATTTTGATAAATGGGGTAAACTAATTCATCACTAACTGAAGTATCTTTCTCTCAATTGTTAAGAAAAATCTGTTTTGCTGAGGGAAGAAAATTTAAACTTGACTGACAAAGACAAAAGAAATAGAATGTGGGGTTTAATCATCGTACAGACCTGTAACTGACTCCTAGAGAGAGCAAGGATTTACAGTTCGTTATATTCATAACCTGTAAAAGTTCCTCAGGACTAGGATAATATTCCTCTTCAGCCTTTGATGCCATCAAGCTCATTTCCACAAATAACAAAAGCTCCTTGCAGTATTCATGTCAAATCCACTGCAAAGAAGGTAGTCTCATAAATGCTTGAGGTCCTAAAAAAAAGTTGCAGAAAAAGCTGAAGTTTACATTTTATAAAAGCCTAAGAAGCATCTTGAAAGCCATGCCCAAGGAAGGTTCTACAATCACATCAGAAGGGCAGTGCCTTGGCAGAAGGGCTGGATATGTTGTAAGAGCTACACAATAGACAACACCTCTGTCCATATCTTAAAGAAATCCAAAACTACCATAAATGTGATGAAACTTGTCAGAAAACTGCAGTGATTTGATAGGCTGTCATACTGAGACTGGCAATGGACAGCATGTATTCTCAGAGGACATGCCATTTTAATTCATAACTTCATCAAAAAAAGGCCACAGTATAATGCAGTGCTTTTCTTAGTGTATAGAGTTTTAACATTTATCAGTCATTTTTACAGTCAAAATTCTTTGATTTGGTTTTGGGCTTTTTGGGGTTTTTTTTTGGATTTTTTTTGTCTGGAGGAGTTTCATAAACACACACTGATTATAGAGGCAAGGTGCAAGGGAGGGGGCAGAAGAGCCAGTAAGGGTTGTTGGGGAAGATAAGGCAGGACAGCTGAAGTGTCTGACATTCCACTGCATTGTGAAACACATATCTTTCTGTGGCCTACATGACCAACATGCATGTAAGGAGATAGCAGAGGTACATGGATGTCATTCCCTTTCCTGGTATCAATGTTGTGGTTAAACACAAGGCGAGCAAAGATTTTCTCCTCAGTATTAAAGTACTGGCAAGAGTAATTTAAGTAATAAGTCCTCCTTAGCCAGTCTTTTAAGTTGGTGTTGAAAATAATCCAGAGTCCAAATGAATGGATTTTCTATGATTGTCTTACATGGGGGAATCTCAGATACACTCTGCAGACCTTGATGCGAGGGCAGGCTGTCACACACATGTTGCCAGGACAGGTTTTTTAACAGTCAGTGTACTTTGTACTTTGGGGCAGAGGTCCTGCTGTAGCTTCTGTCAGTATTTTCAGCCACCAATTCTGTACAATTTGGCTATTCCCAGGTTACCCTCTGCATGTATAAGAAAAAACTCTTTATAGAGTTTATTGCTAGGTTTCCACAGTGGAAGGGGATGTAAATGTGAATGGATGGATGGATGGATGGATGGATGGATGGATGGATGGATGGATGGATGGATGGATGGATGGATGGATGGAGAGAAAGATCCGCTGATCTTGATCAAAAATCTTATCTCCAGTCAAAGGAGCAGAGAGAGGATCCCATCATCAAACTTGTCTATTTTGCTGTAGTATTACCATGGTCTGAAAGTTGGTATTTTTTTGTTAGATATACCTGATTTTTTATGTCAAATAAAAGGAAGAAAAGACGGAGTTGACAAGTCCCCCTCCTTCCCTCTGCTTTGTATTAATATAACTAACTTCAGAAATCCAAGAATGCCTTAATTTTTTGAATCCAAATCTAAATAAACTAAGTAATGTAAGTATAACTGAATGACCATTTAAACATATAGAGAAAATGCAGTAATAAAAATGAACTGCTGTGCATTCCACCATAAACTTAACTACATTGAACCATTCTAACATAATAATGCCTATCATTCTTATAATGCTTTCCAGGTTTGGGAAGAACCATACAAATAAGAGCAACTCATTGTTATTTAGTAGGCACATGTTCCCTCACTACACAAACTGACTAGTGATTGTGCTGTAGACTCTTAAAAGCAGAGCAAGCATACAAGCAAGAATTGAGAATGATTTCTGTATAATCAACTCCCATTTGGTTGAAGACTGCAAAAGAGTTGGGCATTTTCAAGTGCAGCATGCAAATATATGAAGGCAATGCTGAAGGTGCAATGTTTATGTACTGTCCCCAGAAAATGCCTTCAAAACCAACACAGATATAGCTACAGACAGCAAAATCTGTCGGTCTCTCCTCATCTGAACTGAACAGCAAGACAGATCATTCAGGGAAAAGAACCAGGAAAGCAAAACACCCTATTTTATTTTTAATTGAGACACTAAGTAATACCTAGCACATTGTTGTAATTTAAGGACAACTACAAATGAGGTCTTGGAATGCTCCAGCATCACTCTACTCTCCTGTAGCAGTATTTTGCTTTTTTGAATCTCTTCTTGTCTCCAGGTACTCTTCACTCTTTACATCCACCATGGGAGTGAAGCCACTTCCACAGCCTGAAACAGAAGTTGCTTATCAGCTGCCTTGTCAAACACATTCACCAAGGAATGTGTGGCAAAATGTGCAGCTACATCCCCATGTGTAAAGCAGCACCTCTGCTTGAGAACCATGTTAATCACATTACTTAATTGGTTCACAGATAATCACTTCACACTTATAATCTGTAGCTAGATGTTTTGGCAGCTGAGACAGGGAAATTAACAAAATCCACATTTGTTTAAAGTAAACCAAAACCTGTTACATCTTCTTTACCTTTTTCCATTCTTTTCTATGGGTTTTATCTCAGGTTTCTGAGAGTTTCATCTTTTTTTCTGGGTTTTTTTTTTTTTTGTTTCCAAACTTAATACCCTGAGTATTTAATTTCCTAATATCTAATGTAATATTTTCCATGGTCTCTTTGGCAAGAAGAAGAAGGTATGTGTGGTGATATTTTTTCTTTCAATTCCTTTGGGCCTGGCCTGGCCTCTCATTTAGGCCCAGGTAAAGGGAGACACACAAACACACACTAAACTTTTAAGTGTGAAAATGCTTCTCTTGACATCAAAGAATCAGGAGGTGTTTTTTCTAGTTGGAGCCCAAGTTGCAAGTCTCTTCCTCCTTTCATAAAAGTGTGCTTTTGTTGTCTCTAGTCCTTTGCGCCATTTCTGTATAAACCTTTCACTCTCCTAATCTTTGCCTCCCTTCCTTTTTCCTTACCTCTTTTTCATCTCATGCCCCCTTTTCCCTCTCCTTCCCTGGTTCCCCATTTCCTCCATCCTCCTCACTGTCCCTCAGAAATTCCTTCCCTCATTTGCAGTCCTCTGGAGTGGTTGGAGGGCTCCCTGAGCTCCTCTCCCTTGCAGGGATCTGATGTAGCTTTGTTTCTGCTTCTCTGTGATGGCAACCAGCTCCCATTTAAGACAGTGCTTTCCAGGTGGATTATAGCAGATTCTCATTTTAAGTGTGTCAGCAATTTCATCTATTCAATAACAAATGCTTTGCACATCTGCACCTTTTTTAAGCTGTCTCAATATCAAGACACCCTCTCATCACCTTTGGGTGCTGGCTCTCCAGCGTGCTTTGCTTGCTTTGGAGGTAGGCAACTGGGCAACTCTGGTGACAGAGTAGTTTGGTTGTAATTCTGGAGCAACCAGAAGGAAGGAGGGATGAAAAGGGCCCCTCTAATGACTGGAGGTATTCTGGTGTGTAACAGAGCACTTTTGGCTTTTATGTTTTGAAAGTGATATTTAAGTTTTCACCTCTGAAGGAAGCAATATGAGGTGCTGAAACAATTATGCATTTCATTGCAGATTTTCCAGTATTACCCTCTCCTTGCTGAAACAGTGCCTTTTGTCATTAAAGGTTCCCCACTACTCCTCTTCCTTAATTTAAGTTTTACTCCAGATAAAGTCCAAGTCCTTGATACTATATTCCACATTTCTCCAGGAATTGGTATTATTTATAGTTTAAAGCTGTTGTGCTTCATATTTCTATCTGCAAGGGCATAGGTTAGATTACTGGACATTACTCACCAACAAATAATGGTCTGAGCTCTGCATCAGGAGCTTTTCTTTGGCTTTATACTTATTCCTTCTAGAGTAGCAAAAGAGCAGCAAGAGATTCATGGCTTTTCACACACTGAAATTTAATAAATTTTACTATACAGTGTCTAGATTACTCTTACCACAACAGGTTCAACTTTCTGTATGCATTGGAAGTTAACTGCAGAGTCATGAAGCTGACAGAAAGATTTTGTGCAGCTGTCATGACATGGGTCTCACAAAAAGCCAATTTTAAAAGTGTCACTTAACAGAGGGATAGGAGGGCTTCTGCAAGCACTTGGATTGCAATCCCCAATTCCGAAAGTGCTCTGTTACAGCACAGGTATAGAGGAAAGACTGGATTAAGGGTTGGACCACAAATGAAGAATCTCTTTGGCAAGATTACGACCTATTTCAGTTGTGGTTTCTGGCTTAAGCAGGGCCCTACATCGTATTAATAGTCAAAAGTTAGACAAAAAGGGACTTGTCAAATGAAATATTTATATGAAGAATAGGGCTTCTTCAGCAGCTTCTCTCAGGAGAAGCTCTGTGCATAGTCCACATGTGCAAGCGGCTGCATGTCATATTTTTAACCTCCTGTGGTTAATAAACACCACGGATGTGTAACTCCAAAATGCCAGGCTGTCTCCCCTTACAGCAGGGCCTGACCACCAGCTCACCCAGGACGCGGGCACATCCTGCTGCAGCCTTCGGGACCTGCTACAGACTGGACGGCACCCGCACGGGCAGCGAGCTGGGGCCCAGGACTCCCGGCAGGGCGAGGAGGCGCGAGCCTCGCTCTTATATTCACCTTCTCGGCCCCCAGAGGGGTTGGGTAACACACAATAACAATTAAAACTCAATTCCTGGGGGACGCCCGGGGGCACCGGGGGTGACGGGCCGGGGCCCCGTGCCGCCCTCAGCCGCGCCCGCCAGGGGGCGCCGCGCCGCCAGGGATGGCGGGTCCCGGCTCCGCTGCGGGCCGCGGGGCCAGCGCCGCTCCCGGCGGGAATG
>VZTJ01004576.1:1535967-1580974 GCA_013397795.1 Orthonyx spaldingii
GCCTCGGCCGCCGCCAGCCTGCGGGAGTTGGCGGCCGCCAGCCGCAGCGCCCTGCTGGGAAAGGTGGGTGTCGTGCCGGGCCGGGCAGCGCGGGTCCCCGCGGAGCGCCGGGCGGTCGCTGTGTGCCGGCGGGACGTCCCGCGGGCGGCGGAGGGGGTCTGCCTGCGGGCACCGGCGTGCGCCTGCCCCGCGCCTGTGGCCGGCGGCTGTGGTCGCCACCACAGAGCTAACGATGGGAGGCTCGGCCGGGGATGTCCTCAAAGTACTCCGGGCGGCGGGAAGCGGCCGGCACAGCCCCGGGACACCCCCGTTTGGATGGGCTGGTACCGGCTGTGGGGCAGCTGCGGCACCGACGGGCCCCGGGGGCGCCCCCGGTGCAGCAGAGCCGGACGTGGAGTTACGAAGCACAGAGTGCCTCGAAAGCGCTTTTACGCGCCGTGTCGGGCTGCGCCAGGTGTCTGTCAGGTGCGGGCAGGAGCCGCTCCCACCCTGGCGCTGCCTGCGGGGGGAATCTCAGAGAGCGCTCGGCCGGTCCCAAGCCCGGCGTGTTCCTCCAGCTCGGAATTTCCCCCTTCGATCCCCGGGCGCTGCCGGTGTGGTTACAACAACACAGAGCCCTCCTGACAGCTGGAACTGAGCGGGGTTTGAAGCTGAAGCTTCCCCTCTCAAGGGAACGTAATTTCATTTTTATGTATAAGGTGTGTGATTTATCGAAGGCAAGTACTGCAGCGTGCACATTTATTTATTTAACTCTTCAATCGAGTGCCCCATCTCGCGCCCTTTAAAGTCCATGACAGGGGTTTCATTGGCTCGGATCAGTTTCTCCCAGTGTTCTGTATTGCTCTTTCATGCAATCTGATAAAATTTACTCCTGGACTTCTTCAGAATACTTGGGAATGGAGACAGTCTTCAGACTGTGAACTTAATCTCACTTTTAATGTCATATATATAATGGATATGTTTAATTGTCTTTGATCTTTCATGAAATCGACTTGAGCTGTACTTCAGTGTACAGGCTTTTGATTTGAAAAGGTCAGAGATTCCTTGTGAAACTGTATTGCTATAGCAAATGTTTCAATTAATTAATTTCCCACTTCTTTTTTCTGACAAAAAGGAATAGATGTGTATTGGTGTTTTGGAGTTTTCCCTCCAGGAAATGATGGCAAATGCCATAAAATTCAGCTGTGGAGTTGGAAGTGCTTGGCAGTATTTCTGAAAGGGTAGATCCTTTATTATTGAGCCATAGTCTTCAAAGAGCTTCAGGTATTTAATAATGATTTGCCCAATTTAAAGAAGAAAGGCAACGCAATTCTGTCCTCTGCTTTTTTTTGCTTGTTTTTTAACTAAGCTTAGTGCTGTAGCTTTGTCGCAGCAGATAACTCCTGTCTTCTTGAGTTTCAGCATTACAGAAAGAGAAGTTTGCAGTCACTAGGTAAAGTACAATATCCCATGGTCTGGTTTGAAGTCCAGGCAGGCTTCTCTTGTGGGAGGCAGGGTCTGTGTGTTACACCTGCAGTGTTTGTGTTGGAGGGGCAGGGTCTTGCACCCTCACCAGGCTTTTGTGACCATTCAACAAGAAGACAACCTCTGGTTGTCAAATCTTAAAGTGCTAGTCAAGCTTGCAAGTTACAATGGTATGAACATGTAAGAAAATGCTTGAATGGGGAAAACTACTTGCAAATTTTTAGGGAAGTTGAATTTTAATTATTTTACCATAAATTGTCAGGCTTTTAAAAAGTTGCTTCCTCAGCCATTATTGCAGATATCATGTAGTAAATAAAAACACATTGCATTCTATCATTTTCTGGCTTTGATTGAAGAGCACTTTGGTGAGCATCAGCAGTTCTGTTGTCTGTTTCTGTGAGGGCTGTTACCCATCTGAATCTGACAGAACGCAAAAAGTTACACGACCTGAGAATCACATTTTGGCTGTTATGGTTAACAGCAGCAATTCTTTTCCCCTTGGTGAGGTTAATGGGTGATTCTGGGGCAGTGGGTCTGCTGGGACAGAGTGGGTCTGTGAAACTGTTTGCTTGGCCTTTTGACTGATGGCACAATTTTATCCTGGAAATCAATGCAATGTGCTTGATCCTTACAAGGTTCATTACAGTGAAAGAAAGTCTGAACTAATCTGCTTTTAAAAAAAGCAGCAGGGGAGAATAATCCTCCTTGGAGCTGCTGATACAGCTGATTGCTGAGCAGTCCTGGAGACAAGAGCGCAGAACCTCTCTCTGTACTAAACAATAGACGGTACTAAAGAATCCAGGCTAGACTCAAGCATTTTGAGGCTGATGTGGAAGAGCAGAATTACATCCCTTTCTCTCTTGCATTGATCTTTGACAGCTCAGCTGCCTTGAAGAAAGTGGAAGTGATTATTTGTGATATAGATATATTTCAGAAATTGCTGTAGATTTGCTGCCTGGGGCGTAAATGCAAATTACACTATTTTACTAATTAGTACCTTTCATTTTGGATAATGCAGTATATAAAATAGGACGTACTATTATGGGCTTTTTGGTTAGGAAGGAAACTGCTGATTGTGAAGTGTAATGGCAGAGAGCCAAGGTCACTTCTGTCAGACTTCAGTCTTGCCCAGATCCTTGGACCGATATGTTAGAATCACACCAGGGATCTGTTTCTGTGAGAGTTTTAATTAACCTTAGAAGACAGAGCAGGGTCAGTCTCTGTGTTGCTGTCATGCCTGTATTTTGCTTCTGCACCTTATACTTTACAGAAGTCTTCTTTGCATAGATGCTATTTTCTAAAACCAACACATACTATTTATCACTTGGGCAAAACTCCGTGGGGTTTGTATTTTTTTATCGGGTCTCAGGCCTTTCTTTTCTCATAGTTTGTCACAGACTCGGTCTGCACAGACTGCTGAAAACCTGTGTAAGAGGGGCTGAGCTGGGGGTGAACCGGCACTGGCGCTGTTTCTGAAGTTGTCCAAGACAATTCTTCAGAAACACTCCTGAAATACTGTAGGTGTTTTGAGATATGTGGTACACATCTTCAGTATGAGATCTGGAAGTGGCGTGTATCTGCTAATATATGCTTGAACAATAATTGGGGTTCTATCAACATATAATGGTGTGTGACCTTTCATAAGTCATTTAGTGACCCAATGCCTCTGGTTCAGCCTGTTAAAAAACAATAGTCTTGTTCTAAATGTTGCATGCTTTAGATGTTGACGTTAAAGCTATGTAAATGTAGGGTATGGTATTAGACATCATGAAAGGGTCCAACTGCTGAAAGAGCACACTGGAAGAATGAAGGAAAGGAAATCCAACAACTGTGTGCCCCCCCCAGGGAACAGACAGGAGGCTGAGTGGTTTATAATGGTAGGTGCATTACTCACAAGGTTATAATTTATTGGCTCCTCTGTTTCCATTACCACTGTCGAATTACTTGGGGAATTCGGGTTCTGTCAAAGTAAATGGCTCCCTTAGATTGTTGAGGCATTATGGTAAATCTGCCTTCTTTACTGAGTGTAGGGTTTGAGGTTTTTTTTAACAATTATTGCAGTTTATCACTTAAATTTTTTTTCGGGAGTTCTTAAGATCTAATAGCCAGCTTTCAAGTCTTTAGTAATTTCCTCCCAAACCAGGCGTCTTCCACTCCAGGTGCAAGGCTTATTGCTTGCTTGTTCATAATACAAACTGAGAATAACATTTGCATGAAAAAGAAACAACCTAGCAAAACAAAACATGTCTCTCCTTTTTCCCAGAAGAGAGAACATGGCCGAAGTGATAGATAGGGATGTGGTGCATTACCAGATGGGGTTGTAGGTAACGCTGGAGAGTAAGATGTGCACAGAAGGAAAATGATGTGTCAGCGTGCCTGAGCGAAGTGACGGATGGGCTGCACTCCCGTGTTGCACGGGATGCATCTTGTGTATCAGCTTTGCAGAGCTATTTCACCGTTTCAGGAGGAAGGCTGCCATTTGCTAGCCCTTGGCTTCACGTGAGTTTTGCAAGCAGAGGGAACAATGCTACTTTGCTAAATAAGCTTTTCAGCTGCCCTGTTTGTAGAAATTCTCCAAAAGTGACATTCAGTTACTTTTTAAAGAGTTCTGCCTCATCCTAGGACTGGGTATAACGGATTAAAGGAGTTGACCTCACAGTATTTCTCTGATGCCCTGTTTCTTTGCTCTTTGGATATATTGTCTATCAGGTGAAGATCCCACCCTGGGTTAGGACAGAAGAAGCAGAGGGAGTCTGGCATTGTATGCATTTATATATATTATAGCAGCAGAGGACTGTGTAGGGGATGCACTTTGTTTTGGGCAGAGGATACTCTTCAGCTTGCCTTTTTAATGGTGAGACTTGCACAGACGAGTGCTGTTCGGCAGTATGCCATGTACATAAACGCAGGGACTTACCTTACTTTTGTTCATTCTCTTTGATTTATTTGCTTCTGATGCTGTGGTTTCACTGATCAGCACTTGAACTTTGTCATAAAGCCATCCAAAAAGAAGTGATGCTTCACGTGTCAAGGGCTCTGATCTTGAGGATTTTCTTTTTGTTTGGCAGATGGCTAAAAATGTGTTTTGACACAGGAGATTAACTACCGTACTAAAGGGTATTGTGAAAAATATAGCCAGGAGTATTTAAAACCCCAGCAACTGAAGCTGTCCTCACAGAAATGAGTGAGCATAGAAGAGAAGATTGCTGAGGGGCTGTGTCAGAAAAATTCATCATTCACTGAGCTCTTACACTTTTCAGAAAATGTCCCCTTTGCAGGTGTCATCTTCATGTCCATTATGTTTTCCAGAAACTGAGTATTTTTACTCATGTTTTTTACTGTATGATGATGTTATTTTACTTGCAAGCTGGAAAAATGTATGATGGACCTGATGTGACCAAAGGGTACCAGTGCTGACAGTGGACTTTTTGTTCTGAATTGGGATGGCCAGCAGTGGCTCAGTCACACCTGAAAAAGTTGTGGGACAGTGGAGAGGGCTTTGTGCCACTAGCCCCAAATCCTCCCTATTAGTATGTGCCAGTGTGACATGCCTCTGTAGGACTCCTCTTGATGTCAAATGTGAATGCTAAGTTTAATTCCTGCACGTCATCCTTCTGAATGATTCATTACGAACGCTGGTAACGTTTAGCATATGACAGCGTTCCATGTTCAGTAGCTGGTTACTCAAAGACAGATGGATAGGCTTGCTCAATTCAGCCCTAAAGATCTTGTGCATGTTTCAACCCTGGCAGTTTTTGCCCAGCTGCCCTAAAGCTCTGCTGTGGTTTCAAGGCACATGCAGAACATTGTCATTGATGTCTAGCGAGCTGCATGACCTTTCTGAGCTTCACATTCCCAGCTGAAAACCTGCACCAGTAGCATTAGCCCACCCTCATGTGCTTCTCAGTCTTCTAAAGGAAGCTGCCCTACAAACACAGAATTATTACTAGGAAGCTGGCTTTTGGGGAAGTTGAAAAGTGCTTGGCTGTATACACTGAAGCTGCAAAGGTTGTTTTCTGCTATTGAGTGGGCTTTGGCAGAGATGCTGCACTTTGTTTGCAGGGAGCGTCGGCGCAGGGATGCAGCGATGTATGGACTGTAAGAGTACACTGTATTCCTTGTTTCTAATCTTATCAGTTCATGTTCAGGCAGTCTTCTGGTTCTGGCTGGGTGCCCAGCAGGTCAGACGGGCTGCAGGCGCTGGCTGTTGATGCCGGGTGCCTGTACTTGCAGGTCAGGGGGAGGCTACGCATGCTCTTTCTAGACGAAGCTGTGTCCATACGATCAATAAACTGCCACATAAAGTGCTACAACAATATTTTATTTATGCCACGGAGGATTTCTTTCTCTGAGAAGGTATTTTCTTATATTGTAGAGTTATTTTTGTCTGCAGTCTCATAATTTTATCTTAATAATCCCATTACAATTTCAGCTTGAAAAGGCTGTCTGGATACTCCTTGAGTTTTGCACTGTTGTATTTATACTGTCCCCTCTAATTTCACTATTCTGTTCAGTATTTCATGCTGTTTCTGTTAAGAAATAGTGCTTAAATTTCAGATAAAAAACATAGTTTACTCTTGCACTTCAGTGACCCACCTGAAATATCTTTAGCCATGAGATGCCACTTTCTTTCAAGTTGATCAAGTTGTAGATCACTCTTTCCTAGAAGCCTTTCCTTAAGCTTCAGAAAGCATTATAACTAATACTTCACTCTGATAAATGTCTTTAAGCATTGCAACATTTCAATTGATGAACTCTAGAGCATTGGATTCATTCAGAGTTCAGAGACTTTGTGACTTCTACACACCAACGCTGCTGGGGGAGCACACGGTTTTGGCTTTCCTGCATTCACTCATCACATATCAAGTTAAATTTTTGCAAGCAGTTTCAATATAGCCGTGTTAAAATCTGGTATTTTACCACAGGTTTTCCCAATCTGCCATGAGCTGTCATAGGAAGAACCCAAGATTAATTCTAATAGGACATGAGAGCCTGGACAAAGATAAACTACAGGATTTGACAAAGTCGCATGACCTTGGTGTTGCCCAGCTCCCACAGCAGCTATGTTTCTGCAGCTGGGCAGGGAGTGATGGGGAAGTACAGTGCCAGCTGAAAGCTACCTGTTTATCCCTAGTCTTGCACCAAACCAAACTGCTCCTAATTGCAGAAGCCTTGTGCATGGAGCAGCCTGGTACTTTGGTGGGAAAGTTGCTGGTCTGACCATTATGCAAAAAAACCCAAAAACAAACAAATAATAATTAATGAGAAAAATGTCTTTCTAGTGCATCATGCAAATGGGCCTTGGAACAGGTTCTCCCTGTACACCAGCCCCATATCCTTTTTCTTTTGCTGATTTGGATTCCTCTGACTGCTTGAGCCATGCCTTTTCCTGACTGTATGGGGTGGTGGGAGGGTTGCTGAGGTGCTAGTTTTGCTCACTTGGCTCCATTACCATCTTCCTCAGCAGTAATGTTAAACTTGTTACCTCCTCTTTGTGGAAAGTTTTGCTTATGCTGCTAGAGGACTGCTGAAAAACCTTTACAATTGTTTGAATAGCTTTAAAAAAAAACCAAACCAGAACATATGCCTAATAATTTAATCTTATTGTCTTTGTATGTGATTTGAACATTTTTATTCCGTTAGAAAGAACAAACATTAATTTAATGATACATGTACATGAGATGGCTCTTAGGGGAAGAACAGAAGGAGTATTACTTTTGGTATTAAAAAGACATTTTGTTTTCAAAAGCAGAGAGAAAAATTTAAAACATCTGGAATCAAGAGCACTTTCTGCCTAGTCTTTTGAACATAACTTCCATTGGTTCCACAGAACTTGCTGCTCATTGGTTGCTGTTGGCTGGGGTGACCTGTGAACTCAGGTGATGGGCAGCTGAATATCTGCCCAAAGGAACTGATGCAGCTCCTCAGGGGGTCAGTGGAAGGACTTGTCACCTGGCACTGGGCTCAGTCCTTCACATCTGCAGGCCAGCTATTGAGGGGTTAAATAGTGAAAACCTTGCTTGGCTTTGTCTTATAACTGGTTTCTGGCACTTTCAGAGCGTGGGTTGGCCCCTGCTGAAGTTTGGCTTCTCGTCCTGGTGGACTGGTTGGGATTTTTGGTGCAACTGGTCTGTTTGCATGTGGCTGACCGAGGGCAGGGGTTTCTGAGGGACGCACATCCTCATGAATACTTTAAAGCTGTTTCTGCAGCAGGTCTCCATCTTGTCCCATTTTGGAAACAGGAGGGCTTAGTTGTCTGGTTCACAGCACTGGGTGCCAGGAGAAGGAAGGCTGTGGGATTTGCTAATTTAAAAAAGGGAAAGATGGAGCTGTTTTCTTTCACCATGGTGTTTGCATAATATAATGTGACTCAGGAATGCTAAGGAGTTTTTGTCCACTTGCAGTGGCAGTGGGACAAAGGTGCAAAATCCTTTCCTGCTTTGCAGCATTCAGCCTCTTTTTTTTTTTTTTTTTTTTTAAGTTACCTTAAGGGTTTGTGNTTGGACTTTTGCCCTTTTTTTTTTTTTTTTTTTTTTTTAAGATACCTTAAGGGTTTGTGGTGGGGAGGAATTTGTCCCTCATGTTGGCTGTCAACAGGAATATGATTTATCAGACAAGTGAAGCTAATGCTGTATATGGTTAAGGAGTGCCTTTCTGTGCACAAAAATGGTATTTATGAGAAGAGGTTGCTTCTCACTCAATGCTTAGAGTGTCTTTCCACTGCTACAACAACAAGCACAAGAGTGATTATTCAGGCAAGTTAGCATTAATTTTTTTCCAAGTTTTTTGAAAATCTGATGCAAACCAATATGAATTTGCCATTGCTAATTTTAGAATGGTGTGCTTGTATAAGATAACAAATCCCAGTTTTACTTTAAAGAGAAAGTATTTTAACAGAAGGCTGGCAAGATTGTTATCAAAATGCTAATAATAATTTCTCCTACAGTCTCAGTTATTTTCAGAGGGAGGACTAGAATAGATACATAATCTGAATAATATCGATTTTAATATGTATTACTGTCTCATTAAGCTGTTATAGTCTTTCCCCTTCGGAACAAAGGTTCATTAATTGCTGCAGTTGATGTATCATTAAAGCCAGTTTAGGTGCAAGATGAGTAGAGGGAAAGAGAGAGCTGAAATGTTGACTGTGCAGTAGGGGACAGACCTTTGGGTGAAGATATTATGGTCATAACCAAACGAAGGGGACACTGCTGTGTTTGATGTGCTGCCTCCTGATTGCCTTCCTTGCAACAGCCAAGAAGTCAGCCAGACACAAGCACTATCATATTTACTTTCCTGAATGATCATTTCAGTAAATATTATTGAACATGTTTATTTGTGGATTACTTTCAAGCCAATTCCAATAAAAAACTCCTCTGTGACTTACTATAAAAAGACATGATTTTATAAATTTACTTTTTAATTTCTAAATCGATTTTGAAACAGCTTTTAGCAGGCTGGCTCTTTACTGGCTGCCTTCATATGTGTTTTGAAATGCTTTTATTTCAGCTTGTACCAGGTTACAATATTGTCATCCTTATAAGCAAATCAATATGTTTTCATTTCCAATAACAGCAATAATTTACGAATTTGTAATTATTTTAATGCAGTGAAGTAGAAGGAATTAGAAGGAAGTAGAAGGAAGATTTTGTTTTGATTGTGTTTTGATTGACTTCAACTAGCATTTAGTTGTGTGTAAATGCGATACACACAAATATAGGTATGTACACTATATATATATATATATATATGTATATTTTTTTGTCAGAAGGGCCTGTTCCATGCATTCTCGTGTCTGTATCCAATTTAGTAAACTGTGCATTATTGTCAAATGTGTGTGTGTTGTGTCACAGCACGGTGGCAGGTCCTGCCGCATCTCTGGACATGTGCCCATGGGGAACCCCTATTGCAGGGCATGTGTCCTCCAGGGATCATAGGAGTGCACACATGCAGCCTCCTCCTGCACCCCAAAAATACCAATCTGTGCTTTTCGTGTGAGGGAGAAGGGGTGTCAAACAAGGGGTTGGCTGGAGAGGAGGCAAGGAAATGCGTCCCAGCGTGCTGCAAGGCGCCTGTTCCTTGAGGATGCTGGGATGTGCCGTGAGAGGCTCATCTGATGCTTGTTGGTGAGCCTCCTGGTGATTTCATGCTAAAATGTCACGAGATGAGACACAAATAGCACAGAGTTTCCTGGCAGAAGTGTGATCTGCAGCATGTTGAGTGGGCACGATGCATCAGTGCCGAGGCTGCTGCTCCTTGGCCAGCTCTGTGTGGGGAGGATGCAACGCTGTGGAAGAGGCAGGCGAGGACATCTTTGTGTTCAGTCCAGCACATCTTGCCTTTCAGCCAAGAGTTTTTTGTGGAGAGCCTCATTCTTTTGCATACACTCTTTCTAAAATCATAAACCGCTCTGGGAGCATACAGTCATAAAATACAGTAAAATTGTAGTTGAAAACCAGGAGATGAAATTTTTTTGCTTATTATCTTCTGCTGTGTAGGTAATTATGTTGTTAGATCTTAGTAGGAAACATCTGATTATTTATATTTCACAGTCATGCAGCAATGTAAAATCTGAACCAATCACACCTTTTTAACAATTAGTAATTTTTTTGTAAAAGGAAAGCATGTTGCCTTTGATCTGTATTGCAGAAGGGAAAATTAATTTTTTCCTAGTTAGAGTTTTATCTGTTCTTTTGATAAACATGGGACTTCCTTTTATGTGCAGTTAGTCTCACTTTTATCTGAATATAAACTTCCGTGGTGGTGGCTAATGTTCAAAATAATTCAGCATATTTTGAAGAAGGGACTGTGTAGGTCATGATCTGTAATAATATTGTTCAGCCAGGGAGAGGTCATTTTGTGCTTCTTAATAAACAAGAACTCAATGGCCAGGGTTAAATGGCCATCTCCCCCTCATCCCTGGCTTCTAAAACCAGGAAGCAAGTAGCTAATGGGAAGGTTGGTGTCTTCCTCCCTTTGTCTTGTCAGCAGCACACTATAAGAAGTACAGAGGTGTTCAGAGCCACAAGGTGTTCAAGAGGCACATTTGCTTTCCAGTCTCTCCACTTTTGGTGTTCGTTTCATATGAATTTTATACTGTTGAAATCGCTGTCACTGAGAATTAGTTTTGCCTGTTGTATTAAAAAAGTCCAAAACAACAAAATATAGCATTGAATTTGCTGCCTTGTGCAGTGTGTAAAGCTGAGAGAAAAGCCCTGTCTGCCCCCACAAATAAGAGCAGGAAATAGGTTTGGTGCCTTAAGTCACTGTGATTGTCTGGGGGCCCCGGGGGAGTTTGTTATGCTGTTTAATGCATCTCCTCTCCCAACTGTTTCACCCACCTTTAAAAAGTTACAAAAAATAGGAACACCAGAAGCAAACATCTTTGTTGGTAGTGGTAACAGAAGATCCAGGAACAGATCTGTGTCATTGTGCCGTTCCTGCAGTGCTTCATCACCGTTTGAAGACATCCATCCAGCAGTCAGGAGTGGGCAGAAACAGTCCACCCAGGGCCTGCGCTCTGGTTCTCCTGTCCTCTTTCTCTCTCCACATGAATCCTCACTTTTCAGTGGGCCAGGGCACCTGTTCACTTCTGCATGTTGAATTTTTAACCTCTCAAATTAGCACATCCTTTCTAGCCTATACTGCAAACCCCAGCTTTCAGAATGAGCATTGTCACCTTTTTTCTGTGTGATGAGCTCAGAGAAGGACCCAGAAGATGAGCTCCTTCCACGTGGATGATTAAATGCTCCATGAGTCACTGGTGATGCTAGTGGTCAGGGACCCTGGGAGAGGGGGATGCTTGGCGGTAGCTAATGACAGGATGACTGTGCCATGTAGAGTCATACTGAGAGGCAGCACAGGGCTGGGCAGAAAATGAGAGAGGATTATTTTGGATGTTTGGTTTCCTATGGGAGTAGGGCTTGTTTGATAGTCTAATCTTAAAAATATGAGGAAAGTGTTTAGGGAGAATTTGCCCTGACAGTGTTGTCAGTTGGTATTCAAGTGCAGTCAATAATAATGCTAATAAGCTTTGAAGAACACATTGAACTTTCTTTGTTTCCAGTTCTCTGAGCTCAGAAACCTCTGCTGCAACAGGGACATGATCAGCTGTTGCTGATGAGCATCTTCCTCATTGCTACAGCAGAAAAGGAGTTGGTGGGCTTGTGCCATGGTGTATCTGTCATTGAGTTAACACTGCCTAAACTCAGCCTGCTTTGACCACTCTTCACATAGGCCACTTAGAAAACAGAGGTCGGGGCAGCTGTCTCTGGCCAGTGAACGTGGGAGGAGAACTCAGGATGCACAGAGGTGACAATAAAAGGGGCTCACAGTACCAAGGAGAGGAGGGATATTTCCAATGGCTGATGTTCTTAAATTCTTTGTAGTTCTTTGTTTTTCATCAAATGAGGCTTAAAAATTCCAGGAGGTATTGCATTTGTTCCAGCCTCCTTCATGTGCTTTGCCTTTTTGTTACATTTCATACAGAATAGAAATTTAAATTCTTCCATTCTCAAGTGAAGGGATGAAAGGAAATGACCTTAAGTTGCACTAGGAGAGGTTCAGATTAGGTATTGGAAAAAAAAAATTCACTGCAAGAGTGATTAGGTACTGGAGTCAATGGAGTCACCATCTCTGGAAGTGTTCAAGAGATATCTGAATGTGTCACTTGGTGGTATGGTTTAGGGGTGATCATGGTGATGCTGGGTTGGCGGTTGGAGTGGATAATCTTGAAGGTCTCACCTAACTTTGATGATTCTGTGATTCGCTCAGCAATACCTTTCATGTAGTGGGTAGTTTCAACACAAGAATGCTGCCCTGCCAGAGAGGGTCTTTCCTATTTAAGTTGATCATTTGAGAATTAATTCGTCTGGTTATGAAAATTGTGGTGAAAGAGGGGTGTGTTTTTTAGGATCTTGGATGTAAAAGTGTATTTCCTTTAATACTCTTCATAGCTATTGTTGGGGAGACTTTTTGTTGATACAGGGGCTGGGGTGAAAAGAGTCTGAGCTCACAGTTAAAACAAGAGATAGCAGAAAACTGGATAGAGTTGAGGTTCCTCAGCTGGTCTGATGTTTTTGATGAACACGTGCTTCTTTGATTGAGTCAACTGATGAGTTTAAGGTTTTTGATAGTGATGCCAATTCCCCAAATCAGTGATTCCTGTTCAGTGCTGGTGAAATAAATAGAAGCCAAGCACTGAGCAAAGACTGTGGTCAGCCTGAAGTTGTCTCATTAGTGTGTAAACTCAGAGCCATTGTCAGCGAGCAGATAAAGGCCAGAATGAATCTCAGGTAAAATAGTAAAGGTTACTTCAGGGGTTTTTATGTGGGTTTCCCCCCTCCCCTGAAGAGTTTAAAAGAGCATTAAAAGATGCCTCTATAGCAGTATTTCATTTTTTGATATCATATAGCTGCAGACCCAAGAAAGTAGTAGTATGAGGAGAGCCTGATCCTTGTAATGTTCAGTATCCTAGCTGTTTAGTAGCTTTGTCTGAGTGAGCTTCAAATAAACACTCTTCTGGTTTTTGTGGCTTTTTTTTCAGTAATTAATGAAGGAATGTGAGTAATCTGCTGCTTGGCAGATTTGCTCTTTAGGACTCTGACTCTGTTTAGTGGGAGGTGTGAGAAATCACTACCATAGTAAGTAGCAATATCGTAGCACCTCAGTAGAACCATTTTTGAGTGTTGCTGGAAGGCAGTAGTCTCCTTCCTAGGACGAAAAGCTTGAGAAACATCACTCAAATAGCTTTGCTTCATTGACCTGGTGAAAATATTATTTAAGATAATTGTTTGCACAGATGAAGTTGCTGTATTATTTCACTGTATGTCTGTCAGGTGTTCCTATTTTCTGCTCTGCATGCCATGAATAGATTTGCTTTTTCCCTCTTATTTCATTGTATTTGCTTTCATTGCACATGCAAGAAGCAAAAGGAAACAATTTTCCAGAAATAAAGGTCTCACGTGGAGGCTGTGTCCTCATCACCATGTTCCCCACGGGTTCAGGCCATGGAGGGGTGTGCTCCTGTTGGGGTGTGGGAGGATGTGTTGTGTTTTCACTCAGGCTTGATGGGAGGTGACAGCTCAGGAAACCCCCATGGCCCACTCTGTGCCCCTGTGGTGTCCAGTGCTGCCAGTGCCCCTTGCCACTTACAGCTGCCTGGGCAGCAGCAGGCCAATGTCCCCATTGCCATCTCCCCTTGACATTGTCTCTGCCCCATTGCCATCACCCCTTTGTCCCAGGATGCTCTCTGTGTGGGGCAGCAGACAACCTGTGGAGCAGAGCACTTGCTCATCTCCGGACACTCTCTATCCATTTTGCATGTGAGCAGCATTGGAGCAGTGATAGACCAAATGAATGTCAATGTCCAAATGGAGATGTGGACACCATGTGGTGTCCCTTAGGGTTCTTTATTGGGACCAGTACTGTTCAGTATCTTTAGTAATAACATAGTGGGATTGAGTGCACCCCCAGAAAATGTGCTGATGACACATGTCAAGTGGTGCTATTGATATGCTTGAGGGAAGGGATGCCATCCAGAGGAACCACGACAGGTTTAAGGAGTGGGTCCATGTGAATCTCATGAAGTTCAGCGAGGCCAGGTGCAAGGTTCGGTACCTCTAGCAACTACTATAACTACAGACCAGGTTACAAATGGACTGAGAACGACGCTGCCTAGAAGGATTTGGGATACTGGTGCATGGAAAGCTAGGCATGAGCTGACAGTGTATGCTTGCAGCCTGGAAGTTGAGATGTCTCCTGGCTTGCATCCAAAGCAGCATGGCCGGCAGGTTGAGGGATGTCATTCTGCCCTACTTCGTTCTCATGAGACCCCACCTTGGGTACTGTGTCCAGCTCTGGGGTGCCCCATACAAGACAGATGTGGACCTGTTAGAGTGGGTGCAGAGGAGCACTTCTCCTATGAAGACAGGCTGAGACACTTGGGGTTGTTCAGCCTGGAGAAGAGAACATTCCAGGGAGACTGTATTATAGCCCTCCAGTACCTAAAAGGGGCTTATAAGAAAGATATGTAGAGATTTTTTTCACCAGGGCCTGTAGTTACAGGACAAGAGGCAAGAGCTTTGAAGTGGAAGAGGGTAGATTTAGATTAGATATAAGGAACAAATTCTTTACTGTGAGGGCTGACAAGGCACTGGAACAGGTTTCCCTGAGAAGTTGTAGATGCTCTATCCCTGGAAGTGTTCAAGGCCACATTGAATGGGGCCTGGAGCGATCTGGTCAGTAGAAGGTGTCCCTGCCAATGGTAGGGGGGTTGGAACTAGATGATCTTTAAGGTCCCTTCCATCCCAAACTATTCTGTAATTCTGTGACTCTATGACCAGAGAATGAACATAGAAAATAGGACATGGCAGACACAGCTACAGACAGTGAAAAGTAAATATTGTAAAATGAATGTGTGTGTGTATCATGAGGTTACAGTAGTTCACATGTCTGCTGTTGATTCTTTAAACATCGTGATGCAGTATGAAGATGCTACAAGGAAAATTGTATTTTCATGCTGAAAGGTTTGTTTGGGTATAATGCTTCCAAACTGAATACAGACCTGAATAAAAATGGAGTCATTCTCTTATCTTTATTCCATCCCAGCTTTGCTGGAAGAAATCCTTTGATTTGCAGAAGAGTTTATAGTGGAAAAATCATTTGACATTAATAACAAATATAGTCTCATCTTTAATGGATTGTTTAAATTTTGCAACAGGTGTTCTGTTTCTGAACAATAATAGTAAATTCTTAACCTTATGTTACAGTTTCCAGTTCTTCAATAAATAAAGGAATCATTGGTTAATGTTTCTTCACTCCATAGAATCCTTCATAGAAAACAGTAAATATCAGTGCTTCCTTTGTGGTTGAAAAGTTAAAGCACGACCAAAGGAACCCACGACCAGCACAGCAGAACGAGGGAGTGACCACACGCCTCCAGACTTGAGCAGTGTTCTGTTGTGGCACTTGGTGCACTCAAGCTCTTGTCATCATCCTCATGTTTGGAAGGAGCGTGACAGACGATTCACACAAGTTCCACCTCCTTTGCTGTGTGCTACAGCTCTGTTTGGCTTATAGCCAAGTTTAGTTACTTTAGTTGCTGAAATTGTTTTCCTGTTCTATTTCCTAGTATTAAATTGCTGTAAAATTAACTGGAAAACTACTATTATATACCCTGCTTCTTTATTTTGTCTTCACATTCTGTGTCTTTTTTGTTTGCATGTGTTTATTTTTCCTTTATTTTCTCTTCTATTGCATCTGTGAAGCTTTTGTTCTCAATTTTCATGTCATTTGACATATGAGAGAAGCCAAATAAAATATTTCACTTTTCTGTTTCAAGTTGAAAACCAGTTTTTATGCTGAACAATAACTGTATTACAAGGAAGCCTGATGTGCCCTTAGTGCCATTACAATATGTTGAATAAAAGGTAATTTAATGGAAACAGCAGAGTATTTGAAAGTTCACTGCATGAAAATTGGATTTTTGCCTTTTATTATTTACATTGCACCTTATTCATATTTAAGGCCACAGGGATTATCACGCTTCTTAATGGCTTTATTTAATAAAGGCTGTGCATTTCACAGTATAGGATCTAGCATGGGCTTCAATCTGTTATCAGGATTTCAATTAACTAGCTTTAGCTTCAGTTGACCTATAAATCCGATAAATATATCTAAATAATTAATTTGCTTTTACTGGCTGATAGTGGCTACTTTTAAATACAGCTGCTTTGTAGTTAGCTGCTGAATGGTACAACCATGCTCATAACTTGCTTTTATTCTTATGATTCTAAAGATTACATATGTCTGTTAAAGTGACTGGCTAGGCCAGGACTGGTCTCTCAATGTAAAAGACCTTGTAGAGGGGCTACAGTTGTGGCTGAGGCCCATCGCAACTGGGATGCAATTTCACCTTGAATTTTGGGAAAAGAGGTTTGGAACAGGTAGATGTTATGAATCAACACATCCCTTAACTGGAGTCATTCATCCTCTGGCTGTGATTATGTACACTGTAAACCGAGGGCTGGATGTAGTCAATTCCAGGGTGGAAGAGTGGTGATAATTACAGGAGACTGAATGAAATTCTGTTGTTCTTACATTTGGGTCTTCCCTTCACCTGTGCAGAATCATGCACCCATGTGACTTTGCAGTCAAGGCTGGGTTGTTGGGGTTTTTTTGAGTGGCATTTAAATCTTGATAAGCACACAAAACAAATAATGTTAATTTTTCGCTGCACCCTTTTGGGTATTGAGAGAGACTGAAATTTGATTTTAAGTGAACATTGTAAGCAGACAGTCTTGAAAAGGTGTGCCTCAAAAGTGCAGAGATAGGGTCTAGCACTTCCAATATTCCCTCCTGTAAATTCACTCTCTGCACACCAAAATATTGATACCCTGAAATAAGGAATCAGCCTTGTGCCAAGCTCTGGGGACAAAATAAATACCAAATAATCAGTTCAGTGGGACACATGAAGCATGAACATAGAGCCAGCCCAGACACCCACTAAAGCTGGCACTCCTGCCCCAAAAGAGAAGAGCAGTCCATATTCCCGAGCCGTGGAGCTGCTGTGCCACCCCCTTGGTGCTGCACACAGGGGTGCTCAGCGATTCACCCAAGAGCAGCAGGATGACATCCAGATTGGCACCTGTAGAAAAGCACTGTTGATCTGAGGTTCCTGGTCTTTTCTGAATTTCTCCAGCTGGCTCATGTCCTGAGCACCGGAGATTTGAGACCTTCAGGGACCTGCAAAGACCAGGACACCAGTCGAATTTAAAATGTTTAAGTTGCAATACCTAAAGCTTTAAAGACTTTTTTCTGCCTATCAGTGCATGATTAACTGAGTGTATGTACTCAAAGAGAAATGTAATATTTATTAAACACAGTTAATTTAGACATTTTGGCATTTGGTATGCAAAGATTATGCATTTTTCCCAGGAGTTATGTTAATTATTTCAGCATGATAACTTTTAATTTTAAAAGGGTTTTTCTTTGCTAAAGGGAGGGTTATATGTGCATGTGTACAAGGAGAACTTTAATTAAAATTTCTGTTCTCCATTGTTTCAGGAGTTTAAAATGCTCTTTTTTCTCTGTGAATCAAAAAGAGTGCATAAATTTACAGGGCTCAAAGGGTTAATGTGTGAATATGAACACATTCAAGGTTATATTGCTAACAGCGCCCTTGTGTTGGCAAAGGAAAAAGATTAAACAGTCTCAATTTATTTCTCTTGCTAAATAGTATTTTGTTCTGTATTGTTAGAAGAAATCATTCCATATCTGGAGAAGATGGAAAACATGGAAATCATGATGCTGCCTCTGCTGACCTTAATATAATTTTATTTTTAACTATTTCTCTCCCAGACCTCCTGAAAGGCTTGAAATAGAAACAACTCTGTTTTTCTGAGGAAAGTCTGAGCATTTGTAATGCGATTCTCATTTTTGGTACCTACTGCAACAGATAAAATGTGGGAAGTTCTCCTAATGTTTGTCCGTACATCTGGACACTGGGAAACAGATACATATTCTGTGGGAAAATAGGGTATGTTCAATAAGTTTGCAAAGTATTAATCAGTTGGTACATCTAATTTAGCCATGATATAGGAGATAGTTGCCAGTGTTAGAGAATTGATGAATAAACTGGGGTGGGGGCTGGGATGGGGAAGGCAATGTAAGAGTTGGTGTCAAAGCTGTCAATTTCTTGCCGGTTCCTACAAGTTCTTCTGAAAACTGTTATGAATTTGAATGGAAAAGGAGAAACCATAAAAAAAAAAATCTGTTTCTTTCCTCTTAACAGATGTTGATTATAGGACAGTCCTAGTAAAAATACAACTTCTGTAAATCAGTCCTTGTCCAGAGTAAGCTCCAGCCATGGAGTACAACAGCGCTGCAGAGAACCCAGAAGGGACACCAAGGTAACTTCTCCCCTTGAAACCTATGATCAAAATGCTATCATCATTCACTGGGAGAGGTTCACTTGTGCCTGCACCGCCCTCTCCTGTTGAAATTCTCCCAGAAAAGTCAGGAGGGAATAAATGCCTCTGCTGCTGCAGCTGTCTCAGGCTCCCTTTGGTGGTGCTCTTGACGGGGTTGTCACCTGTCCTGAAAGGGTTAGGATTTGCTACCCAAATGTTATTTGCTGAACCAGTAACCCTTAAATATCATGTACATCAGCAATACAGGTCAGAGGAGCCACATCACTGGAAACTGCTCATCTGCTAACCACCATCTGGCAAAGCAGCTCCTGTAACAACAAGAAAAGCAAATAATATAAATGTTTTGATTCAGGAGTTGTATTTTCCTTTGAAGGTTGATAGTAAGGGGTCAGTCAATTAAGAAGGAAACTTTGGTCTCACTTCAACTCACTGCCTCGGTGAACCTTTGTTTCATTATTTTATTTCAATATAAACATTGCTATTTTTACCTTAAAAATAACAAGTGTTACTGATAGAAAATGGTCTGCTAAGACAAACTGATCTGTAGCTAATAGGAACACTCCTTCTGTACAAGGCACACACATCTTTCTCTTGGGTGTTTGTGATCAATCTGTTTTTCTGCTTTTTGCCAGTGGAAAGGCCCTGGCTCATTTCTTTCTTGTGAATCATATTTTGATTTTCTCATTTTCTAGTGAAGTGAGTAAAGTTGATTTGGGCATATACAGACTGTAACTTCTACACATACCTGTGATAAGATGAAATGCATATTAATAAAATTTCTGAAATTATCTTCTACTATGAGCTTATTTAATGCACTAAAGCCTTCTAAATAAGTTCAGAATAAATGACAGGGTTATTCACATTCAGTACTTCTTACCAAGTGCATTTGTATGAAGGATTGGAAGGAGGAGGCAACATGCCCTGGGTTTTTAGCCCAAGTTTGGGCCAGGGGACCAGGACTCCTGATTGTGTTGAGGAACAAGCACACCTGGTAGGATGAAAATAGCCCAAAGGGTCCTTACCTGTAAAGAAGTACTGAAGCAGGGCTGATGTGCCTCACGGGTTATGCAGAATAATCTGGGTATGAATATGAAGAGTGTGTCCCTGCACATTGCTGGTAGATCACAGAGTCACGGAGTGTTTGAGTTTGGCAGGGACCTCTGGAGGGCATCTAGTCCAACCCCCCTGCTCCTCTGCCACCAGTTGGCAAGTAACGAACAGAGGTACTGAACAGCACATCAATACAACAGAGACTGTGCCAGGTCATGGCAGTGAAGATAGTGGATTCAGAAGTAAGCAGTCCTTAAAACTGTAAACCTGTTGTTCTTGCATTGTTAGGATCTCACTTTTTTAAAGGATGCTTTTGGCTAGTTTCATGATTGGGTGTGTGTTTTAATGTTCTTATCTGTGCTATCAGCAATTGGAAGCAGAGCTGGAAAGTGTAACCACTTCAGCCACTTAGCCGTGAGAGTCTTTCTTTCCTTCAGGCTTTGGAAATTGTCACCTGTCCTGAAAATCTATAGCTTATCTTTGCTTTGGGGATACTGTGAGCTAATCTGAAGTATTTATAGCTATTAGAGTTGTTTGACAAACAGGTTCAGCCAAATAAGAGAGAAATCAGCAGAGCAGATTAATAGCAGGGAGTCCTTTGTTTAACTTGGCAAGGCTCATCACAAGCTATCAAAGCAAGCAGTCGCTTTGTCAGTAGTGTTGAATGGATGAATATTATAAACAAAGAGGTCACCAAGTCTTACAGCCTAGTTTTCCTAAGAAACACAAGGGCTTGCCAAACAGCTTTAGGACTAGAATATAGGTGGTTTTAGTATTCAAAGCATATGGGATTCATAACTACTGTTCCCTTTGGTATTGGTGAGTTTTCTGAAAATACAGGAAGGAAAGAGGTCTTGAAGGAGCCCAGACGTGACATGCAACCCATCTGTTTTTCTGAACCATTCCTCTAAATTAATTCCATTGCTTCCCAAATAGAGTTGGTAATAGGATGTTGAAAACAAAAGTATTTCAGAACCAATTTTGAAAGGAGTTCCCAGTGGCCTGTTAGAGATGCCGGTATTCTGACGATAATTCTTCATTCCCAAGTGAGGTATTCACTTAAGGCCCTAGTTCAACAGAGGCTTTAAATGCATATTTGTGTTAATCTCTGTTACTACAGTTTTGCCTGTGGTTAACTCTAGTAGTGTGTTCTCAATTAAACATGTTTCTGATGTGTCCTCTGCAGAAATAAAGGGCTGACTTGAGGTTAGAAATAATTTCCTCTAAGTAGCTACCGAACTCTGTTCAGGCTGTACCTGTCTGCATCTATTTAGCACAAGACAGGGTGGTGACTTATGTCCTCCTTTCAGGAATTGTTTAAGAAAACAGCTGAAGTCTTCCACTTGACTAATTTGCAAGAGAGTAGCTGAAGGAGCTAGGCAAAAAGCAGGACTATAAAATGTAGTTTGGGGTTACTGCTCTTTGTCAGCTGTTGCAGGGACGATGAGCATTGCAAGTGTCGTAGGCGTCTTTAATTATATATGGCCTACTTCCTGAAATATTCGTAAGAAATGGAGATATGAAGTGACAGTTCTGGTTGGAAGGTCTAAAGGTTATTCTTAAATATCAAGAAGGTGATTTTCACTACCAGGTTCTCCATCTAACAAAATAACTGGATTGCTGTGTTCACAGGAAAAAAATGTCAAAGCTGTTCTTTCACCCATGCATCTTCTTTCACCCATGTCTTCCTTGCCATCCCACAATAACGATTGGTGTAGATGTGTCTTAAAGTCCTAAGCACCACAGGTGTGAAAAAATCCTGGCTCCTGATGAGGAGCCAGGGAGTGAAGACAGTGATTTATAGGACAACATAAGCATTGCAGAATTCAGAAGCAAGTATACTCTTCAGTTTTAACTTTGATGAGTCCTGTGAGCCCTGCAGGACTGGTGAGTCCTGTAAACCATATGGTTAGCAAGTTGTGGAAATTCCAGTCTGAAAATAATGTAAAAATAGAAGAACTGGTTTTAGCACTTTGTTTTTTACTGCCTGTGCTTACATTAGGATTGTGTTAGAAATAGGAACACTAAACTTTTACAGCTGGCAACAGGTGGAGGAGGATGAACAGAAGAACTGTGTTCTGGATGTGCAAGATGCAGATTATGAGACTTAAAGGTGCTCCTGTTTTAATAAGTCATTTAAGTGTGGCTCAGCAGTAACTCCCTATGGGCAGTCATCAGTCGTTTCTGCACAATTGAGACTGCCACTGCCTTGGTGTGTGTCCCACTCCCAGTCCCTCACCATGCTGGTCTCACAGGGGTGCTGGAAGGGGAGGAAGGATGAACCAAACAACTGTAGTGTCATCCTAGTCCCCCCATCTCTGGGGAGTGCCTTTGACTGAATTTTGTTTCTCATCTCCTATGCAAGCAGGGAACAACCCTTCTGTATTACCAGCCTGCACTGCACACTAGCTATTCAGACATGGCAACATTTGCTTGAACCAGTGCTGCCCTGTCCCCTGCCTTCTCTGGAGGTTGCTCACGTGTTTCTCTGTCCCTGACACTGGCTCAGCTATGTGTGACCCTGCAGTGTTTCCTCTGCTTGCTCAGTTGTGTTGTTCACTGTAGGTGCTGTTATTCACAGACACATTTAGCTGCAGTCATACCAAACCTCATTTGGCCATCTTGAATGGTATTTCGAACCAATTCATGGTCATTTCTAGAAAAAGATCCCAAACTTAAGCCTTGCTTTAACCAGATTACTTGCTTGGAAATTGACTTGCAGGATGCCTGGTGTTTACTAATTCTACCTAATGGCTGCTGTTGTCTTGCCAGCAAGTGCAGGTGGTGCTTTGGATGGTCTTAGAGACCACTCCTTCTTCAGGGGTGACACATCATGACCCAGCAGCACCCTGATCCCTTTTGGTGCCTCCTGCTAATTCACATGACCCTCCTAAAAGTGCGGTAAAGCAGCAGAGCACTCTTGGCCTATGCTTGCCAACACTAGATATGTGAAAGGAAACACATGGTCATTGCCTTCAGCCTTCTCATATGGGAGACAACTGCCACAAAAAAGTCCTTCTGGAAAGATCTACAAACCACCTGCCTCGTGATGGCCTGATTTAGCAGAGGCTACAAGTCACTTACCAACATTTATTAAATGTAAGATCAAAACGCAAAGAAAACAGTAGGAGCAGGATGAGCCCTGCTAGTGTTTATAGATCCCTAGGACAGCATGGAAAAATCTGGTACAATATACCCAGATATCCAGGAAAACATCTCCCCCAGCTAGGACTCCATTTGACGTGAACATGGGAACAGAGTATGTCAGCCTAGCATGTGAGGGGTTTTAGTGCCAGGGTGTGCTGGGCTGTGCCCTGCCCAGCACCATCACTCCAGCTGCGGGAATCTGGACACTGCAAAACACGTATTTTAAAATTGTCACAAGCTGGCATTTTGTGAGCTGCCTCCTCCCATGACTTGGAAGAGTGGCTGATTCCCAGCAAGCCTCAGCACATGACTAGGCAAATTGCTGCTTTCGTGCCCATTTGCAGCCCTTAGAGTTCTGTATGAGGTCAAATTGCTCAACCAGACACTTCCTCCTGCACCTCCCCCTGGCCTCATTTTAGGTAAGTCCTTGCTGGCATGAAGAGCTGCAGAAGTAGTCTCAGGAAAAGAGCAATCCTGAGCATGGGTCCTGCCTGGCTGCATGGGATGTAAGCACTTGGTTGCAGCTCTTAATTAAAGCCTGAATAATGATGAACCATAAGGGGTTTTTACTAGGCCTCTTGGGATTTTATAATTTATTCTTATAATAAGGACAATAGGAAATAATTGTCAGTTGTCCGCATCAACAAAGTCTGGAGCGGATGACAGGGACAAGCTGCTGGATCTCTAATTTGTCCTTGATCACAGTTCTCCAGGTGTCTGGTAATGGAGTAGTCAACACATTAGGTCTTGTCTGATCAGCAAAATGTAAAGGAATGGTGGTGGTTTATCCCAAATATTATTCCTCTGCCTGCTTTATGTGGTTTTAAGTATATATGTGCATATATAGGGACAATATAGTTCAAATTTTTTTAAAAGGTATGAATTCTCTGATTTGCCATGAAAGTTCAGCCTGGAGTCTGGCTGTTTCATTTGTACAAATACATTTAGGAGGAGGAAGGCTGATGTTATTTTCAGGTAAATGGGGTGCTCTGCTGCTGTTGGTACCAGGTAGTTTGACGAGGGGTAAAGGGCTTTTAATTTTGTGACCATAGCTGTGCTTCTTAGAGCAGTCAGGATGAGTTGTGGAGCCAGAAAAGATTGTGCTCCTTCTGTGTGGTTGTTCAGTAATGAGTGTTTAACATTTATGTTGGTAAGTAAATCTCTCTTATGAAAAGCAAGCTTTAAAGGAAAAAAGGAAGTCTGTTTGCAGCCCCAGACCTGGCAGCACTTTGGTTTTCATTATTATTTATCTGCAGGCACCATTCTCCGTAAGAGATCCCAGTTTCTCTCACACCTGGCGACACATTACTCTGTCAGGAGTCTGTAGGATATGTGTGTTTTTAAAAAATCATGTGTATTGAAGTTGTATGGTAAAAGAATCACGTGTTACATTTTAGATGTGTCAACCAAGGGGAAAAGCACTAAAAAGAAGGAAGGAAGAAAAAATTACATCAGAGCTGAATAATTTTTATATTCGATTGTTTCACAGGAAAATGTAGTACAGCGAGTGTGCATAATTTACTTCTTCTTGTTGACTCCCTTTGCAGAACTGTATCTGAATCATTTCCTGTTAGTGAATAAAATCAAGAGGTTTTCAGGGTTGTTTAGTCTGGGCAACTGGGAGTTGGTGTAGCTAATGTGTTCCAGGAGGTTAACCACTGTGAACTCTCTTGTCTGAGCCGTTTCCCTTTTTTGGGTGGTTTTCTACCCATACAGTTGCCCTTCAGGTAGCAAGTTATCAGCTGTCTCGTCTGTAATGTGAAAGAAATGAATCTGTGGCAACATAAAATCTCAAAAACATGTATTGTCTGTCTCTGCTGTAGCCAGAGATGGGGTAAAGGAGAGAGACTCTTCTACAGCAATGATTTTTACTCACAGAATAAAGACATTCATGCTTTATGTGCAGTAGTTTTTGAAAGCCTCATTTTGTATTCACATAAAATCATGGTAACAGCCAGGGTATTTATCTGTGATTCACATCTTAAACTCATGGGAATGTGTTTCCTCTGAGGCATTTTAATGGAAATTTTTATTTACGGATAGAATCCAAAAATGAGTAGGAATTTTAGGTGATGCCAGCAATGGGGAGTAATTAATACAGACTCCTTCTGACCTCTGTGGTGCTCTTGCTGTGGAAAACTGGGCACAAGCAATGTGGCTTTATGCTTGCAGAGCCATCTGGAACGGGTGATTACACGGTTTGCATTTGGCTCCTGATGTCAAGATCCTCAGGTCAGAGGGTTTCTTCAACAGCGCGGTTTCTGTGGCATCAAGTCGCTAATCACGCACGGGATGCCTGCAGGCGATTGCTGCTGGCAGTGCTTTCTTCAGCATTTAACCTGGGCGGTTTGGAACACCAGTGCTTCTTGTACTTTTTTTATTAGCTACATTTGTGAGCTTTTCATTGATTTCCACCCCCCTCCTTTTTTTTTTCTTTTAACAGCGACTGATGTATTTGCAATTAATTATTTAGTGGACATAGTATGACATAAAAGAGAATATTTTACAAATGATTATATTTTTCTCCTTTGTGTGGCTTTTCTCTCTGCTCTCTTGTGATCTCTCCACAGCTGATCTCATGGATGATGACAGTAACTGCTAATGGTCTTCCACTTGTCCACAGTTATAGGTGTGCTACATTTCAGCCCCTGCATGAAGAATAAATTCTCAGGTTCCTTAATGGATATTTAGAGAGTATTTTTCATGTGTAACAGGAACATGCTAATGGAAAGCAAAAGCCAATTCCATTCTTGGGTTTTAAATTAATTTGTATAAAAGCTCTGGGTTTAATTCAGTTCAGAATGTGCTCTTAAATCAGTAATAGAGGAAGAATGGTGAATATGGTGAATACTAGAAAGCTGATGTTCATTATTAGAAAAGAAATGCACTCTTATTTGTCATACAGTTCACATTAACAGAATGGCTGCAAACCATGGAACTCCATTGTAAATGGTACCTTACAAACCATTTCTTTACAAATTTCTGTTTGACTTGAAACAGTAATCAACCCTTTTGAAGCATTTTAAAAATGCTATGTATACCCCTCCAGTATTTTGTGGTAGGCACTTTTAATTAGGCTTATAGTGGACCCCAGATCTGTAGAATTAAATGAAGGTGAAAGCCTCTTAACAAATTTTTTTATTTGTGTGTTTAACTAATACTGTACCAGGTCTTACTAGTCTGAGGGTCCAAAAGAAGCACTGACTGAATAATTTTATTCCTAAATATATGTACCTTGACAAAGGCAGTTTTTAATAGCAGAATTTCATTCTTCATGTATGCAGGTATAAGATAAGAGTCCTTCAGTTAGCTTAACAAAAGTCAAAGAAAATATGCTGACACTGATCTGGCTGTGATGTTTACAAAAACTTTCAGTGAGCTTCTATACTAACTTTCATACTATAAAGCCAGAGAGGTCATTGGACTTGAATAATACATTGGGTTTTATTAACAGTTCTTTTATGAAGTTACTTTCACATTTCACTTGTAGGTTTTACGTACACCCAACAAGCAAAAGAAAACGTGGGAAGTTGTGTGGCAAATGGCCGTCTCTCATCATTGCTTAGGGATGGATGGTCTTGGTGGGTGGGTGAGGATGCGAGGTGGGACCATGCTGTCCGTCACATGGGGTTGTGGCCATACCTGTTCCTGGGACCCCAGCCATCTCTGCTTCTCCCCACTTTAGGATGTGAATTGAAAGTGGATGCCTACAGCTTCAGACAGAGGCAGAATTTAACACAGGAATCAAGCAGGTTTTCTGGGGGAAAGGGAGGCGTGAGAAGAGACCCCAAAGCCGCCTGGTGCTGCTACCTTCTGTTGTTTCCCTTCTACAGCTTCTGGTTAGGCTGGGAAAAAAAAGAGATCAGTTACTTCAGCTTTGAGAACCCTATCTGAATGTTTATTAATTAGAGCTCCTCTAATACCTTCTGTTTTCTCTGAACATCTTTGGACAGTAGTAAGGGAGATGTATCCTCTCTCAAAATTTTGTTGTCTTCTGTGCTGTTTCTAAAAGTTGGCTTTAGCTGCCTCATTTGGGCTCTTGCAAAAAAATAAACCCCAAATGAAGAACGTTTCAATTATGTGAAGTGTATTTCTGAGAAAAAGGTTAAAATTGGCCCATTTGAATAATTAAGAAATGCACCTAGTGATGGTGCTCCAGAGCCAGAACATGGTGTCCTTTGCTGGCTGTACTGAGGGCTCTGCTCACCAGCTTTCCAGTGTTTACAGCACACATGCCATTTTTTCATGCAACTTAGACCATAAAGTCCTGAAAGCCAGGTTCCTGATTCTACCTGCAAAATCCCCTGTTAGAAGGCTGTTTGCAAAAAATTATTACTAGTAACAACAACCAGCTGTAGTGCAGTAGTGCTGTTTTTCAGCTCTGCCAGGTCATTCATGTGACTTCCCCTTACCTCAGCTTCTCTGGCTGTGAAGTTAATGTTAATTTACTTTCTTATCAAGAGGACGTTCTCTGAAGATTTCTTCATGTTTGCAGCTTTCCATATAACACTTTTCTATGGTCTTGCTAGTTGTGGATTGGTCTTTTTGAGACGTGAAGTACAGGGAAGACTGAAAAAAAAGTGGACATATGGTTCTAAATGAGCTTTTCCTGGAATAGTGTTTGGGGTTTTTTGCTTTTTGTTTGTTTACTTTGTTTTTGTTTATTTGGGTTTTTTAGTGGTGTGGAGTTTTTTTCTCTAGGTAAATTTGTTGTTCAGAAATTGGCTTAAAAAGCAGGAAAACAGCAGACATGGGGATGGTGGTTTTTTCCCTTTTATTTATGTAACCACTGCTTTCCAGAAACCTGTCATAGGATGTTTTTAGAAAGCAGTAAGGACTTCAGATCTTCACTCTTTTGCCATGTTTATTTTCTACACGCTGCGTAGGATTCCCTGGGAATAGTTACAAAATCAGGTGTGAAGTTAGGTATATTGTTCAAAATATGAAGACGGGTGTTCATACAGTCTCGAGGGAGCAGGCCTGCCTGCTCTGCAGTGCACATTGCACTTCAGCAGCCAGAGTTTTGCAGCAGACTGATGACACTTTGGGTAAGGCTAATGGAATCGCCCTTGTTGGAACACAACACATGCTTCAGGTGTGCCAGGGGTTAAGGAATAAGGTGTTTTACAAGGATACATCAACAGGATTACATCAGTAGATAGAAAACTTGATTTTTCAAATGCTAATCCTTAGGTTTTTAAGATGAAATTTTATTCTCCCAGCCATGACATACTATTGAGTTCCTACAGTTTTAAAAAGGATATGAGGAGTGGAAGTGTACTGAATCTTGCCCAGTCCTACAGTTGTTTGCCAGCTTGTTCTCTAGCCCTCTTCATTTTCTATGGTACTTTAACACAGCTCTTAATTTCTGTTACCTATGAATCTGGGAAGTGGTGGAGCTTGAATTAGGGCTTTAAAGGTGAATAGTGGTTTTTTACTGTCTACTGTAAATGCACAGCAATTTAATGGGAATACTACTCTTAGGGGACTTGTGGGTGTGCTGCAGTTTCCTGGAGCTAAATCCCTTTGTCACCTATGGAAAACACATAATGTTGCTAACACTGGAGGAACCTGGCATGCTTAAATTAGCTGTACGGGTGAGCTCAGTGCTCAGCACACTTACAGGCTGCGGTCAGAAACAACAGGTTTCCATGTGTGTCACCACAGAAGGGTGCATGGCTGGGTACTGGGGTACCGCAGCCTTTGGGGGTGTGATCTGACTGCAGCACACCTCAGCTTGGGTCCCATACTATGTCCACCTCTTATAGTGGCAGTGGGCATGCCATGATTAGAGACATGCAGGAAAATGTCATCAGGTCCCTGGGACCTGGCTCTTAGTTCCTTGGCACCAAATTCCCAGGTAGCCAAGAAGGCCAGTGGCATCCTGGCTTGTGTCAGGTGTAGTGTGGCCAGCAGGACAACAGAAGTGATTGTTCCCCTGTACTCTGCACTGATGAGGCCACACCTCAAATACAAGGTTCAGTTTAGGACCCTTCACTGCAAGAAAGACATTGTGGTGCTGGAATGTGTCAGAGAAGGGCAGTGGAGCTGATGAAGGGTCTGGAGCACAAGTCTGATGAGGAGCAGGTGAGGGAGCTGGGATTGTTTAGCCTGGAGAAAAGGAGGCTCAGGGGAGACTTTATCAGTCTCCACAGCTGCCTGAAAGGAGGTGTAGTGATGTCGAGGTTGGTCTTTTCTCCCAAGTAACAAGTGATAGGACAAGGGGAAACAGCATCAAGTTGTGCCAGGGAAGGTTTATATTAGATATTAGGAAAAACTTCTTCACTGAAAGAGTTGCCAGGCATTGTAACCAGGGAAGTGGTGGAGTCACTCTTCCTGAAAGTGTTCAAAAATGTGTGGATATGGCACTTGAGGACATGTATTAATGGTGAACATGGCGGTGGTGCTAGGCTGACAGCAGACTTTAGACTTTAGGTCTTTTCCAATCTTAATAATTCTATGATTCAACAATCTGTCCCCTCCTGCCTGGACAGTGACAAAAACACTTAAGCCATGTACTAGGAACCACTATTTTGGATTACTTTGCACTGTTAGAAGACATGGGTTTTGTTTTCTGTTCAGCAAACCATGGTGAGGACCATGGGTTTTGTTTTGTGTCATGCCCTTTGTTAATTCTGAGGTGCAGTCTCAACAAAAAAAGCATGTATGAGATGTCAGTAGTTTCAACAGATGTTTTAAGCATGGAAGAGGTATATCAGCAGAGAGATGATAGAATCACAGAATGGTTTGGTGGGGACCTTGGAAGGGGCCTTAAAGATCATCTAGTTCCAACTTCCCTGCCATGGGTACCAGGGACACCTTCCTTTGACCATGTTTCTCAAAGACTCATCCAGCCTGGTGTTGAACACTTCTGTGTGACCACTCATTTTACTGATAAAGGTTAATGAAGCCATGATTTTAATTCCATGTCAAAGGTATAGGAGAGTTTGTTTAATGTTGTCATTGGGAATTGTAACCACTGTGCTACCATATGTGGCAGTCACTCAGCTGTTACTTTTATTTTGTTGACCATCTGGTCTGCTGCTGCTGGGGACCTCAAGCCTTGCAAGGGTACATTGAGGTACCTTCCATTTCAAACCATATTGTTGAAACTTGAAGTAGTAAGATCCTTAATGAACAGTTCATTGAAACCACTTCAGCAATTACAGACTGGGAATGGCGTGTCTACGTGGTTGCCCTGTTAGTAGGAGCAAAGGTTTACAAAGTGTTCTTTTGGTCGTGGAAACTTGCATTGCTGACTTATAGAACAGGCTGGCCAGGCTTTTGTGCTCTGCAGACCAGATTAAATTATAGAAGATTACTCAAAGGTTACTCATTACCTTGTAATGTTACATGATGGTGGAAAAATACTTTAAGGGTTAGATAAAATTGTCCTGTGGTCTTGCAGGCTGCAAGAACTATGGAAGAAAGAAGTAAAGCAGATGAAATTTGATATAATTTTTGTGTGTTTTGTGTGGAAGGTATTGTTAGCGTAAGGTGAATTGTTGTAGCATTTGTCTTTCCAGAGGTAAAGATGGCATTCCTATAGAGAGGATGATGTTAATGCCAACAACATGTACATTCACTAACACATGTACTGTGATCCTTGTTAAATAAGCCTGAGGAATAGTGGGAATAGTTCTGTTTAGAAGTAGATGCATTTTTCGTCATCTGTTCTGTTTTCTCTGGAAGCCACAGTTGGGCTCTGTAGCATAATGTGGTTATCAGTATCACTGTGCTGCCAGGACTAGAAATTAGTGTTGTGGTATGCTTTAAATAGGACTTAATTCAAGTTTGAGGCAAGCTGTTTGTGTTTTCTTATGGTGCGAATGTTTTTGTTTTTAAATAAATCAAAGCAAATAGAAGAAAAAAAGTAAACCATTTATATCTTTGTGCTTGGAATTGGTTTTACAAAGACTACTGCGATTTTAGAATAAAGCCATATAGAAAGCAAATGTACATTCAGCTTCAGTTAAACTTATCTTTTCCAACTACAGTAGGCATTATAACAGAAGGAGTGCTTATCATGAAATTTATGATACAGTCAAAGCTTATTGAAATGCTTTTTCTTCAGATCAAATTTAAAAAAAATAAAAATGTCAGAACCAGAATCTACACATCCCTCATCTGTCCAACATCTCTTGGAGGCAGGCTATTAGAAGTAATGAGAATAGTTCTTGCAAACAACTTGGTCTCCTCCAGGCTATTTAAAATGCCTCAGCTTTGCCTACATAGTTGTTATGTTTCGATATCCCTTACGGGATAGGATGTTTTTCTTCTCTTCGCTGCCCTTGACTTGTGTGCAGGGGGTTTCTCTTCCCAGCACACATCGTGCCAACACATTCACACCATTCTGGTAGGAATCTCCATTGACAACCTCCCAGCTATGTCATGCCGAAGCTGCCTCGACTAGACAGTTTATTTAAGA
Source organism: Orthonyx spaldingii (assembly GCA_013397795.1). NCBI lineage: Eukaryota > Metazoa > Chordata > Aves > Passeriformes > Orthonychidae > Orthonyx > Orthonyx spaldingii. The sequence goes on from VZTJ01004576.1 coordinate 1,566,988, forward strand.
CGTGGGGACCAGCTTGAGGTCTGCAGTTGTGTCTGCACTGCTGTGTGTGAGCAGCCATGGAAAGGGGCCCAGTGCCAACCTTGTCTCTCATCTATGTTGCTGCTCCATGGGAGGGCACCGGTGGGAACATTGTGGGTGATGCGGCCATAGTGTGGGGCTCCTTTCCTGCTGCAGCTGTCTCCTTGTATTTCATCTATCTTAAATGGGTACTACAAGGCTGAGTTTTAGCAGACAGAACAGCACAGGATCCTTCCCAGAAGGATCTCTGTCTTTCTTCAAGCAAAGATAGATGGGATTTGTGATTATCTGGAGCACAAGCTAAATTGTGTTCAAACTGTCAGTGCAGAGAAACAGAAACCTGCAGCTCAGGTAAGTTGAGATGTTGCCAGTGAGACTAATGAAACAGCACAGTTCAGAACTACATTAAACAAAACTGTCTTGAGATACCAAATTCACTGATGTGGAAATGTGTGTTAAGAGAGATATGCCTCAGAGGCTTGCATGCTGCAGAGGTGAGACATGCAGTAAGCAGCTTTTGAGAAATAAAATTTCCAGTTCAGTTGCTGCAGTCTTAACTTTCTTAACCAGGATGGCAACACTCCACACTCACACCTCGCTGTGGATGGAAACAGCAACACTGCCAGTGGAGATGAGGAGGAGTGAAACTGAAGTCCCAACACAGACAGCAAAAGCAGAACTGAAATTGTGTTGTAAACTGCTGCTGTCCTGGAAATAACTGTGTAAAGCCATTGTTATGACAGTGCACTATGTTATTTTGTCAATAGAAGTTCATGATACAGGATCATTTGTAAATGCTGGGTTGAATCCCTGCTTAAATAGCAAGGAGCTTGGAAGCACTTCCATGTGTACATGTATTCCTACTGACCGGCATGACAGTTGTGGAAAGCTGAAGTCTCACTGCCATGGAACTCTGCAGAGCATCATCCCCTACAGGTGTATTTTGAAGGTCAGTAAACATGGCTTTCCATCAGTTATGCTGGCTTAAGTAATTGTGTTTTGGTAATACACTATTCTAAGATTTCTCCAAATTTAGAGGAGCATTTTCTTGCAAAAAGGAACATGGACTGTGATCTCATGGTGTGCTGGTGACAATAAAGACAAATCTTTCAGTGGTGGGGCTTTTCTATACTGCACCTCTGTTACAGGTAGTGCCAGACTTCATGTTTTACATATGCAAACTGTGAGGAGGAAAAGAGCAAGCAACTGTGATGTCTTCCACCAGAAAGCTATTAAAGAAGCACCATTATGATAACAAGCCCAACATTGTGTAGTAAAGCAGGCGTCACACTTCTCTTTCGTCCATTATACTTCTTTTTCAACTTCTTCTGTCTGTTCCCATGTCACACTGCGTGAGAGGTGTTACGACATCCGCTTTAGACTCACCAGGTTAGAGCTCACCTTAGCTCCTTTCCTGTGTTATGTATCTCGTTTCTATGAGGATTCACTTTTGTTTTATCTGCTGGCACTTTAGAACCATTTGACAGGAATATTTGTGAGATAAATGTTCCTCCTGCAGATAAGGATAGATGTAGGTGTGTTAAGGAAATAACTAATAGTGAACACTGTAAAACAGTGGGGAAGGAGTGAGGACAGATGGGTTTGTTTTTCCTCAGGGAATCTAAAATAAACTTGATTAGTCTTCTTTAAATCCTTACACTCAGTTGACAAAAATATAGGAAGTGATGTTTATTCATGTAATAGAAATATCTTAAAAAACAGTTTACATCGGCTAAGAAATTTGGCGGGTCAGGGATTTATTTATGTATGTATGTATGTAACTGGGTTTAAGGGAGGGCTGATGCTTCACTGTACTCTCTCTGATAGTAACATAATCTGGTTTTTTTTATAGATGAATCCAAAATCTGTATTTGGCATTCTGTGTGTTCTGCAAAGGATATTTCTCTCTCAATTTAGGTCAGAGATTTTCAAAGGCATGTACAGCAGCTAGGCATTTAATTTGCACTCATGTTAATAGAATCTGGCCAGTTTCTTCTTTCTTGCTTTTTGGCATTTTTCATGTCACAGTTTTTATTTCAATTGCACCTGCCTAGTAAAAAGGTGTAGGCAAAAGAGGCACATGTCTGCCAACTGTACTGCTTCTTGTAGTCTTGATAGACTATTGCTTTACACATTGACTACTGCTGTGCCTTTTTTTGGGGGGGGTTGTTTGGTTTTTTTGTCTTGTTTTGTTTTGTTTTTTGTAATTTGCCACATTTCTGGATGCCCAGCAAGTAGGGTGAGCAGCAGTTCAGACTGGAAAGCTGAAAATCCAAAAGCCCAGAGCCAATAGCTGCAGGGCACTGGCTGCCAGTCTGAGAGGCTCCAGACACATCATGCTCCCTGCATCTGCAGGATGAATTGCTCCTGACCCACATGATAAATCTGATGTGTGCAATGCATGGCAGAGCTGTTGCGCACGTGTGGATCAGGTACACAGAATACCAAGGACATTGCCATGATTTTGAATTTATGGTGGAACACAGACCAGCTATCACCTAAGTCTTCGTTGGTCTCTTTAGGATAGATTTTTCTTGTACACGTGCAAGGGGTCATATCTAAAATAGCCATAAAAGCCTACATTGTAGTTAAGTTTCTTAACCACACTTTTCCTTTAAGTGTGCTACTTGCAGAGATACCAAATTACTCGCTCTGTTTTTCTCTCTTTTTTTTTTTTTTTTTTGGCTATTTTAGTTTAAAAAATAATTTCTGTACTTGTCCAGATTTTGCTTAGCCATCATGCCTGTCAGCAGTATGCTGTGGCGATCAGCGCTGTGCATTGCCTGAGGGAGTGTTCGTTTGGATGTACAGCTTTGTCAGTATGGAACACATTCTGGACAGGATGCAAGCTCCTAGCCCCAGGGCCACGGCAGATGTCTCAATTGCTTTGGACTGAAATTAGTTCATTATTGCCAGTGTCCTATTTAGACCAGTTAGAAATAAGCAGTAAAAGAGTAAATTGCTTGAACTCCGTTGCAGTGAGGGTAAGTGAATTTTTACAAACATTGATGTTAGTAATGCATTGTTTAATAATTAATAATTTTGATGCACAAATAGACATTGCATGGCTATTACTGATTTAATGCTTTTCACCTGTGCTTACTCTGTGTGACAAAACACTTGGTGAACCGCCCCAGTGATTGTTACTAACATGCAGATCATATATCAGCCTATGGGAAAACACAAAGTATTTTCAGTGAGAACCAAAGCTTCTCATCTAACCAGGTACTGTACCTGTGTATTTATGGTGCAGTTTTTCAGTAGGTATTCCATAAAGGACATGTAATAATCTCTCAGACCAAATTAGTAAATTAGTTTGCTGCAAATGCATCTGTGATGTCTTCAAAAATAATGAGGAGAAAAGCCAAGAATTCAACAGGCACTGCTGTTTGACCTTAAACACACTTAGGAAAAAGGAAAATAGATGCATTTAAAAGCATAGGATGTACAGATTTGCATAAACATATACAGATACTTCCCACAGTTAACACTGGCTCTTACTAGAGCATGAGGAGCACAGTGCAGAGGAGCTGCATGGTTGCACTTGCTGCCAGTGGCCAAGTCCCCTCGCTGTAGACCAGGTTTGCTGCATGGTTGGTCTCTGGCAGCATCTGACACACTGAGCATCACTTGTACATCACAAAGGATTTGAGAGGAAATTCCTGTTCCTATCCATTGAATGAACTGAGTGTCTAATAGCCTTTCTGTGAGGCCAATACAGCAGTAACCTGGGTCACTGTCCTCTTCCGAGTGAGGGAGTGGGAAAACTCACCTGGGGCTGGACCTCTTGTCATCCCAGCATCCTTCCCAGAGTCCATCCCAGGGAGAACAGCACTTGCTTTGATTTACATCCACAAAATGGTAGTGTCCACCCTGGAGCCAGTTGCTAGGCACAGGCTGCCCTGCCTGCTGTCCTTCCTCAGATATCTGTCTGCTGTCCTACCTGCAGCCTTGGAGATGCTTGGGCAGATCTCCTGGGGTAGTCAAACATTAAGAAAACCTTTTGGTTAACTCATTGCAGCATGCTGCTGGATTCCTTTTCCTGTGGGTGAGATGGAAATGATACAAAAATAGCCCTGTCACATCATATTCCTGTATTTCTGCTTCAAATTGAACAAAAAATAAAGGGTTAACAGTTGAAGATGGCTATGGTTGCTTTTGGAAATCCAAACAAAGCTGCAAACTACATTTGCTTACATTATTGTTTAATATACAAAGGTTCAATTCTCTGTGTCCTTAGCCTGAAACCCAATAATAGGCTAAATCTGATTTGAACTGAACATGTTGTCTCCAGTTTATTTGTCCATTAGAGTTTACTGATAAATTGATCTTTCTGTAATGGTTTTAGTGTAAGAGATAGCCTTTAAATCACTATTTTAATGGATATAAATACAATATTGATGCTAAGTTCTTACAAGCAAAGCAATGGAAGACAATTATCACGATTTACTAATAAACCAAAATAAACAAGGATCTTTTGTACTTTCCAAGAAACTTTCTTTATTTTGTTTAATCAGATGTAGTAAATATATTTTCGTCATTGTTTTATAATAAGGTTTTGTATTTCTGAAATAGTTTCCCCCTTTGATGTATTAATCAAACTAGCCAATATACAGATTGACTGTTATGCTGCATTTTTCACTTTGGTTTTTGTGCCCAAGTACAGAAAATTAGATCCCTTTTTTAAGATACATTTGCATCAGAAGTAACTAGGTGTCTGGCTTGGGGCAGACTGTACTGGGCAAGTGAGGGACCCTCCCTGCCCATTGTCTCAGCAGGTCCCCCCTCAGTGCTGCCGTGGAGGTAAGGATGGCTCCCCAGCCAGAGCGAGCCCAGGGACATGAAAAGGAGCAGAACTGTATAAAAGAGTGATTCAGACCCCATGGGGCACTTTTTGCCTTCCTGCCCTGAGGGGTTTCAGTGCCTTAACTGCATTTCTTATGTGAACCTCACATATATATAATGTGGGGGATAGCAAAGCCCTGATTATAAAGGACCACATAAATCAGTGGGTTTTGTTTCTGTCATGTCAATGCTTGTACTTCAGATTCCAGCTCCACTATTCAGTTTTACAAATGCCTTATAGCTACCACCTTGTTCTCTAGAAGTATCAGGAGTTTTCTCATGATCCTTCATTTTACCCAAAGCGTACTAAAAAGGCTTGTCCTCTCTCAGAAACAGGCATGAGTGTGAAAATCACATCCACCTGCCTATGTCTGAAGACTTTGATGATAATTTTAATTTGCTGTTTTCTGAAACAGCCCCTTTATGTTCCTGGTAAAAAAAGCTGATAATAGCTTTTTGAGGAAGCCTGCGTAACCAAAGAACAAGATGTTTAATAATTTCCATCTTAACACAATAGTAGTTGAATAAAGTTACTTTCAACCTTTATGGAAGTTACTCAGAATTTCTGTTTTGTTAAATGCAATTCAAAATTCCTATTTGTCTTGACTGCATAGTCACCAATGTTGTACTTTGACCAGCCTAGGCTGGTGTGCTGTACTACACAGATGATTAAAAAATGGGGTTTATACCCACAGCCACACATAAACTTGCACAGAAATCAGAGAAAAATGTCAGGCCCTGTTTCTTCTGCATCAAACTACATAGCATCCCTCATGAACTGCAATTGCTGGTTTTCCTCTTCTGTCATTGTATTTCCTGAAACACCCTTCAGAGCTTGTGTGGCTCTCAGCCTCTCATTTACAGATGTACTGTGGAAAGAGGGAGATAGGAACTTACACTGCTAAATCTAAAAGAAGCTGTTAAAGCCTGAAAGAAGAGATCACTTTGGACAGGGATAGGATCCTAAAGTTTCCACCACCGCCATAAATGAGTTAAGAAGATGATGCTTAAAAGTCATGAAGGCAGATTGCAAAATGTCCAAAGAAAGTAACCAGGGCAGTCAATGTGAGTCTGGAGCTGATGTCCATTCCAGTTCCCACCAGCCGCTGTCTCTGCTGGGTGGTGGTGCTTGCAGGGACTCTGGAGTTGGAGTGGTGACCAATACAGCACACTGGCATAGCCCTCTACCCCAGATACCCACCCTTGCCCCGTCATTCCCAGTAGCTGGGTGGGTTGCAGGTTTAGGTTTCGAGGCTGCTAAAATGCCTAGGAAAAATAAAAAAAGCAGCCCCCCACCATGCCCTTCCTCTTTCTTCCCCCAGCGTCATACGGTCTGGAATATCCCTCTTGTCAGTTGGAGTCAGCTGTCCTGGCTGTGTCTTATCCCAATGCCTTGTGCATCCCCAGCCCCCTCACTGGTAGGGTGGGGTGAGAGACAGAACAGATCTTGACTCTGCATAAGCCCTGCTTCTCAATAGCTAAAATATCCCCAAGGTATCAGCACCATTCCCAGCACAAATCAAAAAAATTAACTCTGTCCCCACCAAAAACCAGCACAGGGTGGTTGTAGGTTTTAATGCTGTGACACAAAACAAATAATTTTTCTTAAGGCACTCTGGAAGTGAGTTTAAAGATTTGGATACTGAGAAAGGCATCTCCTTGCTTTTTTAACCTCCATTTTTAGAGTGAAGTTCTTTAATTTTTGATTAGCGTAGGACTTCTCATTTCCAAACTCAGCAGGTCTTTAACAGTGTTTGGTTACCCTACGAGATCTACATTTCTGATTTACAGCTGTTTTTTCAGTGACAATAATACATCAACAGGGTGTAGCAAAGCTATCTGGCAAGGGTGAGACACTATCTTTGTACCTGCTGCTCTCGTATTGCAAACGGTTTATGATGTCTGTTGTAGGTCCTTTGAAAACTAAAAGCTTTTGAGAAATGTTGAGATGTCTGTTCCTTTCTTTTGAGCCCTGCACACAAATCACCCACCATAAGATAGAACTGGAGTCTAAGGAGTCATAATTTAATCTTCTCTTGAGCTGGCAATCTGCTTCAGCAAGTCCTTCGAATGTCTCTTGCAGAAGCCTGCTGACCTTCTCTGAATGACATATTAAAGAACAATAGAGCCAGCAACGATGCCTCTGGAATTGTTGCAACTTTGAGGTCAATTAATTGTCACTTAGGATGATATATCTGAATTCACCACTAGTTTCTCAGCCCACAAGGGACTGGCGGCAGGCAGGCTTGCCTTGTACATGGCTTAAAGGCCTTGATGTCCTTGATGCTGAAGCAAAGATGAAGGACAGTATCACACAGTCATCTTTATAAACAGAGTCTCCCATTGATTTCAAGTAACTTTATGCATCTTTCCCGATGATGAGAGACCTGTGTGAGAGCCTGGACATGGAGCTGTGCGGTCAAGCTGCAGGCTGGTGTCCTGACCATTTAGCCAGGCAATGGGCTGCCAGCTATTAATGCAGGATCCCACTGAAGATGGGCATTTTTCTCCTGTTTTCCTTAGCAAGTGTTTAGAAACTCAGAAAACAAATACACAGCCCAATCTGAACAAATAAGGTTGTTCTCAGGGATTTCTCAATACTGGTTAATGCCTAAAGATGGTTGAAAAGCTCTTCTTGGAGACACAGGTTCATATATAAATAAGCTGGGGGGTTGGTTACTTTTTCCCCGCAAGAAAAGCAGAGTTTATTAGGTCCATAGAGCAAATGGGTGAACCTGCACTGTGTCATAGCTTATCTCCCTAAACTGCTTCTGGGTTCTGTCTCTAGACAGATAGTGGTTGCTTCATATGTACTGTTCTTCTTCCAAGCTGCCTGACTGACCCAGCTGGCTTCCTTTGAGAAAAGAGATAAGTGTGGCCTGGGTACAGTCAGCCCCAAGGCTGTTGCCTGCTGGCAGCTGTACACATGGGGTCTGGCTCCCTCCTGCCTGTGCTGTGCCATCACCTTTCCCTGCAGCTCTTGAAGCCTGCCCTGAGCCCAGGTCCAGGCTGAGCCTTGCTGACTTTCCTGGTAAGTGCAGCAGAGGAAAAGTAGACATTACTGTGATTTTGGAGCCTCCTGTGCAGGAACTGGATTTGGGAGGATGAGATGCAGCATGCAGTCAGCTGTGTTCCCCAAAAGTTTATCCATCTGACTACTTGCTATGCAGAAGGAGCCTGAAAGAAGTTTTAGTTTTACTCACCTGTTTAATTTCATTAATAATCACCCTAGGACACTGGGCAATGCTGAGACATTGATGTTGGAGTAACAGCTTTGGCAGTTTTAATGACTACTTAGAGCTTTTCTTCAGAGGGCATATTTAATTACATCAGGTTTTTAACTGCTGTTTTTTCAATACATCTAATGTCTTAATATCACAGTGTATATATATTGAAGAAAAAGCCTAAGTTTTATGGGGTGCAGAAAAATGGAGAAGGATGTAGGAGCCATCTGCTTGTTGGAAGTCAATCAGTTATTTTTAATATTATTTTGGAATAGGCATTGAATATGTAATACAGATGGGGATTGCAATGGCAATTCACTGAAATATGACTTATCATAGACATTGCAGAGGAATTCACAGCTCGTTGTCCATGGTGTCTCTGTGGTGGTGAGTACTGCAGCCTGTGGCAACTCCAAGAGGCTGCTGGGGACCAGCAGTATCAGATGAGCAACCCCTTGGAGTTTCCTCTCCTTGTTGCCTTAGCAGAGGCCAGCAGCTCAGCCAGCTTTCTCTGACACAGAAATATTTCCAGGCTTCAAAATTAGCACCAGCAGTTTGTTGTCACACATTTGTCTCACCTGCTGCTACAGCCTTCAGAGGTGAGTTAGACTGGGGAGAGCCAGAAAACAAAACTTCTGCTTCACTAGCTAGTGAGTAAATGCCTCATGGTGGAGCTGTGCCAGATATATCTATTTTTTTCTACCCCCAGAAATGCTGGGGCTGCTCAGTTGCACTCCACGTCAGGAAGAGAAAAACTGGCTTAATGACAACAGCCGCTGATCCCTTGTCACCACAGGGAGGGCTGTGACACCAGGGATGCCACCCGTCAGGCAGGAGGTCATGCTTGTATCCCATAGCCAACACCAGATAACTCTCGGACTGTGAGAGTTGTTCTGGTTGTCCAATGGAACAGGCACTGGATGGTGATGTTGTCAATATTGATGCAAAATTATATTTTAAGACATTTGGCAAGCACTAACTGCAGTTTGTGAAGGGTGTATCAAAATGAAAGATGAGAAACCTTTGGGTTTTTATTTTTTTAAAATGTGGTGAAACAGAGCAGTTGGAGTTCTCTAAAATATTTTGCAATGTAGCACATATCAAATGTTTACCAGATTATTTTTTAAATTCAAGTGGAAGTTGTGATTCCTTCTAATGATTCTGAAACTGCATGTTTGACAAATAAACTCGTCATCCAAAAACTTCACTTGACCGTCTTGTTAACACTGTCGTATGTTTGCACTGCTAACAAAATCATCCCACTCACTAATCCTGATGCTTGTACTCTGCCATTTTCAAAAGTGGCAGCTCAGTTTGAGAGGGGAGCAGAAGTGAAGATAGTTCAAATTAAGTCTGCAGCAAGGACAGAGCTGCACAAAACCAAATCCAGGCTAGAGCTCTGCAAAAATTTGCTGTCCTACTGGCTTGTTATTCTCCAGAAGTACAGTCTTAGTGCATCTGAATCTGCTTGCTGAATCATTTTGGCTAAATATAAAACTAATAGTTTTGTATTGGTAGAAGCGTTTCCTTTTGGCATTTTCAAAACAAGAACAAGTTAAATGCTTATTTTGAAAATGCCATTTCAAACTTCCACTTGAATTAATGAGTTTAAACTGAAGCAAAGTCAACCCCCCAGATAAATTTCTGTAACTGGAAGATACCCATCCTTGGTCCCAGGCTGGAACCTGAAGGGTCATTATTGTCTTGGTGGGACATCTGATGGCAGCATATCACTCCCTGGTGTGGTGGTGCTGCTGTTGCCACTGATGTCTTTTCTTGGGACTACCTAAAAGAGAGGCTAGACAAAAGTAAGAGAATAAAAGGCAGTTATTTATTGAAAGGCCTTCCAGGTCCATTCAGGGCAGTCAGAGCCCACCCAGGGGTACACCCGAAATGGACGATGGGTCAGGGGTTTTTCATGCTTTATAGCTTTTGGTCCATTTGCATATCGGGGTTAGACCTCCAGTTATAACTTCAGGTAATGAAGTAATCTATCCCAACCTTGCTTCCCCACAATTCTCTGCTGTTTACATATTTTGGGGCCCAATATAGTAAGGTGTCCTTGAGTTTCAGGCCTAGAGAGGAATTGTTTTGTCTAAGATGTGAGAACAGTAGCTCCAGAGTTACATGAAAAATACAGAAGCTAAAAAATCCTAAGGCATCACCACAACTGCTCCTTATCGGTGTGGACAGGTGGGGCAGGTGTCATTTGTGGGCCCTGGGGAAGGGTGAAACAAACCCCAAGCCAGCAGCTGGACTAGAGCTCGTATTTTCAGCCAGCATGCTTACACAAAGGGAGCTTCCAGTTTCTTCAGGAAACATAAGTGTTGAGAGTGCCCAGAAAACCTGGGCAAGCCTGTCTAGTGTTGGTGTTACCCAGGTGCTCAAGAGGAAATGGTTTTAATAGGTTCCACCACAAAAGGTGCCCTCTGGAGAAGTTCTGACTTGAAGTGCCCTTCTTTCCCTGGAGCCAGGTTGGGCAGCAGGAAGCTGCATCTGATGATGTCTTCCAGCATTTTGCAGCTTTTGTTCCTGTATCTTATTGTAGTCCTACTGCTGCTGCGGCATTCAAAATTGGAAACAAACCCAGCAGCCTCCCAAACACTGTCCCTGGGTACTCCTGCCTTTCCCAGGGAGTGGGGTCACTCTCTCTGGATGTGATCATATCCATTAATCACATGTTTAGAAACCCATCATCTTTCCCTAATGGCATTCTTTCTGCAGATACTTCATCATGCTTTTCCATAGTGGTTTCAGCCAGCCCACAGCACAACAAGGAGTAAAAAAATGTAGCTGTTCTCACTCAAAAATTTCCATTTTTGAGTAGCAGGAGCATTTAAAATTCATATGTAAGCAGACATGATATGCGAAAGCTTTTTTCATGCCACACCACACTGAAATTTTTGTGGTGTTTGCCCAAACACGATCGTAATTCAAGGAAACAGATGGGACCTGTACTGAGTGCAGGAGTCTCTCCAGCCACTGCTGCCAGCCACCCACCAGTCTCCCTTTGCCCTCAGCCTGCAAAACAGGCACAAGTTCTGTTGCAACTACTCCAGCAAACCTTTGCATTGGAAAGAAGGAAATTTTCTAAGGAGCTTAACAAATTTTCCCCCAGTCTCCGTATTAGGAATAATGGGAATACCATGGTAACAGCTTTCCCTTGCAAGAAGGAAGTAATATTTTGATGGGGGCTGCTATACAAGACGGAAACAAAACTGATACAAATGCTGTAATTTTGAAATGAACTTACCAAATTATAGATAAATCTTCTCTGGAATGCATGGTATGGTTATGTCTCTTCCACATATTTTATCCTTTTATAGATTTTTATAAAAGGAATGAAAAAATCAGGATACATGGGACAAATAAAACAGGAAAAGTCATAATAAAAATAATAGTTTATCGTTTTTATCAACAGAAGGACAAGATGTAAGGATTCTGCAAAAGACACTGAGATTTTTAAAAAGAATTTAAGAACAACCCAATGTTGCTGTAATCCCTAGCTATTGTAAATCTCTTGCAGTTTGAGAAAATAGATAACAAAGTGTATTCACAGATAAGAAAAGCTTATTTGAAAACAAAGAATACAGACAAATCATGAACATTAAAAGTTTTTAATAATTCTGGTACCAATTAAAGAAAATAACTGAGAAAAGAACGTAAAGGAAGTTTATTTTCAGTGGAAATAATGAAGAACTGTTTTCCTATATAATTTGAGTAAAAATCCTGCAGAGGCTAGTGAAGACATCATTGAAGGAAGCAATAAAGCTTCAATTATTAATGGTTCTTTACTGTTCTGGCACAAACTTCTCATTCTCATTCAGGGCTATTGAGCTCTTTTACCAGCTGTAATTCTTCCCTCACACTTGTGAACTTAGAACTATCCACTTGCAGTTGGAAGGACCGAAGAGTGGAGGCATGTTGTCATTGGATTATGTGGTGACAGTTCTAGGAGTGTATGAAGTCAGGCTCACGAAGCTGTGTCTAGTTTTAATACAAGTTTCAAATGTGTTCTCATCGTAATGTAGAGAAACGGAAGGGATGCAGATGTTTTCATCCTCAAAATCTTTGTGAGTAATGGAGTATATTAAGAGAATAGTTGTTTAGGGTTTGTTTTTCACTTTATATATAATGAACTGAGGCACAGACAGGCTTTCACAAAACCTGAAGGTTGGCCTGCTGTGCTAACCAATGCAGAGAAAAGGATTTTACAATTGCTTTGTAAGGGTTGGTATTGTTAAAAGTTCAGTGTTAGTGACAAAGAAGTACTAGAAGAGGTCAGATAAGAAAGGCAATGCAGTCTGGAGTTGTTACAGCACTCCTGATAAGCAGCAAGGAACAATGCTTTCTAAGAAGTACTAGAAAGGATGCTAGGAGTTACTGGCTGGACAATGTGCTTTGAAATATTAAATGTCTGTCTCGTTGGCAGACTAAATGAAGGACTCTTTTATCTCCCAGACCCACTGGACTAACACGGAAGAAAGCCAGGGACTAACCTTTAGCCCTGAGGCCAAGTCACAGATGGGTTTGCAGCCACACTGCTTATGGGGAGCTCTATCCAGAGCAGACTCGGTGCATCCAGCCCCCAGAGAACTTAACCGTGAATCTCCTTGGGGTACCATGTGGTGTTTCAGTAGCCCTGAGGTATAAACATTGTGGGTTTTATGTTTTTCTTTTCTATTTGGAGGGGTTTTCTGTTGGAGAGATGGTTTTATTTCATGAAGCTGAAGATGCATGTTGCATGACCTGGGGAATGGTATGGGGTTGTAAGACCCAAACTTGAGCATACAAAACCTGTTGGGATAACGTTACAAAGCTACATGGAGCTATGGTTGCATAGACCTGTTGTCTTCTCCATGCTTTGGGGGAGCACTCCCAAGAATGAGTTATTCCTAGGAAGATGCTGAGCCACTGGCTCAGGAAGAGTTGACTGGAGCCAACAGAGCCAGAGCCAGACAGAGCAAAAAATAAGCACTGGGGATGATCAAGCCTCTCGTGACTGATTTCACTCTAACTTTAGCCAGAAAAAGGTGAAGTAGATTGTAAATAGTTAAACATACATGATCAGGAAAGAATGAATGTTTTCCTCAGTTAATTTGATTTTGTATTTATAGAAGGGGTAAAGAAATGCTTCTCATCAGAAGAGGCTGGGATCACTCAGGGCTGGGCTGGAAGCATTTGATATGAACTAGGGATGACCAGTGCCACACTAGCCCCAGCCTCGAGCCTCAGAGCCAAGCCCCAGCTAGTTTTGCAGGGAACGAGTGGGGCTGCCATCGCCCCAGGGCTGAGTACAACTCCCAGCTTGCGACCTGTGAAAACATGTGAGCATGTGAGCCTTGGACAGGCAGCACATGGGTGCAAGGGGAGCACCCTGGGGATGCGAGTGGGAGGCAGAGTCAGCCCAGTCCACCACGTGCCTTTGCCACCCAGACTCACCCTCAGCCTGAATTTACACCTGCTTCGGGAAGGGGGATGGCTAGAAGTGGCTGTTGGGTGCCTGACATGAATTATCCCTGCGGGCTGCTTCCCAACATCTTGGAAAACACTCCCTGCTCTAGATGGGCAAGTGGTCGTGGAGCCAACACAGCCAACTGGCCCCTCTGCCTTCTTCACAGTGCCCAACTCAGGCTTTGAGGATTAAGAGATTGCAAGATACTAGAAATAAAATTTCTGATGGAATGCCAGTTATTTGTGCATTCCTATGCAGCTCTTAAATTTATACTTGCCCTGGTTTGGTATGGTTGCAATGCCGTGAGAAGGTACAATGTTCAACAATTTTCTTTCTTATTTGCTTCACATACAGTGCTGCGAGCTTCATGGCAGAACTAACAAAAATGCAAAAGCCAGAAGGAGAGCAAATCCACTCACTACCTTAAGAATTAAAAAAAAAAAAA
>VZTJ01004576.1:1581025-1679854 GCA_013397795.1 Orthonyx spaldingii
TGGATAAATGATAAACAGCCTTAAAGCAGATTTCTAGTGGGCAGATGGCAAGAGACAGTTTTTGTCACTCAGAATGGTAGTGGTTAATTGAACACAAAAGATAAGGAAATAACAGATGCATTCATCAGTTAATTTGCTTTTCTATTCAAAGACAAGAAAAATTCTAGTGACTTTAAGTAGGAGTTGTATCCTTGGTACAATAGGAAAGGGCTTATTCCAAAGACAGCAAGAATAGAAGGAGGCATTAAAAATGTCTCTAAGTGGATGATAGAAAGCAATAACTGGCTACATCTGCTGAAGATTTCCATTTTTGTTGTTCTGTCATGAAAAGTCAGATCCCTGTTGATGCAAGAGGATGAAATGTGTTTGTTAATTATGTTTGAATAAGATAACAAACTGTGATCTCAAAGCCATCTGTAAATGTAAAACCAGGTGGCTGAGCAGCAGAATGAAGATTGCAAATAGAGGATATAAAAATTTGGGGTGTAAGAACCACTTGTATCTCTGGTCTGTTTATGAAAAAAGTGCAGTAAACAGTTCCTATATTTGTAGGCTTTACCCTGATAACAGAATTGCTCAGGATCCCCTTTTGCTCTTTGGCCCTTCTTTTTATTGAGAAAATTAAGTTTTTTGCAGGCTGCACTGTGAGTGAATTCTCCCTGAGGTGACCTTTCTTTAGTATAGCCAGGTATGTTATTACCTCGATGTGATCTCCCGTGCTTTGCCAAAGATGCCACTTGAGCCCCTTCCTTGCTCCTCTCCACGATTTGTGTCACATAGGCATGAGGGGATGGCAGGGGATGAGACCTTCACACAATCAGTTGTGAGGCTCATGAAAAATGGTGCTTGAGGCTCATGAAAAATGGTGCTTTGTATTTCTCTGGTATTTCTTCCTCTGACCTAGATTTTAGGATTTGCTCCCCCTCCTGCTTTGGTCTGGGTTTGTTTTACTTATTCCTGGAAACCTGCTGCGATGATCTGAGTTACGGAGGAATGCTTATCCTTCCAAATCTGAAGTCAAACCCCATTTTCTGCATTGAGTGTGTTTTCTCAGTGTTTACCCTTCTCTGTTTTTAAAGACACCAGAATTAACTAATTGAGATGAGACTTTGCACACCATAACCTTTCATAATACAGAACTAATTCTTCTCTTTAATGAGTGGGCAAATCACATAGAACGGGAAGAAGCACTTAAAGAAATTAAAAAGACTGTTTTTCAGGAACATTTGTGTAATTTTTTTTGTACGAAGTATAGATTCACATTTTTTAAAAATCCATAAATCTTGCCCCTAGATATTCCTAGTAAGCAAAAGCCATTTCCATACACTTGCCAATCTCGCATTCAGTTGATATGTATTTAAGGCATGAATATGTGAGGTATAAGAATGCAACCAAAATAAATGTATACATGTTCCCTTTGTGAATGTGATGTGCATATCTGTTAAAGATCTGTTATCTTTGTAAAGTGAAGTATGTTACTACAAACCTTTCCTCAGGCTTATTACTTTACCTAGTAAACAAACAGGTAGAACTAGGTAAAATTGGGTTGGCGTTAGAGCAGAATAAGATAGAAGTCAGTGTCATTTAACTGACATTCTTGGTTTTGCAAACCAAAAAGTGTTCCTCTGCAGCATTTTAACACATGCTTTGGAAAATAATCTGCCTTCATGAGTGCTGAGAGGCAGTGATATCCAGACATGTCTTGTAAGAATCTTGCTCTGTATTACAGGCATCTGCAAAGCTTATATTATTGCAGCCCCTCCCTAAAATGAGGAGATATTTACCATTGCCATGGTTAATGTTACATAAACAGTGCTGGAAAGCAGCTTTTAGAGTGAGCTCTGGAGTTTGATATGAAGGAGTTGTAACTCTGTAGGAAACTTCAGGTTGTTTCTGTGATAGCATTCACTATACCCTTAACCACAGTGGGAGCTTATACCACTGGATCATGTACATGGCTTTAGCTCTGTATCAAAAGCAACCAGGAAACTGGAACTAATTGCATCTTCAGGTGAAAGGGTTACAGGAAAGGCATGAAGGTTTGAGATGGAGTAAAACCTGAAACTTTGAAGGGATTTGATTTTGTCTTATTGTGGAAAGTCTAGCCTTTCCAACATTTATCATAGCTTCTTGGAGTTATATAAGGTGTTTTTCCTTCTGAAATGCATGAATTAATTGATCAACCCAAATTTCAGTTTAATTAAGCTTTCACTTGTGACTTACTCTTTGATGTGTGTAAATATATTCTGTATAACATCAGCTTTTTTTTCATGCTGATTTTGAAGTCCTTTAAAAGTGAGATGGGCATGCCTCTAATTGAAGCATTGGCTCTGTATCTCCAAAGTAGGGTGCCTCCTAATTATTTATTACTTCCCTCTAGAGAACTATCAAAGTGATATTCTGAAAATCTGAAATTCTGAATTTTTGGAATACACACTTTATAAAAAAAACTGTTGGAAAGCTATTTGCAAGATTTCTTAAGCAATCAGGGCCCTTTAGGATGATTTCTGAATTGGCCGTTACAGTACATGACACACACAATGAAGTTAAATAGTCATTATTAAAAATTAGCAAGTAAAAATGAGGCAGAAGCATCTATGTGGAGTGTCTCATTGCTGCAGATTCAGAATCTGAAATGCCTGTCACATCTGCAGCTCATTATGACCCGAAATGGGAGAGCGCCTGGTACATCTGCGAGAACAATGCCTGGTGACTGCTGGCGCAAGTGGTCATTGCTGGTGCAGGGTGTGCAGGGTGCCAGCAAGTCTTTATCCTCGATGTCACGTCCCACATTGCCTCCTGACAGCTGGCACAGGAGGTCATCATCGCCTTTGCAGCGCTTTGTCTTCATTTGTATTGAAAGCACTGAGAAGCCTCATTATTTTTGAGGAGGGCATTTTCACGGGCGGCTGGTTGTTGCCCATGTGCTGCCTGTGGGAGCAGGGTCTTGTTTTCCGTGCTTGTGGCCAGCAGCTCCTTGGCTGTCTGCAGCAGGTAGGCATGGGCATGAGGCCAGGGAGCACCTAGCGTTGAGAGGGGTGCATGCAGTGTGTTGGTGGGACCCCTTTCCCTGGGTCTTCATTCCAGCGTCACAGATGTGGTGGAGGTGTTAGCATCCACCAGTATGGGTGATGGTCTTCATTCCATGTGGATGGTGGGGCTTGGAGGGATTTGAGTACTCAAACGCAGTAGAAAGTTCACAGGAACAGAAAGAGGTACAGCTCACTCATACAAACACATATGCCCCTCTCTCCATTTTCAACTCTGAAACAAAGAAAAATTATGAAGATCTCAGGTTTAGTACCCACAAAAATTGTATTTTCCCCAGTCTTGTTTTCAGGAATAGAAGAGTCATTTTAACAAGCATGTCCAACAAAACCAAAGCAAAGTGTTCCCTTGGTATAAGCCAAACACCTGGCAGGGACACTGAAACCCCATCAGTTTAAGTTTGGCAAAGCACTAAGCAACTGAGGGTGGGTGGGAGGCAGCACCTGGCAGCGCTTCCCAGGAAGGACTTGTGCCAGACCCGGTCCACAAACCCTCCTGCAGCCAAGGTGATGCTTGCAAGACAAGCAGCACTGCTGTGAAAGTTTCCACTTACCTGGGTCACAAACCCCAGACCTTGCTCTCTCTTCCCTGTAGTGTGCCACGTGTGAAAGGCTGCTTACAGGACATAGGTATTTACTTCAACCTGTTGCTCACCAGAGGAATTTAGGACTCCGCACTGCAGGTGGAGTCAAACTGAGCTCACCTTCATTCATCCATGCACACATAAACAGGAAAATAATGGCTAAATGGAACAAAAAAAGAAAACCCCAGCTTGGCTTGATGGAGTTTGCTTGAGCATGTGTAGGGAAGCGGAGGTGGAGGAGAGGATATGGGGGTTGTTTTTCAGGGATGGTGCTGGGCAGAAAGCAGGCAGACGTGTTTGCAGCAGCTCACTTTAGTGAGCACAATGCACACAATTACTGAAGTAAGAGATGTCAGTGAACAAATGCATTTGGCAAACTATTTTTGCTTAATGTATGCTGATTTGTGAAGTCTCCAGTGGTTTTCTTTGTCCCTTGGGAAAAAGGATGGGGGGGGGAGAGAGAAAGTGTCCTGTTGCCATGACAACAGAGCAGGGCTGAGAGATGAGACTCATCATATTTTCATTTTTGGTGCTCTATATAAAATTATTTAGGTAATTACACATGTACAGATTTGCCATGTGGCAGAGCAACTTCTTTTCAGGACACTGCATGTCATGCAACACTATGCTGAGCCCCTTTTAGAGCAGAGACACAAATGTATTGACATTTTGCTGGGAATATTGCTGGAGAAATTACAGCAGCGGGAACGAAAGAGGGCGTGACAGCAGCCCTGCTCTCCTTTAAGAAACAGAATAAGAATCAATTAACAAGTTGCCAGTGGAAACCTGGCTATAATTATAGCTCTATTATGCTGGCCCTGTTGTTTTCCCATAGAAAATACAGTTTTTAATTAACTTGTGGATTTGGCACTGACACCTACACGCTTCCTGGCAAGAACAAAGTCGGTGGTTCCCTGCTCAGGATTGGCACTTTATCGTATGTAAAGGTGCCAGTAGCACCCACAGAGCTGCCCTTAAGCAGGATGATCTGGGCATGTTTTTTTCCCAGTCTGGAGGGAAGCAGGTGTAGCTCTTCCCCCCACATTGTATTTTGCAGATAAGAAAGCAAAATATGTTTTTCTCAGTGGAAATGTTATCCTTCCTGGAGGGTACCTGAACTGACTGGTCAGATGGGGGCATGGAGCTTGTGTTTCTGGGGGAGGAGTGGGGTGGAGGTAGACCTCTCTCAGTGCCCAAAGGCCATGTCCTTCATGCAGCCCATGAGATGCTCGGTGCAGGAGCTTGGGGAGTACAAAGTCTGGCCAATATCTGGCCAACAGGACTGATAGTGCATTGTGAGGAAAGGGTAGGGAGGAAGTCTCTGCCACGTAGACCTTACCAAGATACCCATTTGTTAAGTCTGTTGGGATTTTTTTCTTCCATTTCTTTGCCTGCCACTTTTTCTCAAAGGCAATGCTGAATTACTTGAGGGAAGTAAGAATATTTCAGCTGTGGCAAACATACTGCTTTTAAAATGCAAATGTGTTATACATATATACACCAGGCACTGCTGCTGCTTTTCTTGTGGCACCATTGCCTTGAGAGCAATTCAGTTTTTGAGTGTAATGAAAAACCAGGAGGGGTTTTCCTACAGAAATACATTTCACTGAGTAGCGTGTTTCTAACGGTGACCTGTGTGGGGTGCTCAGGGAATGAGTCTAAAATGGAGGATGTTTTTAAAGCAATCTTTCTCAGTGGTACATTCTGCCTGTTGCTGGCAGCCAGCAACTTGGGAGTTTCCCAAGCTGGGTGTCGTGTGTAGTTTGGAGGTCAGTAATGGATTTCTCTCTGAAACCCTCTGAGGAACCTTTTATTTTCTCTCCTTTTTTTTTACTTTTCACATACAATTTTGGCTATTACCACATCCTATAGCGTTCACATTCAGTTATAATTATGCTTTCAGTGAAAAGATAATCCTTTGATTTATTTCAGACCTGCTGACTGATAATTTTTCACTGAGCAGTTTTTGTGCAGTAAGAAACTGTGAATACTCATGCTGCCCAGTCTGTTCTGTGTCTTCTTGTGTGGAAGGCTTTCCAAGCCCCAGCCTGTTCTTATCCTTCCCAGCCCTTTTCTCATTCCACTGTGTCTCGTCATTGCTTGGAAGCTCAGTAAACTCTGAGTCACTACATAGGAATTAATGGAACCATGCAATTATTTTGAATTGTGCTATGCTTAGATTGCATTTTTAAGTCAAGTCAGAGGCAGCAAGTTTATCCATGTAGATGCGGTTTGAAACAGTGAGTTAAGAAGGATAATAAATGATACTGTAAAAATAGTTTCTGAAACATTTCCTCAGTTTTCTTTATGTGGCCAGTCAACTACAAAATCGTGAGAGTCATAGCAAACCAATAGGTATGAAAGGTGGTATGGAACTGGACGGTCTTCAAGGTCCCTTCCAACTCAAACCATTCTAGGATAAAAAGCCAATGTGTAACTTAGGATGTATTGAATTTTTCTCCACCTGGAATTCATTGTTTGCTTGATTTAACATGTTTTCACCATGTGTCTTTGAGTTGTTCGTGTTACTATATCATCTTTCTGTGAAAGAGATTACACCACTAGTAAACAATAACATGAATATTGAGCCGTGGCCACACAGAGGGAAGATCCCTGTGTCCTTGCAGACTCACAAACAATTCAGGGGGGTTTTTTTCTCTTTTGTAGTAATTATCAGAAAGCAAATAAAACGCAAAATATGCACCATAGTTATTCTAGGCAGGCAAATGCTGCGCTGTGCTTAAGGGTTTCTCTGAAGCACTCACAAGCCTTGAGCCTTGAATGAACAATAAGGATGGTCTGAGGATGGAAATAGGCAAAGACACTGGTCTAACTAACTTCGTGGTTCTGGAGTGGGTGGGTAATCAGACCAGCCCAGGGATAAAATACAGTAGGATGAAATAATGCAAGTTTATTTCCCTTCTTCAAAATAGATCTGGAAGAAGTCCTTGCAAGGTGAACCTCAGCTGTGCTAGACCACTGTGTCTTTCCTGGCAAGGCTTTGGGATTGGCTGTTTACAAACCTGGGTGCACTCTTGCTGACTCGGGATCAGCCAGGGAAGGAGCATACTGTGGAGTACTTTTATGGGACCCTATGTGGGATCACAGGACATCACTGGGAGTGCCAAGTGACAATTTCAGGTGTTGCTTCTTCTGATTTCATGTTAATAGTTGGGGCTGCCTTGAGAGATGTTCCTCCAATACAGGAAAGTAGTCCTGGGAAAAAAAGTATTGGGGTATTTTTTTCATTTTTTTTTTTTCACTCTAATACCTGGAAATGAAAACTCAAGTTTACAAGCACCTAGCAGCCTGTAGATTGCATTTTGGTACATCACATGCAATGCTGTATTTATGATTCTTTAGCTGTGCTGATTTTTGTTCTCACAGAAGGCAGAGGAGCTTTCAGAGCCTCAAGGCGATTTGTGAGCAGCAGGGTTGGGGTGTCTGGCCTCAGCAGCTCCCCAGGTTTTTCTGAGCCTGGCAAGGCTCATGAGAGTGATGGCAACATGCTGCTGAAGGTCTGTTTTCTTAAGGCATGCCATAGCCCTGATGCTGTTTGGATGGGAATGGAGAATTGTGGTGAATGAAATGGCTGTGTGGCCAGGAGGAATGGGTTGGGTTTTTATTTACAGCAGTCAAAGAAATTTAAAAGGAAAAAAAAATTCCTGGTTCTGTTCACCTTGTTAGGGTTATTGCAGTGAAAAAGAGCAAAATACAGAGCTTTTCCAGAGATTGTTTTCCACCTGATGGAATCACTTAAATTCTTTTAAGTCAAGGAAATCCTGTGTTTCCTCAGCAGCAGTTGCAGTAAAGATCACCAGTCACTTTGCATATATATTTATATTGCTGGAGGTTCCTTTTCACTTTATTACTGTATGGCTCTTTACAAAGAACAGATATTCAACTGGTTAAGTGACTGGACATTTGACATCATGTTTCCTGATATCTTGCATGAAAATATATTTGCATCAGAGATGCATGACCATTATCACATGGGTAGGAATTTACTAAAACAGCAGAAATGGTGAAGAGAAATTGCAGCATACAGGCTGTAAGAGAGGAGACTGGAATTCCAGCAAAGTTTGATACTGGGGACATTTTGGCATAAGACACAGAAGCGATCTGAAAGCAAACCACACATTCTGATTCTGAAACAAGGTGCTAAATAGGGCGATCACAAATATACCAGTAATGGTACAAAAATGTACGAATAAAAGAAGAATCCTAATTTCGGTTGGAATATGGAAAAGTGGGACGGGGTTTAGAAAACATAGGGGTAATTCATATAAGGGAAATAATGTGAAAGAAAAGAAAAAAGACTGAGAGGTAGAAGAATTAGCCTTGTAATTTTGCATTTAAAAATTGCAAAATCCTCCCTCTCTCCTGGGTCTCTGGAGGGTACATGTCAGCAGACCTGTGTTAGTCACATGGTGGGAGACATGTGGCATGCATGACAGGCACAACCTTTACATGAAGCATTAGTAAAGAAAGTGGTGGTCTGTTCTGGCTGTAAGATGTTCTCTTTATTTTTTCAAATCCTGTTGATTACACGAAGAAGGGAAGAGTGGACCTGGTCTTTTGGACAGTGTCTTTTAAACAGGAATGGCACTGACAGAGTTCATGTACATTTTTGCCATTAAACAGGACCATTAATTTTAAGCTTCTGCTTCAGACCTTTTGTTAAAGTTGAGATGCTCAGTACTCGAGCCTTTGTGTGTTGTACAGTTGTGAAGAAAGCTTGTGCTTTGCTCGGTCCTTCTGAACTTTTCACTCCAGATACGTGAATTTCAGGACACATGCCTTAATGCTTGTTATTGTATTTACCATGGGCTTTTGGGCTGTCAGTGATTTTAAAAGTTGTTTCTGTCCTCCTGTTTGACCCTTTTCCAAGGGCTTTGGAGACTAAGCAGGTGACGTGCCACCTTTGTAATTCCACTTCAGGAACAGAAGATGATCTACTTGTAAAGTACCTACTAATTATCTTAACAGCTGTGTAATTCATCTTGGCTGTCTTCATATGACAGAACTACTTTTTTGTGGGGTTTTTTTGGGGTTTTTTTTCTTTTGTTTTCTTGGGGTTTTTTTAGCAGTGAATGATAAAAGGTCAAATTTTCTTGTGGTTCCTTGCACGAGGTTTCTGCCTCTTGTAGGCAGTGTCAGGTGTTACTATAATAAGGCATAGGAAAGTTACTTAATTACTGTCATTTAATTTCAAGTTGTCAGGCTCTTTTGCTATTCATTGCCTCTTTAGTTAGTGTATTTTAATAAACTTCAGCAATAGAATAAATGCCTCTTGGGTCATCGCGATATTAAGTGTGTGAACTCTGTATGCAGTAAGGTATGGTGTAATTGTTTTTCACTCCTGTTATGTGATGGATTTTGTACCTTCAATTAGGAAACAGAAGTTGAATTACATCTGTGAACAGATGGAATTAGAGCTCCTGAGGCTGCTATGTTCTTTGGGAAGACACAGAAACAACATACCAGAGAGATGAGAGTTGGTGGAAAAGTGCCTTTCAGGAGACAGGAGAGATAAAGACCAGGAAAGAGGGCAGCTAGCCTTTCTACTCTGGGGGATTTTCCAAATGGGTCTAGTTTGCAATGACCATCCAGCAATTTAGACATCAAGCTAAAGTAAATTGATTTGGTTCATTATTTACCAAAGGCTGCATCTCAAGGTAAAACAGAGCTACTGAATTGGTTCAGTGTTTTCAAAACTGTTTATGTTGCTATAAACTAAATGATACAAAAAGGTAAAAACGTAAAAAAGAAAGTAAATGGAATCAGTTTTTTTATTCAAATGAAGGACTTTAATAGTATGGAATTTTTTTCTTTGGTTGGTTGGGTGGGTGGGTGGGTTTTTTTGTTTTGGGGATCTTTGGGGCTTTTTTTGTTTGTTTTAGTTTGGTTTGGTTTGCTTATTTGTTTGGATAGGGAAGGTTCCGCCAGAAAAGAAAAAGACAGTAAAACTCTGTTTATCTGTTTTGGTTTCTTTTTCCCTGAAGTCTGGGTAATATGTCTACCTGGAAACACAAATGTACACAAATGTACTACAAATGTACTACAAATGTGGTACCCAGATCCATCAGCCTAATTCCACTCTTGCAGTTCGTTGTTGTTCAGGGAAGGGCTCATGATCTCATTCTTTCTGCCTGTCTTCTGACTTTTCTTTCTCAGTTGAAATAGCACTTCTCAAATCATACTAATGTCAAAATTGAGACATTCTGTTGCTCTGCATATATAGTACTGTCAGCTGATCAACATGAAATTTTCTTCTATAAATCTAGCTATAGGTAAATGTATATAAATTCCTGAAAACACTGTACTGTAACAGTGGAGTGCTGTAAAGCACCATAAAAATTCTTCAGGACTGTGCGAACTAGAGGAGGGACACCGTGTTAGACTGAAGAAACAGCTGTCTGACCTGGATGTTATCAGAAAAAAAAATTGTTAACCAATGGCTAAACCTGAGATACAGAGATATGGTATTTTGCTGCGCAGAGAGGTACCTCATATGCATTTTTCTCAAAATTCTGGCTCAGTGTCAAAATAACTTCCTGCTCTTTTGTAATACAAACTCAAACAGGTGTAGCACAAGTCTGTGACAGTCTCTTGGAGGCTTTAATCCTAGGAAATGTTTTGCTTCCCAAAAGTTAATAGTTACTCTGACAGGGGTGGGGAGGAGTGTGCTTTGGAGGTCCTTGTAACCCCTTTCTCTGCTCAAGTGATGTTTGCCAGTGAGCCCAGTGATCTCCAGTGTGGTTCTGGTTCTGAACAACAACTGGTTGTGCTGCAAGTTTTAAACATTTCATGTAAGCAATCAGCTGCTGAAAAACATGCTTCTTTTTTCCATATCACAAAATGAAAGAGTAGTTGGCTTTCTGTCCTCATTTTTGTTTTCCTTTCCACAATTGTGGATTTGTGTTTTGTCCACAGGCCAAGTCTGTGTGGTTCTTGGCAGGCTGCTCGGACATTTTTCTACTGAGGTTTTATCGGAGCATCTTAGTCTGGGTTATACATGAAATAATGCAGAAAGGCTCAATAAAGAGAAACCTGTACTACAGCCTTTAATTAACGCTGTGTGCGTGTAAGTGATAGGCGATAGGCGAGCCGCAGATGCAGTGTTTCATTTTGATGCTCTATTGCTTTTTTGCTCTGCGGTGACGTTAATAAATAGATGCAGGAAAGCATTTTAGATTTCATTACTGCCTGAAACGCCTTTACTTTTTGGCTTGCCCCAGTTCATTTATGAGGCATCATCATGCTCAAATTAGAAAGAGACTAAGCTGTATGTCACTGCTGAGAATTATTGGATTATTCAATTACTGTGAACGGTGCTCATGGAATAAAATATTCAAGAAATATTGAAGGAAAAATCCCTAGATAACCTAGCTGCATAAAGGTTACTTGTTCAGGCATAGTTGTAGTCCAAATGTAAGGCGGGGAGTGGGATTAGGGCAAGGGGCAGCTGCAGGGTTGTGCATTGTGGCTGGTGTTATTTGGAGTGATGACCACTGGCCTGGCCCTTCTGGTGAACTGTCAGCGTGATTTAACAGAGGAGGGGAAAAGTTTCGTGAGGCATTCCGGGCTGAGATCTCCCCAGTTTACAGGGGTGCTGAAGGCGGTGTTCTTAGCCAGCCAGGCCTGGGGACCAGGAAAAGTCCCATAACACTGCACTGATTTCTTTGTCACCTGGCAGTTCTGGGAAATGGAAAACAAATGGCACGTGGCTGATTCTGTGTGCTTCAGTGCGCTTCTTTTTAGAAAATGAACCGTTTTCTTTAGCTGAATGACTTAAGGCAGGAGCTAGTCACAATTTCCATGCTGAACTGAGCTCTGGGTTACCTAAAGCTGAAGATCTAAATTATTTATATTGCCAGGCCTGCATTGGCATCAAGCATGGGATTAGGCTGTTTTGTTCATGTGTAGGCTAGAGTCACTGGTTTGAACCAAACATAACCTTAGTAGGTTTATGTCTGTACTTGCACTTCAAACTTTGGCCATCTTTCTCCCAGGAAATCTGTGTTTGTTTTATTTTAACCACAGCTTCTTCATGGTAATAAACATTCCTGTTTAGTGAAGAATTTTAGATAACTGAGAATACTCTGAATGGTGAAAATTTGCCTTCTGTTGTCTAATAGACCATACAGAAGTAGGTAAGTCAGTCAACAGCAAAGTAAGTATTACAGGAAACCAAAGCATGAATTCATTAATTTTAACGATAATGTTGCTGTTTTACACCAAGCTTAAGTGCATATAAATGTAACTTATTTGAAGAGTCACTGGCAAAAACCATCTGTGCAGGTTTTTTGAATCGCATCTGTGCTTTAACTAGCTCTGCATTCTAAGAAGCAGCAGCAGCCGACCTTCATCTGACTCCCAGCAGCATTTTCCCTTTCAGCAGCGGCAAGGAGCAGCCAGCGGCTCTGCCATGGTTGTTTGGGATAGTGGCAGTACGTCAGACCTTTTATTTTTACCACTAACACGGTCTTCCCATGTTTGTTATCAGCAGGTGGTTTGGCAGGATAGTTCAGATTCGATGCTTTGAGCAGAGAAATGGTGAAATGAGCTAATTCTTAATAAGACTAGTTATCCCTTCACTGTTATTTGCAGTACTGTGGTTAATAGGGCATCAGTACTCAGTCCAAGAAGTTGAAAGAATGAAACAAAACGCCCATTGTCTCTGTAGTGATGAAGGTAATTAAAAGAGAACGGGACTGGGAGGTTCCATATGATAGAAATCATTATCTTTGGGCTTTTCTTACGGCTCAGACCTTTTTCTCCAAATGAAGTTGACAAGTATTTCTGCTCTATAAATTTGGTTCACAACTCGCTGATGGCTTTTTTGCTAATCAAGGGATGCAGAAGGTTTTTGTTATGGTCACTGATTTTCCAAGAAATCTTAATAATTTGCAGACATCTGCGTTCATTTAGTTGCAGAGAAGAAAAAAGACGATTTCATCTTGCTTCTTTATTTGTGATGGATCTATGTTTTTGTTTAAAAAAAAAAATGCTCCCAGGGAACAGATCCTTAGGGAAATCACTGGAAACAGTTCCATGTTGAATTTATAGATCCAAATATGTTACCCTTGGCCTTTCTTAAAATGCTCCAGTGGGATGTCTACATGAATATCTCCAAAAGTAATAATATTGATGAAGTTAAAGAGATATGGAAAACTGGCTGGTGTAATTATTCATTAAAAATTTTTAAAGCTGCTGTGAGCATTGAATCCCAAGTCATGCTAGCAGCTGCAAGACAAAGCCGGAGACATGCCAGTTTCTAGGGGCATTGTCTAAACAGTCTTTATTTGACTGAGAATTACATAAGTCAAAGTTGTTGTCAGCATCTTCTGAAGGATCTTGAAGTCAGACTACTTGTATTTTTTGTTGCAATTATTACTAAACTTGACTCACACGGGCAGAGATCATTAAACATGTTTTTAATGCTATCCCACGCCCACGCACTTCCAAGCCAAGGTCAGAGGCCAGCCAGATAGCTGATTATTTCATCTCCCACCCTGCTGCACAGACAGTGTATTAGAGCGGCACTAATGTCTGTGCTAAGATTAGTAGCAAGCCACTTTTAATCTTAACTTGCAGTTGGACACATCTGACCTATAAAGCGTAGGTGATGAGAAGTGATGTCAGATTTAGTGGCTTTCCTCTGCTAGAGTGGAGATTGTCAATTTTGTGGCATTTAGAACTGTTTCGTCTCTGCTCGGAGCGATGACTTAAGGCAGCAACTAAAGTCTACGAAAATGCAAACTGACCTGCAACTACTCGTCAGCAACCAGGCAGTTCCCAGCCTCAGAAGTGAGCACATTAAAGGAGGAGGCAGTCCACTTTCTCCAGGGCAAGGAAGTGACTCTCTCTGCTTGCGAGGCTTGAGTTTATCAGTGTCATTAAATTCTGATGTCAAGTGTGACTCTTGAGACATGACTTATTGAATCAGCATGTCCGTGGACAAACTTTAAAGCATTAATTTTTTTCGAGTTTCATACCACTTCCATAACACTGCAATTTCTTTTTTCAAATGGTGACACAAAATTATATGTTTGAGGCCAGTGAGATCTTTTGATAAACACTTTCTTTCATATTCTGTGTGTCCATAAACTCCAGGCTGTAGCATCTCAGATTCAAGGAAAAATGAAGAAGCTGTGTTTTGACATGACTGACTTACAAAAGCCATGCCTCTCCAAACTAATAATTACATTAGATACAATTTTTCATGTTCATTTTGCAAAACATTGCTGTCTAATCCTGTGACCTTGCTTCTTTTCCAAAATACCATCATGCAATGCATGATAAAATTTCATCCTGTTATTTGTTTAATGGCATCACTTGAGTATATGGGAATGTTTCTCGGTGTGCTACTAGGCCTGAGTAGTTTGTCAATAACATACCCACTCTTTAGTCCAGTCTTGCAGTGATCTTAATATTGTTATATTCTGATGTTGGGGTAGCTTCAAGCTTCACAGCCCAGGCCTCTCCATAGTGAGCTGTGTGTTGGTGCAGATACACCTTTCACATGTGTGCACAAGTCTGCACAAATGTTATTAAGCATTTCCACAGGAAGCCTGTTAAGTTGTCAGTGGCTCACATGGTGTCATCTACTAAAAGATGGCCTCCTGATCTGTTTCGTGTTTTTAAAGCCTGAAT
The DNA here is from genome assembly GCA_013397795.1 of Orthonyx spaldingii. Taxonomy (NCBI): domain Eukaryota; kingdom Metazoa; phylum Chordata; class Aves; order Passeriformes; family Orthonychidae; genus Orthonyx; species Orthonyx spaldingii. Next base: position 1,595,316 of record VZTJ01004576.1, read on the forward strand.
ATACAGCCAGATTCCTAGCCTCTCAGATGTGATCTTGGTTCTCATGTGAAGATACTGGCTGTAGGTAATCCCCTTCTGAGTAAGGACTTCCAGAGCACATGGTGGCGGAAAGGTCAAACTCATTTGCAGAGAGTTGTGTTTAACTGTGCGATGCAGAAGTGAGCTTCATTACTTGTAATTAATCCTCATGGTTCCTGAATGTCAGTTTACAGACACAGCCGTGAAGGTAGTCCGTGGAAGATAATTAATATTTGTTATTCCTGACTTTGAAAAAACTCTGGATAGCAGTGTTTATAAGTCCTTCCTACTGGGAGAGCCTATGAGGAAATCCCCTGATTAAATCATCAGTGCTGTTGTCTCTGCCTTAAACTGTTGTTTTACAGTAATTACTGCCCTTTCACAACAGAAGGGCATGGGGTGATATGGTGGAAGACACATGTTGGCAGATTTTCACAGTTTCAGAGAAAACATCCTTTGGGGAAAGGTTAATGCAGTTATCGGGCAGGTTAATGCTCTGGCGTTCCCTTTTCATTGATATGGGTACGGGGGGGTTCCTCTATAGTATTTTTATCTCAAAACTATTAGGCTGCTGAAAGAGAGTGAATGAAATCTAAAAATACATGTTTTATTAACAGCAGAAGTTTCTCTTAGAAAATGTAGGTCAAATTCTCCTCAGTTGTCAGTGTGAAGTTAGAACAGCTAGTTGTAGCTGAAAGTAGAAAATATTCTCACTTCTGTGAATTTCACCTTGGGTTCAGATCAGATTTTGACTTCCTATCTGCATAGCAGCCTCTGCATATAGTCTTACCATTCTTTATCTGTATTATCTTGTAGAATGAATTGAAAGATTAAAGAAGAGTGATTTTCTTGCTTTGTAGGTCTATTATCAACCTGAAGACATAATCTTATTTTGTGTTTTGGTGTTGATGTGAAGCATTTTTCAATTTTATGTAAACTCTGCAGCTTAAAAATACTCACGAAGACTGATTTTTGTGCAATTTTATGGTCTACAAACTGAGAGATTTAGTATCTCATACAAAATTTCACCCTCTCTAGTCCGGCTCTTTCATTTCTTCCTTTCTGCTGTTTCTGTAGGAGAAACAAATGCAGAAAAGGTTTTTTTGCATGCTAGAGTTATTACAAAATGTTTCTGGATTAATGTAGGTACTCACTGGTTTTTGGACAGTTCTTAAGATGAAGAGTTTTCTGGTTTGAATCACAACTTTCATTAGAGTAACTCAATTACTGTTGAAATAGGGAAAAGCAGTTAGTAAGTTTTGGGAAAATACTTCTGTTAGTGAAAGGGCTTTTGGAATATGAAATAGCCTATTTGATATAATGCTGGTGTTTTATATCATATTAGTTTATGAACTAGGGTCAAACTTCTTGGCTATGAATTAGAAAAATTAACTGCCTGGATTTTAGTGCCATCTTTCTGGCAAGTGTTCAGTGATCCAGTGAAAAAAATTAATCTTTTTTCTACTTCACTGGTTTGGCTATTATAAGCAATGTTGTTAATTATGGACTCTAAAGTAGTAGCTTTCTGTTTTTTGTGACCTAGTACTCACATTGCCAGAAGTGCTGCATTTGCCACCTTCATGGTACTAATTAGTATGTTTATAATGAGCCTCCAATACTGTAATCCTCATCAGTCTACACACCTGACAGCAACTTGCATATCTCAATGGCAGACATAAAGTCAGGGAGCTGAATTCTCTGCCATATGGAAGTTGGCTATGAAAATCCACTTCTCTCTAATTCTCCAAGTCCCAAATGTATCAGTGTTTTATTACTACCCTTTCTTTATGGATAATGGGTTACAAACATTGGAGAACTTTCATACAGAGATTTTAAGAAGCAAGGAATAATAATTATAAGCAAGAAAAGAAAGAAATGGATAGATGGGATAATAGTCCTAAAAGCTGGCGAATGGAAGGATTTGATTTCCAAGGTTTGCTGCAAAGTTTGCTCTCAGAGCCATAAATGGCACAAGGTGCAGAGTTGTAATTTCTGCAGGGAAGTCATGTTTATCAGGAGTGGCTTGTTTGCCAAAGTGTCAATATACTTGGATACCTAAACGCTGCCAAACTAAAACATCATGTTGTCACACAAGGGATATGGTTGAAAAAAGTGCGTGGTGGAAAGTGACTGAAAATCAAAGGAGAGAGAAGAAAAAAGCTTTACCTGCAGTATACTGGGATACTTCCATCCAGTGGTAGCATTACAGTTTTGACAGTCCTCATTACAGGATGGGCTGTCTTGCAATGGATGCAGCATCAAGCAAGCAAGGTGGAGCAGGTATGGGCTGAGCACTTGGGATCAAACAATAGTTGAACTTCTGGGGTGCCCCTGAGTGTTGACACATGCCATTGGCTCTCCCAAGTGCTATGGTGGTGTGGTGTTGTGTCCTCTGTGCCAGCAGGATTTATTTGGATACACAGAGACGGCTGGTTGAGTTCCACTCACCACCAGCCTCCCTTCTCCTGCCACCTCTCAGACATTTGCTTCCATTGAGTTTGGGGCAGTGATGTAAAATATAAACTTCCCATCTGATTTATTTCTGTCTAAGGATTTAGAGGCATAGGACCTAAACATTTCTGTGCTTGTCCTGACAGACTGTTACTAGGCAGGGGGTCCAGATCACCTTACCCCATGTATTGCTCTCCGTGCTTTTTCTCCCTCTCCTTTCCCTCTCCTGCCACTGCTGGGGTTTGCCCAGCTGCATGAGGAAACAAAACCAAAGGGAAATTAATTATACTTCATCTTGGGTTAATTTTCAGATGGGTTAGTTCCCTGATCCAGCTCACTGCACAGCATCCAAATATTCATGCTGGCAGGAGCAGACGGGAGAGGAAAAAGCAGCTGCAGGTGGCGAAGAAGGCCAGAGCATCCTCTCCTGCAGCAAAGCTGGTTTACACTGGGGCTGTGTGCTCCTTGGTCACAGCATGTGTCCTAGAGTGAGACAGAACTACCACAGGAGGTGGGTTTGTCACCAGGATGTTGCACAGAGGTCTGGGTTGGCCAAGGCACAGAGGTTGCAGCCACCCACAGAAGGCTGGCACTGTCGTAGCCCACTCACCAAGGATTGCCATGGTCACCTTCCTTCTCACTTTTCACTAATTTCTGGTTTTCTGAGTCATGGAAGGTAGAGATAAATTCTTACTCTCAAGGCCTTTTAAAAGGAGCTGCACTTGGGAGAAACTTCTCTTAATAAGGTCCTGTCACTTTTCTAATTCTTTTTAGAGTTTTCCAAATCCATAATAAAAAGAAAATCTGTGATTTTCCCTAATAATAGCTTCTATATGTACTTAATACTAGGTTATTATTCATGGTTTTATGTTCTTATACTGTGTGAATTACACTTTACTGTGTGTCACCTTTTATAAGAAATTCTACTTTTTCCTTACATTTTTGTGTGAAATAATGCACTGTAGTTCTTGAGTTTTATAATTCCCTGGAGTCTTTTTGAGTATTTAAAAGATGAGCTTGCTGTCAGCCTTCATACCTCTGCCTTTTTATTTGAAGAAACTATTGGCATCTTAATGTCTAAGCTCAGGTAGAGAAATGCGTTCATACAAATTTCATACAAAGCTTATGTTAATGTACATTGGATATGTAATAGCAATAAGATTCCTTTAGGTAAATAATACATTTATCACTTGCAAAGCACAGGCTTTGGGGGAGTTTCTTAAGGAACAGCTATAATATTGAGTTCTTGGGATTAGCTTGCTGTTTTTATTCCTGTCAAAAGTGCAGGGTGTTTTGTTTCAGCACCAGGGATGCGATGCGCGCAGGTGCAGTGCCTGGCATGTGTGCTGGACCCAGCGCTCTGAGATGTGGGGTCTGCCCCAGATCACTCTTCAGTTTTGTCTGCGTGCCAGCCCTGGCACTGGTGAATGGTCACCCTGGGGCAATAGGGGACAGCAGAGGACTCTCTGAGGTCCCAGTGCCCTCTGAACTGGGGATGGGTTTATGCGGTGGCTGGTGGGGCAGGGAGCTGGGATGAGCTTGTGTAGCAACTTGGTGGGCAGGACTGGAGTGGAAGGAGGACCCCTGGGAGACGGGGCTGTGCTGGCCACCTCCTGTTGCTTCTAATGGATGGTGTCTCTGCAAGTCTCTCCTGCAATCTGTGTGGGTGGTATCTCCTCACAAGTTTGTGTACATACATATCTTAAGGCCAGACTGGTTTCATGGAAACACTGTAACTTATTATTTCCTGGCCAGCAGTTTGTTAATGCGAAGTGTGTGCATGGGAATGCAGAGGGCTCCTGACCTGCCTGGTGCTGGCAGCGAAGTTAAGCGAGCATGAAATCATTAACACAAGACTGCATTTTTTGGGAATTGCAGTATAACAGAACCCTCTTGCAGTGACCATAATGTTAATGGAAGTAAAGAGTTTGCAAGTGCTCAGTGGAGTGGCATTTTTGGGTACATACTATGCCTGTTGCAGGCAGGGCTGGTCCCTCAGACCAGGGTAGTTGGTATCAGAGGATTTTCCTGAAGAATCTTCTTTCCACCCACATCCACCCTGGCAGTTTCTTGCTAGGTCTGGCAGCTCTTTGCTGCTTTTATTCACAGATGAATTTGAAACTGACTTTTTGCTGAGCATCCACTTTTTTATGCAATTAAAAATAATGTCATTAAAATAAAAAGTCTTCATCATGTTTTCTGTCGACGCTTGCTGTGGGAGAAGCCTTGTTTAAAGCAAATCCTACAGAGGGTTTTGCAAAGGTCTGAAGAATGAAAAGTACTTAGTGAATGTTTTCCTCATTTAAAAAAAATTCTGTTGGCTTGGTATAACTCTGTGACTTGGCCTGAAAACTCTGAATTTATTTGGCTCTGTTGGTCTTGGCTGCAGCATGCGTCTTCTGCTAATCTTGGAGAGTTAATGAATTAAGTGCAGTTACTTATTAAAGCAGCTGCACAGTGCTGACATTGCAGGGAGCCCTGCAGCCCTGGTGCTGGCGTCAGGATGCAGTGGGGCAGGAGGAGCTGATGCTGGGGTTACAGGGGCTGGTGTGGGGCAAGGCGAAGCTATACCAAGGCCAGTGAGGACCATTCCCCAGCATCCATTTCTTTTTCACCCCCATCACTACCATCACCACCACCACCACTACCATCACCACCACCACCTTCTTTTTCATCATTATTCCTCTGGTTTTCATCCTGTTCTGCTCCACATCTTACCATGCACCCGTAAAAGGAGGTTATATGTGTCCAAAAGTGTGCATGCTTTTTTCTCAAAGGTGCATCTCTCTACCAATCCTGCCTGTCCCCTATCCTTAGACTGTTGTGTTTACAACAGAAGTGCTGCTAGTCAAAAAGATAATAAGCACTGAATCTACCTGCAAGTCTTGCGTTACAGCTGATGAGGTTTTGCAGGAGCAGCAGCCGAGGGCTGCGGCACATCCCCCTGCATGCCTTGTTTATCTCTGCTGTACCCCTTCAAGGCCTTATTATATGGTGCTTGCTTTTTCTTAGGAAATTGATCTTCAGTGGGATGGTTTAGTCAGCTTCGTTTCTTTGGTGAAGCCTCGAAGAACTTTGTATGTCTATAGAGAGAGGTTTGGTTTATTTTTAATTTTAATGTCAGTTGTCTTCACATCTAACAGATACATGTCCTCTGCATTGGTGCAACCCATCCCCCCCATTTTTGTTGAGAACAGCAAAGCAAAAGGGAAATTCTTTTACCTAGGAAAAGGCCTTGATATGTTAAATATAGTCTTTTAGTGTGAATCTAGATTTGCCATTAGATATTTCTATGTCTTTCCCCTCTAGGTTAAAGCACACTTTATGACTGGAAACCTCTTTCCTCTGTAAACCTAAATGTTATTAACGAGTCACCTCTGAGCTCTCTTGGGAAAATAAGAAAGTCTTTTGGTATTGTTTCATTTCCTCAATATCAGATAAATTTTGTGTCATTTTCCTGAATCCAAGCCACCTCTAATCTGTCAGTGTTTTCCCCTGAATGATGGGCAGCTGTTGGGACAGGCCACAGTACTTGCCTGAGGATTTCACTGCTGCCATAGATCCTCATCCTTTATTCTTAATCTTTACCAGTATACCTGTGATTTTTCCTAGGTCTGCAGGGGTTTACTGTAGTTCAGAAGAACCCTCCTTGTCAGGCAATTCAAGATGACTTAAATAATTTGCACATCCACAGTTGTGTTTATCCCCCTCCCTTTAATTTTGACTCTTCTCCAGCTGTTACCAAAAATTGATTGGTATTTTCTTTCAGATCATTCATGAAGACACGAAGCAGTTTTGTAACCAGATCCCTGTAGGCCCCATTAAAAAAGCTACTCTCAGATGATGAAGCCCATTTATGATTAGAGAGGTTTCATTCATGTGTGTGAACTCACTGTCAGCTGCTTTTTAATCCATTTGGCATCAGCTGCATTGATTTTGTGTAAGTGCTTTTAAAAACAGTCAGGGCTGCTAGTTATGCATGCATCTGGGTGCTGTACAGAAGTCTGTCCTGGGATTGTAGATCGCTTCTGCCCATTTTTCTGTCAGAAAACAGCAGCAAGTTTGCTTGACTAGGCCTATTTCCTGTAAAACCATGTTGATTAGGGTTAATTAATTATGCTATCATCTTTTCATTAAGTGTATAGCTTGGACTGCTGTGTTTAGAAAGTAATGTTTCATTTGTTTTACAAAATACTTAGGATCCTGAGTCCAGCCTGCAGTTTATTATATATAGGAAATAGGATTTATTTGTTTCTCACAGGTTTTCATCCATAAATTCAAGTGTGTGGAATGATGAGCTGTGATTTGCCAACTGGGCCGTTCCTGAGTGTCTGCGTTTTCTTTATTTCTCAATTCATGTCCTCCAAAAAACAATGTCATGATACATTACGGGTTTTAAAAGCGTGTTTGTGTGTGTTCGTCCCCCTTAGTTCTCTCTTTTGTCATCTTTCTACTTGAGAGCTTGACAGACTGTTTTAGCATTACTGATTGCAATAACACACCAACCAAAATCCATCCATGAAGCAGAACTATAGTGCTGATTTCAAAAGCTTTAACAAAAGGCATCCCATCTGGATCATTTAAAGCTCTTGTATGGTTTGGTTTAGAGTGTGAAAATTGAAACGCTCCATTCTGAGAACCCAGAAGTAAAATTGGGTTTGATGTATAGCGAATTCAACAGTTGTTTTCCAACCCACTTCTTTTTTCTGTTCTTTTTTTAGGTTAGTGTTATAATTCATAAACAATTAAGGATGCCATTCCATTCCCTACAATTTTTATTTTTGTTACCTTGTTTACGCTGTATTAAACCTTGAATGAGACCAAAATTTATGTGGTGATGATAACTCTGGATTTGATACTGCTCCAGATTGTTTTATTTTATTGATTGAGACATTTAGTATTTCCATTTCTTTGCTAGTTTTATGATTACCAAAGATATTTTCTGTTCTAAAGGCTAACGAAGTGCATTAATGTGGCACTTTCCATCCATTGATCTGGAAGTACTTTCCTGACATTCCTCACGGATGGAAGAGGCATTGTCTTCCTCATGCTAGCAAAAGTGAAAATCAGACACAGAGAAGATAGATATGGGACTCAGCAGCAGAGGAAAGTGCTTCATTACCCTTGTTTTTACCTTACTTATCCAACTCTGTGACCTAGCACAAGGGAGCTGGAGAGAACAGACCTCTCCTGTGTCATTAGGCAACTTGCATCACACTCATGTGAGATAATTTTTTATATTTTTTTTTCTGTAGCAAATATTTAAACAGTTGAAATTTCTGTGATTTATTCAGTCCAATGGTATGTATTTCAACCTCAAGGAGTAACTCCCTGGGCCAAAATAAATCAGGGACATTGCTGCAGGCTGAAATGGTGTTTTGGTCATTGAGTGGTATGCTTTGTGACTTAGGTTGACAGTAAAATACAGCAAAAAGACCAGTTTTACATTTGAAGTGTCCCAAGCTTGTGTTCCCAGCATCTGAAGAACAGAGGACTTGACAAACAAAGCTGTGGACACATTGAAATGGCAGCCACCCTTCTCTCCCCAAGGTTACATGGTCTATTTTGGGAAATGGACTGTGCAGTCATGAGTACACTGAGAGTGTCAGTCAGTGAGGTTTAGTAGAGAAGTCTCAGATGGCTCAAATTCAGGTGACAGTAAAGAACCTGAATATTGAAGCAATACTTGTACATTTTTTAATGTAAAACTTACAGTTTTTTAATGTAAAACTTACATTTTTAGTGTAAAACTTTTTAATGTTAAACTTACAGTAGCAAAATACTCCACCAGACTGGGACATGAACCCTGTGATTTAGTTTTCAGAGAGAAGGGAAATGGCAAGGTCACTTGGCAGTGCAAAACTACCTTAAAGCTAATTTTTTGGGTTCTATATGCTTGTAATGAGTGAGTTACCTTTGAAGCTCTGCTTAAGGCAGGGGACTGGGGAGGATGTATTTAGGCAGCATGGCTTGTCCCAGAGCTGATGAAGGTAAGTAACAGCGAGGCTCCAGCATTTTCCTACAGCCAGTGCTGCTGAGGCTCAGCATCCATGCAAATTTGTGCTGTCTCTCTCATTTCTTAATGCAACCCTGAAACAGAGGGAAGAGACCTGTGATGTGACAAACGTAGCTCTGGTATGAGTGGGAGCAGCACTCATTTCAGCAGTACAGAAGTATTTCTGCCAGCTCCACATCTTTCCCTGCTGAGCTTTACAGTTTTGTTTTGCTGTGCACGTGGCTTCATGCCCTGTTGAAAAGCCTTTCTCCCTGCAGAAGCATCCTCCCTGCTGATGCTTGCTGGAAGCATTTTGTGGTACCTTAGGGACATCCGTGGTTTTCAGTATGGTGGTAATGCATAGATAGCACAGGAAAGTGGGAAAGAGTTTATCTGAGCATGCAGTGCTGACTAGTTTACTTGTCCAGTTTCTTCTTCACTACTACAAAAGAGGTATGGTCACACTGGTTTCTAAATTTTTTGTTCCCATTCTAAAAGGAGAACATTAGGTAGATTTGTGCCAATATAAGATCCTCCTGAGCATATCTCCTTTTTAAAATGTTAAGAGCACAGAAAAAAATATGATTCTCTTAAAACAATATATCTAGTCCATTAAGGCAGAATTTCAAGGTATTTTGTCTTGGACAATACTGACAGAGGTGTGCCCAAAGAAGAGATGACTTGCAGTGTCATTTCATTGCTGTCTGTCTTAGTGCATACCCTGAAGAGACTTTTTGTGTTAAGGATAGTTGATCCCACATAGTAACATGATTGGTTCAGTGTTTTTCATGTTTTCTGCAAATACAGCAATGTTGTTAATACCATTCTTGATGAAGGAAGAAGCTGATGTTACTCATTTATGCACAGATGATTCTCCTTTCCTCACCTCGCCTTCACCAGAAGAAGTATATAAAGTACCACCTAGGTGTTTTTTACATACAAAATTTCACATTGTTTTAAAAGGTGGGATATTTCGAACTGGTACCTTTTCATCTATGGATATCAGTGAATGGATAGCACTGTGGTTTTTTCCCTAGCAACTGGCAGAGAAAAGAAATTGAGGGGAAGAAAGGTCAGCGATTAGAGAGGAATGCCTTGACCTCTATTCCAGACTTAAGTGAAAAAATATGAGAAATATCCCCTAACCTGCCAAAACCACCTGTGGATAAGTGGTGTCTGTGGTAGTTAAGCTGTCATTCATGAAAACTGAAGAAAGGCAGAGAGATGGCTGTTTACTTTAAACATCTTAGGCAAGAGAGGATTTCCATGACAACACAGAGCTAAATGCTAGCACTATATAATAACAAAAAAAAAGTCTCTTTCAAGATATCTTGCTGAGTCTCCTGATGGAGTTCCTCTGTCACCTAAACAGTTTAGGTTTAGGATGTTGAACAGGGCATGTATGAAAGGAGTTAACAGAAAATGTTTGAACCTGTGGAAATGTGCTACAGCATCAGTACCTTGCCTTTATGGTTAACTGCTAGTACAGAAAGATCAAGAATTTTTGCCAGTGATTTATTTATTTTGCCAGTCTGATGTGGGCATGTCTGTTCCAAGATTTGCCCCTCTGCAGAATGCATTAAATGCTTCCTTTACAGAAATGTTGTGCAAGGGGTGATCAGGCATTGGAACAGGTTGCCCACAGAAGTGGTGGAGTCGCTGTCCTTGGAAGTGTTCAAAAAGCATGTAGATGACACTAGTGGCACTAGGGACATGGTTTACTGCTGGACCTGGCAGTGTTAGGTTAATGGCTGAACTTTATGGATCTTAGAGGTCTTTTCCAACCTTAATGATTGAATGATTTTCTGATTTGTGCCCCACACAAAACACAAACACTCTGTGAAATGACCACTGTTTTAAAAAGAAATTCACAGACATTTTTGTATAGTGGTTTTGAAGACATCATAGACATGTTTTTTTGGGAAATAATGCTGGGATAAGCAAGGGAGTCAAAATTCACACAGTGCAAAGTAGTCTGGTACGTGCTGTCCATCCTGTGTCATTCCAGCCATCAGCTGTATAGGGACAGTTCTTTTATGGGAAGAGTGACAATGGCCTGACCTGTGACATATAGTTTCATTTTCCTATGACAAATTTAATTAACAAGATGGGAAGTTTGGTGCATTTACATGTTTTGGAATACTGGTGAGAATAAGCCAAGATATGGCTATTACTAACCAAGGCAAAAGTGTTTTCCTGCCAATGTTTTTGCATGCTGTTGTTGTCAACCCCTAGAGTGAAGGAGTTAGGGGGAAAGATCTGTATTAGACCTTGATGAACATCTTTCATTCACATGTTAATTGTGGGAGAGGTTGTGAGACCTGGAGGTTTTGGACTAATATGTGTGTGGTCAAACTTCATCCATGTGCAGGGTACCTTTGCTCCTTCCCAGCTGTTCCAGGCTCTGTCTGTACAAACCTTTACCCTGCAGTTGCTCTCCTGTTATAACCACGGTTTCACCTTCACATCCATGAAGATGGAGACAGTTGATCTGGGTCAAATACACCAGAGAGCTGCTCATTTGTAACACATTTAACCACTACCACAACATTGCAGTGTTTGGACAACTACATAGTAAAAATGTTGTCAGTTGCCAACTTTTTTTTTGTCTGCCAATTGTTTTAGTCCCCTTTTTCTCAGAGGAAGATTTCCTGGAGAGGGAAGGGTGATTTTACTTTTGCAGGTGGTTGCTGGGCTGTAGAGCCACTTAACTCCCTTTTTGCCTGTCAGGTGGGTGCTGCATCTGACCCTGTCCTCTGTTCCCTTCTTCTCCTCTTTCTTGTTTTTTTAGCTCCTCTTTCCTATTTGCTACTTTATTTTGATAGTCCAGTGTAACTCACCAACACCAGAAACGTGACTGGAATACAAAGACAAATTAGAAGCAGTGCTTTCAACTTTCTGCTCGTGAAGTTTGCCAGGTCTTGCTGAGACAGATAAGGCCATATTAACTCTCTTTAATGACATTTGCTAAAGACTAATTTGCAAGAGAGAAAGGTGCCCAAGGAAAAGCAGGTATTCCTCTTTGTGGGGATTTTTCCCCTTTGTGCTTTAACTTAAAGAATTTTCAAAAACAACTTAAGGTCAACTACAGCTCTTTATTTGTTCCCCAAAAGAAGTGTAATATCCTTAAATACCACTTGAACTGTGGTCTGTGGATATATAGATATATGGATATATGTTTTCTCCTTTAAAAACTGTGTCATTTAAAAGAAGATATTTAGCATTTGTGCTTTTAATAGAACCTAATTATTTTATGTGACATGTATTTAACATGCTAAAAGCCTTGTGTGTGTGCATTGCTTGTTTAGTAGGAAGAAAAAAGCAAGGAGAGCTCGATATAAAATCCCAAACTGCAATTAATAGCACATTTATTCATTCTTTAGTTCTTTGACAAAGAGCAATCAATTGTGAAAAAAATGGTTTAAATCAAGACAAAGCAATTCTTTCTTGCCCCAAAAGAAAGAAAAACCCCATGCATCTTGTTCCAGTGTTTTCTCTTCCTCTGTGTCACATTTCATCTTCAAGCTCTGAAATAAAAGCAAATGAGATAAAAGCCTGGGTTAGAAAACCAAAGAGGAAGGGTGAACCCATTGCCTTTTTACTCAGTTGAAGATAATTATACCACTAACCCGAGACGTGAGAGGCTCAATTCCCTTTACTGCCTGGGGGAACTTGAACCCATTTCCAGGAACAGTTCCTATAAACGTGAATGGGAGTGGCTGGTCCCAGAATACCCTTTTTGCTTTGCCAGTGGTGTTCCCACTTCGCACAGCTTACTTAAATATTCATTGAATGAGGAAAAAAGCAAGCTCTCTGCAGCAGAGGCGGATGTAGAGAGGTGCTCAGGGAGCCTGTGGTCCTTGGCTCACCAGCTGCTGCCAAACAGCCACCACTATTGCATGGGGGCTGCAGCATCACCCAGACCCCAAAGCTGTCCCACTTTGGGGACTGGTGGTAATGCACTTCCCTGTGCCCACAGACTTCTCTATTTCCTCCAAGAAAATCTGGGGTCTGTAACACACAACCATGTGACTGTGAAAGGATGCTGCAAGAGCGGGGGTCATGTATTCACCCGTTTCCTGTCAAGAGGGGCAGGTGTGCCTTGGTGACGTGCAGCAGGCTCTGCAGATGGAGGAGGCTGAGGTCGGCTCCCTGCCCAGGCTGGTGCTGTCTGGCCATAGGGTCTTCGGCTGGGGGATAGGTCCTGACCAGGTCCTGCTCAAGGCCATGAAATGGGCCATTGCTGCTGAGGAACCCAGCTCTGGTGCAGAAAGTGCATTTCCTTCTCTGGCCTTTTCCCATGGCGTTTCAGGAATCTGTATCTTTGCTGTCTTTGTTTTTATTAAATGTACCTGAACATCAACGCATTCTGGAAACAGTGCTGTGAAAACTTGGGTGGGTTTTTTTGGTCATTTGACATAAGGCACCTTGAAACTTCTTTTGTCAGTAAATTGCTACATGTCCCAACTCTAATTAACTGGTTAGGATTGCAACAGTGGTCAAGGGCTTTAAAACACTTTGGGTAGGAAACATCTCTCCCAGCTTTATCAGCACATTATATCATGCAAGTCTAACCTTATCTTTGCACTGCTCCTAATAACTTCTTCTCTGTTTTACCCATAATATCCTTTCCATCTATACAGTCGCTTTTACTTGGGGAAAAAGAAAAACCCTACGAAAGATAGCATATTGTTACTTTGTAAGTCCATTATGAGGGTGAGACCTGCAAATCATTACTGCTGGCTTCTCTTTCTGGACAGGTGGTGACTTCTGGCTCCAGGGACTGCAATTCTATATGGGTACCTTGTCTCACCATATCGTTATCCTCATTTCTGTCTATTTGCCTCCTGCTTTCCTTGACATATTTTAATCTTGCTTCTGGCTCTGATTCTGCAGCTAAGAGGAACTAGATGCCTCCTTTGTAGTTCCAGATGTTACACCAGTAAAAATATTTTCTAGTGTGTTTTCTATTCTGAGTACTTAACACAGGGAGTTATTTCTTAGCTTTGTGTTTACACACAACCTGTAATCCCTCTGGAAATAACATTGGCTGCTAATGTCATTTATACATAAAATGAGAGTGTTAACAAAGTTCATAAGCAGTTTTGCTAGTATAAATAATGTAAATTTATTATTTACAAGCAAATATTATGGGGATGTTTCTGTTTCTTATAATACTGTCAGTATTATGTATACTTCCAGGTGTTCTGTCCTCCGATTTATCATTGCTGTCTTGGTGACGTTAAAAAAATAACTATTGCAAAGCATTTTGGAGGGGGAGAAAGTATTGTTTACATATAGAACTTCTTTCTCTTCCTTTGAAACCCATAGAATCAAAGACTTAGTACAGAAACAAAAATCTAGTCTACTGCAATCCAAACTGTATACAATGTCGCCTTTAAAATAAGTTTGACACTGGAATCAAGTCAGATGAATGTAAACGAAATGCACCAGCTCATAAAATAAGCAAGTAGCAGTTCTGCTCTGTGAAGAAAAGAATTTTAGTTTAATAGAGTCACTCTGCTCCCAGTCAACTCTATTTAAAATAAAATATATCAAAATCAGACTTAGGATCTTCAGAAACTGAAGTCAATTTATTCTAGTCAGTGGAGCCACCTACAGATTTGACCCTGAATATCTGATAATATATACAGCCGAAATTTTCACAAGCACGTATATTAGACATCTGTGTGAAGTGCAAATCATGTTTTGTAACAAAATTTATTTACTGATAGAGTGGATTTTTATAAATGCAACCTTCAAAGAGGTAATATCTACTCCTATGCTTTGTCACCCCCATGCTGCCCACTTCTCAAAGCCTGGCTCTTACACAGCCAAAGACCTTTATACGCAGTACTTGGTTTGACAGTGAAGGGTGGCACTGAAGACAAACCTAGACCTATCACATCTGAAGGAATTTCACTCACTAAGAAATAAGATAAGCTCTATTGCCTTTCCCAATACTTGGCTGCAGGTAGGACACTCTTTAAAAAAAACCAAAACAGAAACCAACCAACTCAAAAGTTAATGTTCTAACAGTTTTGTGAAGTGTGGAGATTGCCATGATAACTCACTCTGGAGGTTAAAAAGCTGGGGATAGCCATTGGGAGGGAGGTGTAGATTTAAAAAAGCCTCAGCTGCTTTTTGCATTTACAGATGTGAACAAATACCGTCTGAGTGGTTTCTGCTCGTTTCCCTGAGGAGTCTGGGGATCTATGGAGACTCCTGGTTATCAGGAGATGAAATCAGAGCTAAACCTACCCACCGGCCAGCCCGGACTGATGTCCTGCCCTTCGTCTCTTCAGACTGGCTCCTCTATCCTGTGCCAGAGGCAGTTTGAGCACTTTGGAGCTTTGATGAATCCTAAATACATAGTCAATACACTAACTGTGCTCAGCCACCAGCACTATGTTTTCATTAGAAGGAGCTTTCTTAGCCAAAAGTGTGATGCTTTGACAGCGCATCACCTAATCAATTTCTCATTTTTCAAAGTAAAGCATGCAGGCTATGTTCTCAGTTGCTTCCCACTTTGTATAAATACTGACAGTTGTCAAAAAAAAAAAGAACAAAGAACAGAAAAAATATAAAATGCTAATGCCTTGATTAGCATTTTTCACTGACCTGTCTCTAGTGGCATGAACAGCAGAGGAGCTGAGGAGTGGAGATCAGGGCTCAGTGTGGCCATCTCCTGGAGCACCTCCTCTCCATTGTGCTTGAATTCCTTCCACTGAGCCCAGTGTTTTGCTCTTTAGTACAGTTTAGGCTTTTGTCCAATCAGTCCAGATTGGCAGATTTCAGTCCAGATGGTTATGATGGATATGGTACCCTCTCTTTTAATCTCAGCTAAAGAAATTTTGACAAAGGCCTGTGAATTAAGTGGGCTATGAGTAGCAATGACTGCGTGAATTTCACATTTTTGCCTAGTCCATCTGCCAGGCTGAAAAGAGGGAAGGCAAGCAAGCCGTTTCAGTATAAATTAGTATGCCTGAATTGCACAAATCCAATTAGTTAACAGGCAGGACATTTCTCTGCTATTACTACTATTTAAAAAAAAATTCTCTCTGGCAAAATGCACATTGAGTAGTAAATCTTTCCTTTTCAGGCTTGCCATCCATTTGGTACCTTTGTCCCACATTTACATGGAAATTTTACTCCCCTTGAACACAAAGCTTTTCCTCTCAGCATGCAAGCTGCATTAATTCTCAGTAATGTGGGCAGACATATATTCCATAGCATTATATCATCAAAACTGAATGGGATTAATAGCCTGTCCTGTTGTTATAAGGAGTTTGGCACCGTGTGTTTTATCTGTCAACGAGATGACTATTTATATTGTTTTGGGGTAACTGGCATAATAGCCTTTAGTATAATTGCTTATCTGAATGCACGCAATTAAAACTATTTTCTGGGGGGACTTTGTGCTTGAAACCCACTTGGGTGGACGCTTTTTTTGCCAGGAGGGAGAGGACAGCACAGTGTGCTTCATGTGACACCTTAGCGCACCTCTGCCTGCTGAATGTGACCATTTTTCAGTGACAATTGCCTTTCATAATGACAAGTTACCTTTCTTTTAACACTGCCCTGAGAGTCCTTCCTGCTTCCTCCTGAGGAGCTATTTGCAACCCTCTGAAGTCACTGAAGTTCCCATGGCTTTGAGTCATGCTGCAGGAGCCCAGATCCTTCCCTCCTTACTGCCTCCTCTCAAGCACAAATATCCACAGCTCCTAGTCTCACCCCCAAAAGATTTGGTCACGTGATTCCCAGAAGCACTACTATGGACCTTCACTTTTCTTCTTATGTCATTTTATTTAATTTCTTTCATAGAACTGTAAGGGCTGATGGAAGTGTCTTCTTCAGGCCTAGTCTGTGTGTGGATCCTTCTCCATGAAAGCATTTTGAATCTGAGTTTCAGCAGATAAATCCAAATGGCCTCTGCATGGTGGAGGAAGAAAATCAGTAATACATTCTGGTATTTATGCATACTTAAAAACATTAGTTCAAATGGGTATTAATAATAAGCTATAAGCACTTCATTAGGAGAATGATAGCGGGGAAGCAATTTACATTCTGTTTTCAGCAGTAGCACTGCAGCTGAAATGTCAGAGAGATTTCATATTGGAGGTCCATTTTCACACTTTATGGAAACTGAGGTCACACTAATAAAGCATGAAGTTGGATATGCTGTAAATATGATAAGTTTATTGCAAGTCTTCAAAAAGTCATGTGTGTCCCAGTGTCCATACTGAAGTTTATTTACCATACTAGGTTTTTCAAATAGAGAGTGCATTGATTTGACTGCTAAAAGTTTCTTAATCCTCTTCCATCAAATGCTTTAAGAAAGTAACAACTTAAAAATATCTACATTCAAAAAAGTGAATTTTGTCAGTGCTTTAAATGAACTGTTGGTTTTGAATAGTTTAATCTCTTAGTCTGACAAAATGTTAAGATTATCTAATGCAGATTATTTTTAGTTTCAAAGAGAAAAATATTGATTCTTTGTTGTCTTCTCTGTTCCTCAGCCATGCACAAAAAATGCAGAAATATGAGTATTAAATAATCTTTTAAGCTGTCATCCATTAATACAGAGCTTTTTTAAATTAAGTTGGAGATCAATAAGAAATTTAATTTTAAGAACATTTCTTGACCATGTCAAATGGTTTGAGCTTGTTGATGTCTTAATGGACATTAATGGAGACATTTTAAAAACAAGAATAACTTGCTGAAGTAGTTGGTTATTTTTAACACACACATGCACTGGTTGCAATTGTTTTTTATTGCTGTGGGAATAGCAAACAACACTTAACAACAAAAAAAGATCAAGATTCAACATATTTGTTTAAAAAGAAGGTTGTTTTGAAAATAAAATTAGGAGATGGCAGAGTCTAACTATACATTTCCTGTAGAGCAGTTCTTGTTCAATTACTTAATGCAGTCTTGTTTCCCAGAATGTTATTTGTATATGATGTTATTATTTTTGTTGAAAGCACATGATTATCTACAGAACCTTTTTGAATTAAAGCTGATAAAAGTTTTAAACATGTAATTATTTGTTCTTGATACTGCTTGCTGCTTTTGCATATAGTTTCTAATAGTAAGGTACTCTTTACTATGTTTACAAATTCATGCTTGGAAAAGCATGTCTACTAAGGGGTAGGTTTTCAGAAGGATTTACGTACAAGCCAAGGTGTGTTCCTGGACCATGACATCTCTGCTCACAGGAGAGACATCTCCATTCCCATAAATACTGCCAGACATGTGGGGTTCTGCAAGTGTCAAGCCAGGCGAGGCAGAGCTGGGTCAGTGGCTTGGGGATGCTCAGCTTTATGGACCAGTGGCAACATCTGCATGAACCAAACACCTCCATTTCAGACAGTGCTCGCTCCCTCTGTCCCCTGTCCCCCAAACCTAAGGGGTGCTTTAGGAGCTGACTGGCCACATCCACAACACATAGCTCTCATCCCTAAATCTCCTGTGAGCCCCAAACAGTCTGTGGTGGTCCTGAGACCCAACTATTATTTGTTGTGCATCTTTGTAGTTCCAGATTTCTGGAAGCGTCAGCATGGTGCTTTGGTAACATGAAATTGAGGATCTGTGTTCAGTACCTTGGGACCGTGGGAGGAAAGCACATGCAGGTCCCACATGAGAACACCACGATGATATGCTGAGATAATGTTAGAGGGAGGGCGCTGTAAGGAAGACACAGACAAATGTGGGGTAGTCTTCATCCTGTCAGCCTTAGGGGATGGAGCAACATATCCCAGGACCACGTTCAGAGACTGTCTTGAGGAGGCCAAAACAGCAGGCAGCAAAGGGGAGTGAGCCATCAGGAGCCAGCACTTGGCCTCACTCCCTGGCCTGATTTTCTTTAAAAGTATAGTCAGGCAGTTCTGAACAACAGCAAAGCAAATGTACACATGTTCTACTCTCTACAAGAGGGAAGCAGGAAAGCACAAGGAACAGAGGATATTTGACGCCTGCATGTTCAAGTAGTGGAAAATTTCGAGTAACACTGTGACAGGTTAAATTAATTTAGGTTTCTTTTAGCAACGTGTCTGGTCAAAATTGCTGAGCTAATGAGGCTAGTTCTTTTATCTCTGGTCAAAATGACCTCAAATGTAAAGAATCACATGGTTGACAGTTGGATATAGCTTTGATGTCATATTGCAAGGTAAATGTGTGCACTTAATGAAAAAGGCTGAAAAAAAGCCTTGAGAATTATCTTTATTAAAACAATTGAATTTATGAGAAAAACATCTGCTTTCACAAGAAAATGAAGAGAGAAAAACCTGAAAATTGGAGCCAGTTGCTCTAAAGTTGTCCTGCAGTGCTATAGAGCAGTGGTAGTTTGGTGCTTCATGGTCCCAGCTCCTTGGTGAGCTGTGTTCCTGGCGGGGCTGTATTTTCCAAGAGGTAGCACAACTCTTGCTATGTGCAGGATTATACTTCTTTTAGGGACAGGACTTCTTTTAAATACCAGGTGATAGTGATGCTGTGAGGTGTGTTTTGGTGCTCTCAGTCTGCAAAGTCTAGTCAATTCACAAGTTTTAATGCTTTGAAACACCCGAGATGCACAGTCTAATAGTACACTTCCCTGAAAAGGCTTGGCCCCAGTCTACCCTGGGACTTCATGCCAGTGTAACTTTGTTGAGCTGAGCTATGGCAAGGTACAATTTGTGGCTGGCAGGGCTTTGCCAGCCAGAGCTGCTGGAGAGGGCACAGCTACACTGCCAAACCTGCTGCTGGAGGAAGCTTGCTGGCACTAAGAAAGCTTGGCCCCACTGCCAACCGCATCTGTGGGAGAAGGTTGTCAGTTTGGGAGAACGGTGCATTCTACACCCAGCTTTCCACCCAGCACTGCAGAGAGCATGGTCTGTCATATTTAATTTATCACACCAAATCATAGGCTGTTCTGGTCACCTTGATCATACTCCCTTTAAAGGCAGCTGTACTGCTAGTGCTCACCAGCACTGGCTAGTGCAACACTCAAAGATACTTGAGGTGGAGGCAGGAGCGTTAAAAACAACAACTTGGTTGTTGTAATTTGCAGTCTTATCATGCATTTTTTGCTCAGCAGTGTCCCTGACAGGTCCCATACACTGCATACAGCTGGCCGTTTTGGTTCTGTGCCAAATGAGAATTTCCTGGTGTTAAAAGAATTCTCAGTTGTCTACTTTCTGGGCTTCCAGAATAGTACAAATCATGTTTAACTTGGCTGTAGAGCTAACATTGAATACCTTGAAACAAACCCATAAATTGCAAAATGAAAACTGGGTCTTATTGCCCACAAAATGGAGTGTCTTATGTTCCTCAAATTACTGTTATTGAGCCATATTGCAAGGATGATCAGTATTTCTGAAGGGAGTGCTAACATATATATTTTCCTCAGGCACAAAATGGTCATGCTTCCCTGTCTAATTCCCTAAGTGGAAGAGTAGAAACAGGCGAGAGTTTCTTCTCCTGCATCACTGTAAATCCAGGCAAACTTCATTTGCTGGAGCAGAATTAATCCACTCTGTACTTACTCAACCCTAGTCATGGTCCAGCCTCTTATCTGTAATAAAGGCTACTATGTAATAGCACGTGGAGAAGTAGAATAGAGGAACAGAGCTTGGCAAAAAAAAACTCAAGTCAAAAGAGCATAAGACTGACAAAATTCTTTGCTTATGTCCTTCTAAAACCTTCCCAGTATCTGTACTGGGAAAGAAAAAGGAAACTGGTTTTCAGGCACAGTTTTCCAATTGCAGCAGTCCAGAGGCACTTCAACACCGGATTTTGCTCTTCCATTATATTTTGGCAGTGTCTCTGAGCAAAGGTACCTATTTCCTAAACAGATAAAGCTGCACTGCCAACTACAGGGTTTGTGGCTTGGCAAGTCCCATTCTGGCTGCCAGCTGCCCTCATGAAACTAATTGGAGGTTCATCTGCAACGTGGGGAGTCCTGTGATGGGAGAGGTTTTGCCTTTGAATGTTGACTTTTAAGTAGGAAACTCCAGCAGGCTGAATTTAGATGGCTCTTAGGCATTATTAAGTGATTTTTGGTTGACTATACTGTGTCATCACTACTGTCTTGTCCTTTATGCATGATGCTGTATGTCCCCCTTGCACTGGAAGGAGTCCCATCTTTACAAAGGACATGCCACTAGGCAGCCTTGCCAGTGTGGGCTCCTGGTCATCCTGTATATCATACAGGAGTCTGTGTTACACCTGCTGACAGGCGGTGAAACAACAGCAGCGAGCCCAGACATCCCTGAATTTAAATATTTTGGATACAAAATCAAGAGCCGTTTATGGTTTCCTTGATGTTCGAAAGGCGAGTGTCAGCTCAGCTGCACCTCAGCCCCGCTCCTTGTTAAGCACTTCACAAAGTGCTTTGTGATCTGTGTCGGAGCACCTGGACCCATGCCAGCCAGGTGCTTTCAGGGATATTCTGTAATCCATGCAACCATCTGACCAAACTGATTAAATGTTGTATATCCTGTCATTACCATTATACAGGCAAGCAAGGGGAAAGCAGTACATATTTCTCCCAGTGCCCAGTGTTTCATCAAACTTTTCTTTAGGGCTGCCTTGCAGTCAGACAGCCATGTTCTGCTCCTGAATGAAACAGAAGGTGAGTACTGGGAGGCCCTGCTATGCACCTTGGCCATGTCTAGAATGGCCAGCAAACTCTTTAATTTTCCCAATCTGAAATCCTGTAGCTAGAAGAGTACTGCCAGCCACTGAAATATCTTACTACAAATAGAGTGAGTCAGAGAAATTATGCTGAGGGAGAATTCATGGAGAAAGGCAACAATGTCCAGACCCACCTGCTGGAAAGTAGAAACAACATGCCATGGTCTGGTGGATGAAATTAGAACTGACTTTTCACCCTCTTTTTAAGGTCTTCATTCCTTAATCTGTCTCTATATCTCCTTCAACTGGCATCCCAGACTGTGCACTGCTAGATATCAAAACTCTTCAGTGTGGTCTGGAGTCCTGAAGGTCCCCATCAGCACTGGTTTGTGTGACAGGATGCCACATACCTGCCTGTAATGACCACTGCTGGATGATACAGACAGATGTGTCCTGAGACCTGCCACTGATGTAACAGCATGGTTAAAGGAGACAGCATATTTGACTGCTATGGGAAAACAGTTAAAGGGATTGACAGATCATATAGGATTATCATAATCAGGAGATATGTCTTGATTCATACTTTCTTCCCCACTCCCCATGATCAACATCCTGTTCCTCTTCAGATGTCTTTTCAGTGTCTCCTGCTGCAGCTCTTCCACATCTTTCCAAGTATTATATTCTCCTGGCCTGAACCATGAGCCTCGATCTCCCAGGGTCCTGTGTGGGTCCTGTCTCCACAATGTAATTCTGGACTTACTTTAGCACAGCCAATACCAGGTTTTATAGAACACTGAACAGTTTGGTAAGAACAAGTTAGGAAAATTGCTGGCAGGAGATTATGTTTAGGACCCTTCCCACAGACCTGAGAGACTGATACTCAAATGCCTGGGCTGAATTAGTCAGAACAGGAAACTATGCCTGGTTGTTCCTGTTCTGATTTAACACCCTGACTAGTGAGTTGTGGAAAATACCAAACCCCTCCGTTTTGCTTTAAAACAGGGTGGGGGGAAAGGTAGATGCTGCCTGCTTTTCTAAAGAGGCAGTTTTCCCAGCAGCACTCTGATGATCTTACTGCGGGCAAGGGTGGGAACATTTGTTTCCAAGTTGGCTCCAGCACTCAGATCCCTGAAGATTTTAAACATCCCTAACTATGTGTAAACAAAATTTTCCTAAACATAATCCCTCCCTCGTCATCCTGACTTCATCTACAGCTTTAGCAATGTGAGTTTTCTCTTGGCTATGGCAGCAAAAATGTTACCTGTGAACTTGGACAGAGAAATGTTTTCAAATGTGTTGATCAGCGTGGAGTAGTTGAGACATCTGCAATAATTTTTCGCTCATGTGTGTTTGTGTGTGCACAGTACATTAGAGATCATGAAAATAAACAAAATTAGAAAGTATCTAGAGGCATAAAGCAATAGGAGACCATGTACATGAGCTGTAAAATTTCTCACACCAAGCTCATGACATGGATTTCCTTGTTGCCATCTTTTCTCCCAATACATTTTCAGTGCTGAATGGATAATATTTCTAGCTGGTGACAGGGGCATTTTTTCATCATAAACCAATATGCCTTTAGTTTCAGGCCACCTTATGTTTTTACAAGATACAGTTTTTCTTCTCAGAAGTCTATTTGATAGTGAAATTGAATAAGTGTGTTTTAATAGTACATGAAACACGTGTGTGGCTTTGCTTGCTAGGTTTTAGAAGAAGCTGCACCTTCAATTGAACGGACAGTGCTGCGCTTCAGTAGACCATTATATTAGTCCACTATTCCTAACATAGCAGTCATATTGAAATTGCATTGCTACATTATACAAGTATGGTTAATTAAACCCAGTTATCAGCCCAAGTTCATACAATAGCTGTGTGGGGGGGTAAAGGAGAAGCAATGAGTTAGAAAAAAAGTATATGTTCTAGAGAAAAATACAGGGAAAAAGAGAGGGAAGGAATGAGCACAGTTGGAGAGAGAGTATGGATGGCAGGAGAGCAATTGGATGGTGACCGCCAGAGCTGCAGCCTGACCTGTACTCTCTGCCCTGCAGCCATGCTGAGTAATTAGGGAGTCTGTTAATTTTTTGTACCATTATTACAGTAAAAGACATACCTTACCACATGGAACTAAAGAGGGATAGTACAAATGAAGCATAACTGACAGTTTTTAGGATAGATGTTCATCAAAGGTTTACTTAATGTCTCTGAAGTGCAAAGCATAATAAGGCTGTGGGTTTAATGTGTCTGGAGTAAAAAATATGTTTGTCCTTTGCACTATCCTTCTTTCCTGCTCCAGCTGGCTTTTAATGCACTGTTGAAAACAATCGAGTATAAATAGTAGTGCTTGAAAGAAAAGTTGATATTCAGACTGCAACTGTGTGGGACTACAAAAATTACTTGTTGGGTCTTTGATCATATTCCAGGGAGGCATGAGAAACCACAGCAACAGTACCTCTTCCTGTTGAGCAGGGCACCCTCAAACAGAAGAAGGGCAAAGCAATGTGGGAATCCTGTGCAGACCTTTGCAGAAATCAGGGCCTCAGTATGTTGCCTGATGTGGAGTTGCCTGCTGTCGATCAGCACAGTGTTATCATTTGAGTTTTCTTTTTATTTCACTCATTTAAGTCTAGTACCTGAGCTTCAGGGAATAGCTGGCACTTTTAAGTGGTAGTTAAAAAAAACCACTTTCCTTTGTACTCTTTTTATTGGTGCCTGTTGACCATAAACCTAAAAGGGAGAGTTCACTCTGCCACCAGTCTGTTCTTTAATACCCCATTCATAGCATGACATATTTGTACTGAAAATGAATCCAAGGAAATCCCAAAGGCACAGATGATCTTTTTGGGGGGAGAAAAAAAAGGCTTTAGTATACAGAACTATGTCATGAAAGGACTAACATCGGCTGAATCATCAAGCCGAGTGAGTGTAGCTGTGATGCCAGCAGTTAGCATTAAAGTGCATTTATTCATGGCAGGCACTGCCAATTTAAACTTAGCTGTAGGTTGGTGGGCTTTCATTTACTGCAAAAGGCTTGTCATTGTTTACACGGCATTAATCCTTGAACTTATGTCTTTGGAGTATCAATTTAATGTAAGTTTAACTAATACACTGAGGAGGTGAGTTTATAAATGAACGTGTTGCTGCATAATCTGTCTGGTTTGCTCGAGTAGGTGCTGGGAATTGTCTGGGGTGAGGTGTGGGTCTGCAGGGAGGAGGCTGTGCAAGTAGGAGCCATCATGTCTAGTGTAGCCTCGGTCCTTGGCTGTGCTGCTTCATGTCCTCTGTGGGGCTGGGTCTCCTTGTTCCAGCAGCCTGGATTGAGGTACGTCTTGGTAGGTCATGTTGTATGGGGGTGGCAAAAAAAAAAGGGAAAAAAAAAATCATTTTTAGGGAAGGACACTGTATTTTGGGACTTCAAAGGTTGCCTCAAAGGCAGACCATAGGATGGACAATTTTCAATGTCTGCTCTTAGGTTTTAGGCAATAGGGCAAAAATGGGCAGTTAAAACTTTAGTGGATAGCAAAGACCTGTGAAAGACATTGCTAAGCATGTTGGGGAGACTCTCATGGGATAGTTTCACCTACATTGCAATTTTCAATTAGCTGGGGTTTGGTTTTTCATTAATTACCTTCCAAAGTAGGACACATGCACATACTTTTTCTCACTGGCTTATGTATTTCTCTTTTAGAAAAAGATTTTTCTGATTTTTAGTTATCTTTAAAATGTGAATATGGGACTACTTTCTTTTTCTTTTTCATGAAGTGCTCCCCACTAAATTGTTGGTGATATTAACCACTGGCAGATTCATTTCTTACTTTCTTTTGTTTGTAATGGAAAACCTGTGTTATTCAATACATGCCTATATTTTGTCAAAGCAGGTACAATTTAAACATAATTTTTGTGATAAATTCTCTCTGCTTTTCTTAATTCCACTGACAGAACAATAACCTCAGACATAAATATTCTGAATTCTGGGATAAGTGCCTTATAGATAGAGTCTATAGCAACATGTTTCACACTCAGATCTCAGCTTACCTGACAGTGACGTTGTTCAGGTTCATATTTGAATTTAATTTTCATCGACTGGGACACTCTCTAACTTTTTTTTTTTACACTGTTTGGATCAGAGGAACATTTTTTCTACTCTTCAGCTTCCCTACCCGTCTTTTCCCCAACCCCACCACCCTCCCCCTTTATTTATTTTCTTTTCCTTCTGGATCAAACATTCAAAAGTACAGTTGATTTTAGTGCATTTCTTTATATACCTGTCCAGCGTGCTTTTTGACTAGACTATACAGATTGGTGGACTACTTGGAAGCAAGCAGTCAGCAGTTCTGTCTTGCTCCCCACAAGTCCTGAAGTTGTTTTTATTCCCTCTGTGAAAATGGCTATGTCAGCAGAGAGTACAAAAGGAATCAAATTATACTTCATCTTATTAGAAAACCACCTGGAAGTCAGTGGAGACATCCCACTCCTCTTTGCCTTCCAGGTCTTTGATCCATTTGAAAAGCCTCATCCACTGTCAGGAGGGCTTACCTCCCTGCATACTCAGCACCACAAGAAAGTATATTTAAACTGCAGGTTAGTATTGAAAATGCCCAACAGAGTTTCCCCCACATTTCACCTTCTTCCCAATGCTTAATTTTGTTCTTCTAGGCATAGTCCTAATATTACCAACTCCAAGTATCAGGAATCCAAGAGGCAGCCTCCTTTTCCCTTCTGGAGCAGGTCCAGAGGAGAGCCATAAAGATGATCAGAGGGATGGAACATCCCTCCTATGAGGACAGGCTGAGAGAGCTGGGGTTGTTCAGCCTGAAGAAGATGCCAGAGAGACTTCATGGAGGCCTTCTAGTACCAAAAGGAGGCATACAGAAGAGCTGCAGAGGGACTTTTCACAAGGGCTTGTAGTGATAGGAATGGCTTTAAACTGCAAGAGGGTAGATTTAGATCAGATATTAAGAAGAAATTCTTTACTGTGAGGGTAGTGAGGCACTGGAACAGGTTGCTCAGCAACGCTGTGGGTTTCCCATCCCTGGAAGTGTTGAAGCCTGGGATGGACGTGGCTTCGAGCTACCTGGGCTGGTGGCAGATGTCCCTGCCCATAGCGTTGGAACTAGATGATCTTTGAGGCCCCTTGCAAACCCAAATCATTCTTTGATTCTCTGATCAACAGCCCATCCCTGGCAGTTCATTAACTTCATCAGCAGAGTGGTTGCAAACAGCACTCGACCTAATTCTTTCCCTTCCTGCTTAGGGCTCCTTACTCGTGGGGCAACTGGGAATGGTGGGAATGTAACACAGAGAGAGGAGGTTTATGGGTTTATTTACTGACCTTCAGGATGCACCCTGCTGTGAAGAGTCTCTTGCTCACATACACAGAGGCACATGCACGCACACGTGCACATTAAGGCTGCCGCACTGTGATCATACAACCCCCTTTCAGAGCCCGTGCTCATCTCTTTAATATTTGATAGCTATTTGGCAGTCAGCAGAGAGGAGCAGAGCTTTTTGTTATGTAACTCCTAATAGGAGTTGGGGGTTGATAAAGCATAAGTCGCATTTCTCATTATGAGAAATAAAGTGTGTTTCTCACTTCTTTGCATCCAAATGCCAGCCTTTGATGTCTGTACTTGGCCCTCACTGCAACTAAAATCTCTTGTGGCATGGACTTCATAGCCATGTAAAATAGCAGTGTGTTTTTCGCCCTGCTAGTTAAGGAGATGCCAAATGATGTCAAGTTGAGGCTGAAAGTGCTTTTCTGCTCTACAACCAAATAGCTGAGCTCTGGAAGCTTATTATTGCCTTTTTAAGGATCTCCAAACCCAGTTGCAATGAGATTACTCTATTCCTATTTCTTCTTCTGCCTTCCTCATAAACTTGCACCTCCCTGTTTGCTTGCTTTTAGTGCAGTGCAACAGAGGGATTAAATGGAGTTCATCTTCCCTTTCTGTCTTGATGCTTTAGTGCATTTCAAAATGAAATAGGACTGTGATAAATTGCACCTTGAAGAAACCAGAAGCTTAGAAGGAGGTTTTAAGTTTTAGGAAAAAATTAAAGTGGCCAAAGCAGCAGGCAAATAGAACACAATTTGAAAGCTTATAACTCCCTCCACTTCTGTGAATCTGAGATTCTCTCCTGGACCTGTCCCTCTCCTCATCTATATGCTTAAAGAAAATCTCTTGACAGCTATTATGCCCTATGTTACTATAACACTGCATTCAGTCCCTTAAGCTTTACAGGGTAGGAGAAATGCCTAGTATGACCTTCAGTCTTGGGTATCCTTCTTTCTTTATCTTTTAGAATTACTTCCCCAAATAGTCTTTATTTAAGCTTTTTGTTTCATGTGGTGTTGACGCCAGTCCTGTGATTTCACATATTTTTAAGTTGATAGATTGAACTGCAGGTGATAAAGACTCTACTTTATCCTGTAAACCAAACTGCCTTTATTAATCCCCCAGGCTTATCATAAGGCTCCAGACTTTTTTCTTCCTCCATCCTAAAAGTGAGCCTCCTGCTTGAGAGAAGCAGCTAACTGATGGTGGAAAATGTCTGCCTCTCCCTTTGCCGAATACACAGCCCAGATATGCTTAGGAGGAAGGGGCTTCTGGGGAGGAGGGTGCAGCTGGGTCTTCCTGCCCATGCAGCACTCGGTAGTGTCTGTGCTGTGGCCACCTGTCCGGAGTGAACTGAGCTGAGACCACGCGATCATTTCCTAAAGGCCGCTGAGCAGCCATTACCTGCGCTGATGGCGTTTCGTGGTACTGGTGTAGGCTGAAGGTGAGCCCTTCATGGACGTTGTGTCTGGGGATAATGGATGAGTGTGGTGACCACTTTCCAGGTTACCCAATTTAAAGATCTTGCTATATCAGCAAGTGCTTGCTTTTTACAAACCTGCTCGGTGGAGCTTCTGTATGCCAAAACCCACTCTCACTTAGCTCTATGATGAAGACTGTGAAGACGTATCATTTTGAATAGCTATTACCAGTATTGCAAAGGACATAACCTGATGTGCACTAGGGAAGTTTATTTCCTTGTTTGGACTTGGGGAAGGATGTAATTTTGGAAAATAGAAAGGCAATATTATTTTAAGGTACAACTGTATTAGATATGAGATGTGCCTAATTTTCTGTTTTAATAAGCATTGACTAATCAAAACTAAAATTAATTTGTTCATAAGAAAAACATTTCTACAGCTTCTGTTTTCAGGTGCCAAATTACAAGTATCTTAAATAGTCTGATCTTCAGAGGTTTCTTATTGCCTAACCATTGAAAATCAGCATTGAGATTCCCTAAAATGGAGGCTTTTAAAAACCAGTTTTGACACATAACTGAATATGCATTAGAAAAAAAGCTATGTTTTGATGGGGTAGGAGTTAATATATCCCCCTGCCATTCATTGCAAACCAGAACTATGGGTGAGAGAATTAATTTCCAGTTTCTACAGCTAAGAGATTTTTTTCACAACAGAAGGCCCATTTTTTTCCAAGAATATAAGACAATACTATGCTTTTAGAAGTGGTAAGTTTTATGACATACAAGCATGCACACAGGTTGTTTTGAAGGTAGGCTCATACACAGTGGGTTATGATACAGCATTGATGTCAGAAAGAATAAACCCATGCAATTTGTCATGAGATATAATTGAAATCATGTCTTTAGCAACGCGAAAAAGGGGATTGGAAGTTTATGAGAAATCTTACAAGATCAATCCAGAATTTTTCTAGTACCTGCCAAAACAGATCTGAAGTTCCTGTTGAACTGCATCCTAAGACATCAAGGAATATAATAACAAACTAGTTACTAAAAGTACTAACGTTTTCCAAATTATAGTAATCTATTTTGCATGATTTGCAGAATATACCAGTATCAGGCATAAAAAGCCACGATAAACTGGGTGCATATCCTTATGGGGTGTCTAATATATTAGGCAGAATATTCTTTGTCAGTTACTGTATCTTGCTGTTTCGTCTCTGGACTCCTCTGAACCACCGAATCCAGCCCTCAGTAGCTCCTTATTCCAGGAGCTCCGGTCCAGGGCGGAACGGTGGCGGCTGTTTGCCGGTAAAGACAGACGGACCACTTGCATATATATCAGCGTTCTTTATTTTCCCTCACGGAGGGAAAAGGATCGTGCATAGAACAAGCTGTGAGATGGTGAACCTGGCAAGAGTGGTCCAGCTCATCTCTCGCCCGGATCTCTTATGCCCTCTGTCAGGGGAGGGCAAGGCGGGAGACGAGCCAATAGGCAAATGACTGACCAGTGACATCTGGCCAGTCCTGGGTGAACAGGGGAGGGACAGGTACAAAGCAGCGCTATGAATGGTCAGACCACCAGGATGGATTCCTGGCGTCTGCCCACTGCTACAAGTTACGTTGATACTTTCAGCATCAAAAATTTAAGCTTAAGCTGAAGGATGAAAGTGGCCCACATGTGCACTTTCTACACTGCTCTCATGAGAACAGGCGAGCCACTAAGTCAGGCACAGCAACTCCTCTCCCCCTAAAGATTGCAGGACTCTAGTAAAGATTTTAAGATGAATGAATGGATATTTTAAGGGTAGTCTTGGGTATTCAAACTGACAAATGTGTGCAACTGACAAATATGCACTTGACTCAAGTCAAATGGGCAGTAAGACAAAAAATATGTCTCCAGTAGCTTTTTGTAGTTTCTGAGAGTGGGTGATGTTTGGGTATAGAAACCTGGAAGAAAACCCCATCTGGGATACCATCCTCCTATGAATAAGTAAAATTGAATATAAACATTCATGGCATGTAACATGCAGTAGGTGGTAAAATGGATGAATGTCAGAAGACTAAATTTCTGGAAGAAATAAGAAAAAT
The DNA here is from genome assembly GCA_013397795.1 of Orthonyx spaldingii. Taxonomy (NCBI): domain Eukaryota; kingdom Metazoa; phylum Chordata; class Aves; order Passeriformes; family Orthonychidae; genus Orthonyx; species Orthonyx spaldingii. The sequence goes on from VZTJ01004576.1 coordinate 1,625,230, forward strand.
ACAGATGTGGCAAAAGGTTATTGAAAAACAAGTGATTGTTAAAATAAGCCATAAAGAGACTGCCTTGTTCAGGTCTTTGTAGCTCTGAGTATCTGAAGGGGTAAGAAAGGAGGTAAGAAAGTCTATAGCAAAACATTTTTTTCAGAAGTGAAAATTGTATCCATTCCTTTCAATTCTATCTGGGAGTCTAATAATAGATATTGTCTCTCAATACAAACCCTTGTCTTTTGTGGCAAGATTTACATGCCTCTGTGACATGAAATCCATTAAGCAGATCTAATTAGACATCCATGCCAGAATGTCCTCCGAATTAATGAAATACATAGCAGTCAAAAGAAAATCTCGGAGGAGCACCTAAACAGGAATAATGCCTGCCAAGTTATCTTTGGTTGCCTCCTTTTCCTCTGATAATGAAAATGTTCAGGCAGCCAGAATTAATAACACCGTGAATGGCAAATAATGAGTCCCAGAATGCTGGAAATAAAAAGAGAGTTGGACTTGTAGCCCTTTGACAAAGCAGCTGAAGGAGTAAAACTGAGCATCTCAACCAAAATGATTGAAGTCTAACTCTGTCTGGTACATAAATATCATCCTTTCTATTTTCATATAGCTTTATTTTTAATTTTTTTCCCAGTTTTTAGTATTCAAGGTTATAGCACATCAAGTGTAACTAATGTAGCAATTTAATCAGGAGTTGCATCTCATTTAAGATTGAGTTATTTCTTCATTTGTGAGAGATGAATGGATGGATGGATGGATGGATGGATGGATAGATAGATAGATAGATAGATAGATAGATAGATAGATAGATAGATAATGTTATCCTCCTACACCATATAAGAAATTAATGTCAAAGCAGTCAACAAAACCAGACACCACTTCATCTTGAAATAATGAAAGGAGGGACAGGCAGGAGAAAAAACATTCAGCACTAGAGAGTGGAGCATGAGTTGGACAGTCACACTGTTCACTGGGTAAAAACTAGCTGGATAGCCATGCCCAGAGAACAGGGGTAAATAGAGTTGCACCCAGCTGGTGGCCAGTCACTAGTGGAGTTCCCCAGGGCTCAATATTTGGGCCAGTCTGGATTAATATCTTTATCAATGATTTGGATGAGGGGGTCGAGCCCACTCTCAGTCAGATGACACCAGGCTGGGCAGGAGTGTTGATCTGCTGGAGGGCAGGAAGGCTCTGCAGAGGGGTCTGGACAGGCCGGATCAATGGGACGAAACCAATTCCATGAGGTTCATCAAGGCAAAGTGCCGGTTCCTGCCTTTGGGTCACAGTAACCCCAAGCAGTGCTACAGGCTGGGGACAGATTGGCTGGAAGGCTTCCTGCTGGAAAAGGACCTGGGGGGGCTGGTTGACAGTGGCTGAACAGTAGCCAGTGTGTGTCCAGGAGGCCAAGAATGCCAATGGCACCTGGCTTGTATCAGCAACAGTGGGGCCAGCAGGGCCAGGGCAGTGATTGTCCCTCTGTACTTGGCACTGGTGAGGCAACACCTCAACTCCTGTGTTCAGTTCTGGGCCCCTCACTGCAAGAAATCCACTGAGGGGCTGGAGCCTGTCCAGAGAAGAGCAATGGAGCTGGGGAAGGGTCTGGAGCACAAGTCTGATGAGGAGTGGCTGAGGGAGCTGAGGTTGTTTAGCCTGGAGAAAAGGAGGCTTGGGAGGACATTATTGCTCTCTTACGGCCATCTTAAAGGAGGTTGCATCCAGGTGGGTGTCAGTCTCTTCTCTCAAGTGACAGAACATGGGACAAGAGGAAATGGCCTCAAGTTGCACCAGAAGAGATTTAGATTGGATAGTAGGAAAAATTTCTTCACTGAAAGGGTTGTCAAGCATTTGGACAGGCTGCCCAGAGAAGTGGTGGAGTCACCACCATTGAGGTATTCAAAGATGTGTGGACATGAGGGCATGAGGTTTAGTGTTGGACTTGGCGGTGACATGTTAATGGTTAGACTTGATGATCTGAAAGGTCCTTTCCAAATTAAATGATGCTATGATTCTGTGAAAATTAGTGTGATGAGGAACAGAAGAGGCATGGGGAAGCTTCCCCTCCCTTTTGTGCACACATGAGCCCCTCTGCATTAGGGTCCTTGCACTTGGGGACAGTCCTGTCGCTGGGACCTGCCACCCCATTCTGAGCCAGCAGCTCCCTCTCCCCATATTCAGTGGCTGTCCCTGGGGGAACAGGTATGGATCTGCCTTGCTTATTTTCACCAGTCTACTCCACTGCAGTGGGCTGCTCTAGAGCTGGTTTGGAAATGTGAGCCCTGGGGAACCCAGAGAGGGAGTCCCTACTGCCCCAAGGGGCTGAGTGCCATGGGTGACAGCCTTTGTGCAGACACATGGATGGTTTTCAAGGCTGGCCTCCAGTCACAAGTACCCATAGCTTTTCATCGCCTCGCTCAGTTGGTCAGGCTCCTGGCCACAGCCAGCACCATGCTGTGTATGATTGTAGACATTTATTTAAGAGCTCCTTTTATTTAAGAGTTTGAGTTTAACTTTCCTGCACATGATGAAAGAGGAGTTTCTGCCAGATACTGTAACAACACAGAACACAATTTCTATTGCCTTGACTATTTTTTAAATTCCTATGAAAAGAAGCCACATTTACTCCAGCATCAGCAAATATGCAGCATATTTTAATGGCTTCATTCCCTCATAATATTTGTCCTAGATAAGGCCTGGTTGCTAATTATTCTGGCCCTGGTCCTTCTTCCCTCACCCCTGCTGAAACATACTCCCTGTCATAGTTTTACTCAGCACATAGAAAAGAAGCAGTTTCAGGCCTTCCAGCTCTTCCATTATTTTTGACTGACAGCCTAAATTAAAATCCTTTACTTTGCTGACTTTCATTAAAAAGCAACAACGATCAGTGTTTGGGTGGAGGAGAGGAGTGAAAAAAAATAAAATCAGCCTCCAAATATGAACTTTGCAATGCTTTTGACACTGCATAAATAGCATTGCCCCTTCAAATCTGTAGTTGATGCAACAGAGATTACAGCACAGAACTACACCATAGCTTGCCAGCAGCCCCACACCTTCCAGTTTGCACTGCCTTTGGCCACCAGAAGTAAGATGTCTTTTGGATAAGCAAAATAGCTAAGCTTGGGGAATGTTAGTCTTTAGGGACTCATGCCTTTTAATTTTATCACGGGAAGGAGGAGATGAAGACCATACTTTGAAATTTTCTACACAACTCTATTGTGTGCGCATGCAAGTGAGCATCTGGGTGTGTGTGCTTTTTCTGTGCAGTTCTCAACCAAATACAATGCCTGATTTCCCTGACCCTTCAGAAATCTCCAGAAGGACCTAGATGAAAGATCCCACAGCAACTGGCCCTAGCCAAGGTCTTTTCTTTAAGAAAGTTATTTTTCTTCCTAAAATATTCAAAAGGGACGAAATTGCTTCATGCTATCAAAAATAATCTATAAAGCAAAATGCCTAGCATGCACAATTGGTTGCAATGTGCAAGGCTACATATACATTTCTGTTATTAAACTAGGGGATTAATTTAGGCTTGGCACATAATGAATCAAGGAGATTTATAAATAATTGCCTTGGAGATAAGTCATAGAAAATCTTACATCTGCTTCTTTGTTAGTGCTTCTGGAGTGTAGTCATTTTGGGAAAGACTAAAACTAGCTGATGTAGATATATTCCCCCTCCATAAGATCTTGTTCTGGGCAGTTGGTTTGTTTCAGAGCAGAGCATGCAGGAATTAGGATTTGCATGTGATCCCGTTGTCTAAGGGATGTGCAGCCCCTACGATTCACAACAGGAGTTTTCCTCAAATTGTTGGAAATTGTGGGTCTGTTTTTGAAGGAGACCCTGTCCTGACATTAGAGAATAATGCTTTCAACTTGCTTCCCATTCCCAGAACTGGGTAGCATCCTCCAAGCCCAGTTTTTGAGAGCAGTAAATGCACCTACAGCAAACTGTCAGTGTCTGATAAAAATATTTTTCCCATCAAACTAGGAGAAGTGTGGGCTAACAAGCACTGGCTGGCCCTATTTCTCTCCAGAATGAAGTGAGTGTAGCTGGAGCAAAACCCTGGCTGGAGGGTGAAGAAGTGCCTGTAAATGCATCAAATTCTTTGTTCTCCTAAGGGGTGTGTTCTGAGCTCTCTGCAGAGAGTCTCATAAATCCCGAGCAGCAGCCTGAGGGCCATGAGGGACCCACTGACATGAAGCCTTTCTAAATCTGCACTTTGGAGATGTAGGAGGGACAACAGTAAAACCACTAGAATAATAGAGCCACCAGAAGCTGCTAATGTTTGCTCAGTCCAGCCTCTGCTTCCAGATGAGCCTAAGCTCTTTTCCTTTCTATTTTTATTTAATTATTTCTTTTTGGTTCTCAGTGTTTCCAGAGATTACTTTGTCATTTTTTTCATAAGCCATCAATTCACGCTGTGATCTGAGACATTGAGGGAACAGAGGATCTGATGCCAAAATGTTAACAGATTTAAGGTATCAAGAGGCAAGTCACAGGAAATAACTCATTTGTTCAGGCATTCAGAGCAAATATTTATAAATTTCTTCAGAAGTAATTCCCACTTCCCAAAGCCAAAAAGCAAAAGGCAGTTTTTTCTGGATATATTGAGACTTGTATGGGTAACTAAGAATAGCCTGGAGAACAAGAAAGGAAGAAGCAATCTGCTTTGAATTTGTAGAAGATCTACCTTAGAAATTAAGTAAAGTAGGATACATTATGTCTAAGCAAAAGGACCTGGATAATGAGGACTCTGGAAGAAAAAAAAGAGGGCCTTTCTTGCCTGGATAAGTTTACGCTAAAGTGAATGAAATGCCAGAATCAGGAAATGGAAAGCTGAATGCTTTGGAAATTGTCTTCATCATAGATCTCTTAGGAAACACTGGTTACTAGGCCTAATCAAAAAATATTTGCTCTGCTGGAAAGGTGTGGTGAGAAAGTGGAATGTTTAACTGAAAGCAGGAAATCAACATATTCTTTTTCCCATAACAGTTGAAATTTTCATGAGTGTAAATCTTATTGCACTAATTGTATGTAGTCTGTCAAAATTATTTGAAATAAGGTGTTTAAACTTTTGTTTTGATTGGTGCAATTACATTTATTTAATGAAGTTAGGCCTGATTTGCACAGATGCAAATGACAGCTGAACCACTCACATTCTGTCTTACACATTCACCGCCAGGTCTGGGAGTGATGCATGAGTGACTGTATATTGATCAGTATCCAATGGGAGTAAACTTCAAGCGCTCTTGGACAAAAATAGCAAAAAAGCAAACCTAATGAACTTACTTTTATGCAAAAGTTGTTTATGGTCTTTCTCAGTTTGGAATAAGAGTGGGTGGAATTGAGAAAAGCTCAGAGAATTTATACTAAATCCAGCACACAGCTTATACACTGTTTGTGAATGGACTAGGAGAGTCAGACTCCACAGAAAATTGACATTTTGCAGCTCCCATTCTCTCCTGTGGTGTCTGGCTATTGCTGACTAGTTGGAGCTGTGATCTGCTGGTGAGGTGCACCTTGCACAGAGGTTCTGGGGAGAGGGGGACCTATAGACAGGGTGTGGGCTGTCCCTAGAGCCCCATCGTTAATGTACCCCTGCTCCTCCTGGCTCATACAATCAGACAAAATACCCATTACATTGTCCCATGTATTGGACATGTAGACACTCACCATCAAAAGGAACTTGATACCGTGCATGAAGGAAGCTGAGAGACTTGAATGCCAGCTTAAGATAATGATTTATCTGGGTCATCATAGGTCTTTCCATTAACATTCATATTTTCCTGGAGGAGCCATTTGTTTTGGTGCAGTTGGATCCTGAGGAAAGCCCCAAACACTATCCACCACTCTCCCTGACAACATTGCACAAAAATAAGCTCCTTCCAGATTGCGTTAAATTTGCCCTAAAAACAATTTGGAATACATATGGTTAAATCAGTGCATGTATTGATGAGGCATTATTCTCTTATAGTTGACAGGATTGGGGCCAGTTTCTCATGTATTTCCAGCTTAGATTTCTTTAGCATTTCTAGATTAACAAAGACACACTGTTTGCCAGGTTCAAACCAGGTAGGATCCTGGTGGCTGGGGGTCTTTTTCTGCAATTAGTCCTGAGGTACTTTAAATTTGCCCTGCTAAATGCAAGCTTAGGATAAAGGCTTAATGTGATTTTGAGTATTGCTGGAATATGCTTTTGGCATGGATTATGGTAGTTATTTTAGCAGTGTGGAGGGACATAAAGTGATAGTTTAGGGCAGAAAAATAATGAAGTTACAATACTCTGTTGAAACTGATGTAGAAATAGAGGTGCTAGACAGGGTCTGACTGCACTGAAATCTGTCCAAGCAACCAGAGGCTGAGTGGCAGCTCTTTTGAGCAGAGACAATGGTCAGCGTGTGGTTTGGTCCTCTGGGCAGAGCTGCACGGTGACCCCAGGAACAGGGTGAGGTGTGGGTTTGCTGCTGACTCAGAGGCAGAGGTGCCAGGAACATTTTGGGCAGCACGTTTGGTTTCATTTCAACGTTTCCTGTTCAAAGACCGCACCGCCCCAATGTGCTCATGTTCTCAGATGTGATACAGTCACGGTCCAATGTAGGATGGCTCCAGGCAGAGAAAGCTGCAACTGCTTTGCCGGTGAAGTGGAAAGTATGTATAAAGCACATGGTATCAGTGACTAGTGTTTTATTCATTAAAGGCATCCTAGTTTTGCACCGTTATGTCCTCAGCAGACCAGGCAGAACATATGCTTTGAGTTGTGATCCAGAGGTTTAGTATATATTTCAGAAGGTCTGAAGTCATCCTCAATTGCACAGAACATTAAAATATTTTACAGTTGGTGCACAGTACCAATAGCCATGTGTATGAAAATAATTCATACCATCATTTAGAGGCACTTGTACTCTACTGAGATGCTAATTAAGGAAAGAATACAGTACACACCCAGTGTCAGAGGTCATGAACTGACTGAGATTTTGTTCATCAAGTTGCTGGTCCTGGAAAAGCTTCCCATTGCTTTCACAACTGGATCTGCTGTCAGTGGCAATACTTGACTGGACAATGGTAAACATGCCTTTACCAAGTCAGGTTCATATCTATTAAAATATCTGGTCTCTCTCCATCCTACCCTTTCTGCAAGCCTGAGTCTGCAATGTTAGCAGGTAAAGTAGAGATGGAAAACTAGAAACAAAACAGAACACAAATGCTTCCCAAAAAATCCTGTTTCCTCTCTCCTACTGCTGCTAGCCTTTCTATTTTGCCTATGATCACTGTAAAAACAAACAAATGAAACTGTGCTTTTCCAGTAAATTTTTGTGCAACTTTTTTCATGGTTTCATTTTCCAACCATGTCTGAGCTCATGAAGCCCAGACTCTCTTTTTATTTAACCCTTTTAGTTTTCCTTCCAGCCTTGCTGACCAATATTTGTATAGCATGTTGCTAGGCATATGTGTAATTGCATCTTTTATGATTCTTGGTATCTGAGTGCTAAAGAAGGACTACTCTCTAGTTAAGTGCTGTAAATATTGTTATGATCAAATAGTAATACCCGGTTCAGATCCCAGTCTTTTAGGTCCCACCTGTATTGCTGCTCTCTTGAGTAGTCCAGCCCATTTTGATGGGATGAGTCCTGCTAGTAGAGCCAAACCTATTGCAAGAGTGATGGTCTGATTCAGAGCTTGCAAATAACTTTGTCACACCCTCACTGAGTCCCAAAGGAGTATTGCTCCTGAAAGAACTGATGGCATGCTGGCTCTGTGCATACAGGGAGGAAATTTCTGTGGATTGTTTCTCCAGGTGCTGTTTCAGTTTGGGGAAAAAGGGACTTGAGGCAGAATTTCATGTATCCACGTGATTCCTTTTTTTGTAATGACCAAAGGTCTTCCTTCCTGCAATCCACCAAGGCAGCTAGCCTTATAGATTGTTCTCAACACTGAGGCATTTGAAGAAAATGTTTTTCTAACACATCAGAAAGAGAAATTGCATCTGTTTACTTTCAGTATGTCTTTAAGACAGAGTGCCTCAAGTGCCAGAGCAGGCTGTGGGAGGTCTCCTTCATCAGTTTTAATCAACATTACTTTGCCTCATTAAAACTGCTGAGCACTGTGTTCCACCTAAACTGGAATAAACTATCCTTAAAACAAAATATGTATTTCCAAAAAGGAATTAGCCCAAATTTTAAATGAAAGTTATGAAAATCTGTATAAAATTTAGATGTGCTAACTTAACTGTGTAACAAAAGTCTGACGTTACCCTTGTAGATGTCAGCTTTGTAGACTAGCCTGCCTCTATACTTGCAGTTAGGAATATTCTTATCTCTTCTGGTTGTTACTTACGACTTCCCAGACTTCTTTCTTACCTCCTCTCACCTGCCAGTACTCTAGTGGCTGCTCACTGATGAGAGTGGCCTTTTCTCTCCCCACCCACTTATTCTAATCCCCATTCCAGCTCTCGGTGGCTGAACAATGTCTCTTGGACATAATCTTTACATCCCCTCCTTAGAGGACAAAGTACAATTTTTCCTTTTACGATCCCAAAAAAAGTATAGAGCGATTTATGTGATGAACTGCCAAACAATTGCTTTCAGTTCACCATTAGCAAGGGACCTTGCTTTCAGGTTTTTAACATATGACCTCCGCATATCAAAATTACCTTTTCAGACACTGGAAAACTCAACAAGATGTGAAAAGAAGTCAAAGTGAAAGCCCAGGATTGTATCATAATGACACTTAACAACTGGCCTCATTGCAGAGCTCCTCAGGAAAAGCACTTTAAGACTGGAACACCACACATCCTCAACATTTTGTAATCTTAAGTAACCTTAGTACTGAGGTGTAATTAACCCACCAAATCACTGGTTGTGTCTGAAAAGGGTTACAAGAGCTGCCTGTCAGAAAATTCACAACTAAAATAGCTTTTTAGGAGGAAGTTGACCGGTCTATTTTGGGAAACTACTGTAATTGAAAGTAGGCAAATATTGTCAGTTTTGTCTGGTATTTGCCAACTGCTGACCTTTGTGAGGGACCAGCCCACCTAACTCTTGTTGCAGAGGCCCCCTCCATACAGTGAGGGGAGAGGAATAATCAATCTCTGGAAGGCAGTTTGATTTCAATCTCTTTTCAAGAGAAACTGAATCTATCTATCGTTCTGCATTGCCTAAATATGGAGGCAAAGGTGATAGTGCTTCCAATCTGTGAGTCTCAAGTAGGTTTCTGAAGTCAGGAGGGATGGTTCTAACCCCATGTACATAACCATAGCTAGACCCCTTGTGGCTTTTTCCCTTTTGACTGCTGAAGTGGTGAAGCCAGAAATAGATTACAATGACGTATCTGTGCTAATCTCTATAAATCTTCAGATAATAACCTAAATGAAGTATCATTTATTCTCCAGCAGTCCTAAATGAATGAGTCGTGGTCTCACAGGGTGACATAGTTTATAAAATGAGAGTGGTTCAATGCTACCTAAAATATAGACAGGAACGTGGCAGCTGTTATGCTAAGGAAAGCTCACTTGGGCAAGGCAGGAATTGCAGGCGGCTGAGTGAAGAAGCGAAAAGGCCTGTCTGGTGATTTGCCAAAGCATTTGCACCTTTTTCCTATTCTTTGTTCAGTTGTCTTGATAGGACAGGGGTATTCTCTATGTGACTGGCATGGTAAGGTTCTTTTGAGCCTCTTGAAAACATCTGAATATTTATGCAGTGAGAAGTTCAGTGGCTCTCTGGCCAGACTCAGAGTTTGGAGTTACTTTGGACTGACTTTTCTTGATAAAAAATTAGATTTCCAGTATATAAGTGCAAGCTAATCATCAGAGTGAAGGAGAACCTACATGATTTTACAAGCCTGGATCTTGACAATGTGCAGTATTTTAAAGAACCAGACTTGGACAACTAGATGTTGTTGAGATACTAAAGGGACGAATGTGTGAAAAGGAGAAAAGGAAAAATTAGAAATTTAAGAAATATTATGAGATTATGGAAGCAAACCAGAAGACATGCAGCCTAATAGAAATACCAACCCTTTTTCAGATACCCACTGAAAAAAAATTATGGGAGAAACTTCCTCTTGTAGAGCAGAAGAGAGAATGACTGGAGAGGTACTTGAGGGGTTACAGCTTGTGGAATTGAGGATTTAGCCTGCTGCTATGAGGTTCTTCAGCCATCCTGAAATTCAAGAAACACAGGCAATGCTATGTTTAGGCGAATGAATAGAGAATTCAGCAAGAAATCTGTCAGCTGTCTCCCTAACATAAAAAAATTAAACGAAACTGTAAGATTGGCAAGTTTCCACCAATGGTTACCAACAATAGAGGAAATTATTTGGATAAATGTAGAATTGTGAAAATTAAAGAAGACTTCGGGCAAGGACATGGTGAAAATTCAGTTTGATTTTCTTAGATATCATTTCAAGTGAATGAGGGAAAAAATACAGAAGTAAGGAGATCCAGGGTATGGAGACATGACTGCCCTTCCGAGGTAAAACTGGAAGTTAAGGTTCTAGGGAAAATTATTCATCACTTCTCACTCAGAGTATAGAGTCCTACATATACAAAGTGCAAGGAAAAGGAACTAGATAATCCATCAAAGGAGGCATAAAACAAAAGAGAGAGCAGTAAAGAGTTCAAAGTTAGATTCTTTTTGCAAAACGAGTCAATGTGATATAGAATGTCAGATAAAGAGATAATCTTAGTGCTTAGAAATTGCATTAATACTTCAGACAAGCTGTAGGAATGAAACATTATCCCTGAAGAAAAGATGCAATTATGGTACAAATGCCATTTCTAAAAACTAATAGGTTGGTTTCTAACACTGAAATATTAAGGTCATTGGTTTCTATCTCTCTTAGGAAAGACAGAGGGGGCAAGAAGGGTGGGAAGAGAGTGGAAAGAATCTACAGTACAGTCTGCATAAAGCCAGTGCTGCCTGCTGTATGAATATGGATAACGTTGGGATCTTGAAAGCATGTGGGTCAATATTAATCAGCAGAGCCTCAGTGAAGAGTGTGATGGTGGATGTCCTCAGATCTCTCACAAGGTTAACAGAAAGGGCAAAATCTGTAAGGTGCTGCTTACATTTCTGTCTGTGACGGGTGGAAGGAAGAATGGCAGGGATGTAGGGCATCACAGTGGGAGACATGCTGCCTCATGAAGACAATGCTAACACGTTATTAAAGTCTGAATAAAAGGTGGATGAGAATGTCTTACCTCAGGAAGCAACTGCTTTCTAAAATTTTCTTATAATGGATAGAGAAGTTTTGCCTGAATGGCTGGTGAGGACCCTGTGATCACAGCCTGTTTACATTCAATATAGGCATACAGGTGCCTGGCATTAAAGAACAAGAAATATATCTGTTTTGTTCCTCAGAGGGGTCAATACACAAAGCTGAGGAAGACTAGTAGTAAAATAAATGGTGAGAAAATCTTTTGCTATAAAAATGCTAAGAGTTTTTAAAGGGGATTTTATTGGATGAACAGATATAGATTCTCTTACAGAGTGGGATATTATTTGTCTAAAAACCCATTCTGTTTCAGGCTTATGAAAAAGGCAGTAATTAGAAATGAAGAAGCAATATTCTAGCTAAATAATAAAAAAAAAGCTTAGGAGATGGTAATCAATATAAGTTAGAAGTTACAAACTGTAGAAAATTGATGAGGGAAGCTAAAGACATCAGGGAAAAATCAATGGTTAGCAGAGCTGGGGACAGTAAAAATTATTTAGGTATGTTAGAAAAAAAAGATATCCTAGCAACAGTATAAGGCGTTACTTGATGGAGATGGCAAAATTGTTAATGATGCAGAAAAGGGAGTTCATCAATAAACATTAATGTTCTGTATTTTTTCTGGAAAAAAGCGAGGTTACGTGTATGAAGCAGGTGATGATGCTAAAGTACTTTCTAGCTCAGTGGTGACCAAAAAGGACATAATGTGTCTTCTAGGCTAGAGCAGACTTACAAAGCAATTACTATGACTTGGCTAAACAGGCCCATTCGTTAGGAATGCCTCCTAACTCAAAAAAACCAATGTAAATTACGGTAGCAAACAGAGGACTTACTTCTGTATATGGGTAGAGTTTTAGGATGTTAACGATATTTTAGATGATGTAGGAGGTCATAGTTACTAGATTGCAAGACATTTAGGAAAGCACTGACTTCCAGATTCCGTGCTCAGTTGTTATGCTTAGTGTGTTTGTATCTTCTTGAAGGGGTCCTTTATGCGTTGCAAGAGCAGTGGGAAGTGGATGTGCTGTGAGTGAGGACCGGACTGGAGAGGCACAGCCTCTGACAGCCTTACCTTGGTTGAGTTACATGAGTGGAGGTGGAAAAGATCTTTGCTCTGGCTATGGGAGATGTACACATGGCCACATTAGAATAGTTAAATGACCAGATTATACTGAGAAATTATGAGAAGAATAAGATAAAGAGAGAAATTGATTATAAGAAGAATAAAACTCTGAGATGGCATTATCAGAAGTTCTCAGTTTTTGTCTTGCTTTTCTCCCATTTGGTTTTCATATGAGCAAATGTTTCAACAGTGAATATAACATATTGCATAACCTGATCAGTACCAATGTTCTTGTTTTGAAAACACTTAGGGAGGTGAAATAGTGGTAACAGAGATGAAAACTATTGGCAACAATCCCTTTCCAGTGATAGATCTCTTCAACTTTCTCATAATCATCTGTACTTCACCACAGAGCTATTGATATCACAGCACAGAGGGAAATTCTCTCTCCTGGTTGTGAAGGTGACACAAAAAACTCAGCTGCCTTTGTTGTGTTTCGTATTAAATAATGTCAGGACAAAAATAAAAACCTGTTAACAGCTGAGGTAAATTAACAGCTAGGAATGTTTATAGTTTATGACCCTCCTGGGGCTTCCATGTTAGAAGAATTATTTTGTGAGAAGAAAATTGTTCTTTTGTTGGGTCTTTTCATATCCTGCAGCAAACCATGAAGGGCCAACATTGGCTCCCCAGCTCCTCCTTCTCTCTCGTATGGCTTTGCAGCCACCAAGACCTTGTGGCTTTCTCTTTTGAACCTGTTTCCAGCAGAGCCTTATTCCAGAAGGATGTTGCATACTGCACACCTGCCTTGCAGGGCTTGTGCTTTTGCTAACCCCACCCTTTGGAGCTCGAGTTGACTTGTGAATTCTTGAGTCAAGACACTATCATGGTAAGATTTGTTGTAAAGTCTTCCAATTTGGGGTTTTTTGGTCTTCTTGTTTAGAGGTATTAGTGTGCAATTACAACATGTTCTGAAGCTCTGTCCTTCAGTGACAGCTTCTAAAAATCAATTTATATGAGTCTTTATTCATAGCTACTGTTTATTACATATAAAGGAGGCAATTAAAGTAAAGTGGTTATTTCAGGTAGCTCTCATTAACCTTAAACCCCACATTATAACTACACGTAGCTTAAATTGTTGGGGCTTTTCCCTTAACTTGGCTTCCATTTCTGTTACATTGCACTCTTCTTTTTGTAGACATTTCTTGTATTAATCCATCTTCTGCCAATACACAGAAGGATTTTCTGAGCAAGATTCAATTGTAATATCACTTACATATGCAAAGTAATTATGAAAAGGATTGCTACCTTTTATGTCTCCACAATTGAGTGTATCTTACCAGTGAATGAGTAGTTTTCAAATTGTACAAATGGGTGGTCTGGAAGATTTTTTCCCACATTGACATGTTATTTCAGTAATTTTCCTCCATATGGGTTTTCTTTTTATGCATTTTCAAAACATTTTATTTCCCTTCAAAATGGGTATTGTCTTGATGAGTCTCACAAGATCTCAGAAATTGATAGAGTTTCACGTGGAGCTCTCTTATTTGCACTTCATGTGGTAATAGTAATGAGGGCAGTTGTGAAATGTCAGTGTGGCAGCTGTGGGTGACTCTGAGGAGGCTGGACAGGCACATGCCATTCCTTTGCAGCATGTACAGCATCTGCAGATAAAATGAACATAGAGCTAATAATATCTGTGATCTGAAATAAGACAAGCATTACCTATCAATTGACAAATCAGACAAATCAGAATGACTCTGTTTGTGCTCCTGCTAATTTCATGCCCATGCATTTACAGTTAGACACAAATGATAAATCTTCTGGAGTTTTTTCTTTCATTCTTTCATATTATATTGTGAACTCCACTAAAAGGTGATTTTATGCCTGGGACAGAAACATGTGGAAAATTAACAGAGTTTGAGAAAGGCACTAAAGCTCTGCCAGTGCATTAATTATCTGGCAAGTGTATCTAAAAACTGGTAAATTACCCATAACATCAGCAGACAGAAGAGGGATTCAGACTAAATGAGGAACTAACATTTTAGATGTGATTCTTACTTAGATACATAAGTAAGGAGAATAGTTTCTATAATAATCATTTGAATTCTGCAACCTGACAATTAGTCTCAAAAGAGATGATTCTGATTTCTGCAGCTAATCCTCTTTGACACACTCCTCAAAATGTATGTAAAGTGCAGAACATAGAGCGATTTGACTTTTCTCAGCAAATTGTACATCTGTACAATAAAATACAGCCCTGCATTTTAGTGTACTGTCCTAAAAGGAAATTCAAGCATCATAAAAAGCTTCTAGGATATACCATGTTTAAATGGCATAGAATATATGTTTACTAGTAGAAGATAACACTTAGATGAGATCTTTCCCAGTGCCTTCATTGCAGTTATTTTTCTTGCTTCAACTTACAGAGAAGTCATTGTGGTGGTTGGGTGGCAGAACAATTTCCTTGCAGAGCACTGGATCCAATGAATACAGTGTAGAATTCTGAGTATACTCTGTGTTAAAGTAAAAACATGGAATAAGAAATAACAATTAGACACAAATAATCCACAATAATAGTACTGAAAAAAGGAGAGAAACAGCAAAATGTGTTTTACTTCACAGTAATCATCTTTTTATTTTAGTTTTCCACAGACTAAGATTCTTCTGTAAGTGACGTATTAGGATGATTTTTATTTAGAGAAGAACATATTTGTTACTCATCTTCAGCTTTAGAAAAACAATTTTCTCTATTTTTCTTTTAGTAAATGGAATTGTGCCCAGACACAATCTCAGTGAGAAAGCACTAGGTAATATATGCAAATTTTTTTACTAACGTGTACGGCAGTCAGGCTGGATGATACTATTCTGCCTTGTGCCAAAGTTTAAATCACTGGCATGTCTAGAGATAGGCCAACAGGGAAAAAAGTCTGAGCAGTAATAATTTGTTAAGAAAACTGTCCTTGAGGCGACAATGGAGAACACGCCAGTATGTGGGAATATGGCACCTCCTTGCCTGGCTGCAGATGGCGGTGGTGGAGTTCCTTTTCCCTTGGCTTGATGACGGAATGGAAGGGATTCTGACTGTCAGCGGACACGCAGGTGGGTTGCCAAGCACAAGCATGGGTACCCATGAGGACTGTCAGGCAGATGCACGACCTTTTGCTGCATTTTGGCACATGCAGGCATGGCAGCAGGCAGGCAGGCTTGCCCCCACAGGCATCAGCAGTGGCCAGCACTCTTGGAAAAGGTGTGCTTGCAGGCAAACACAAGTATCCTTCCTCTTGTTGCTTCTGCTCTGCTTCTCCATGAAGACAGTGCTAGTGAGGAGGTTTATTGAGATTTCTTGCTCAGGTTTTGGGAGGGGAGGAAAGGTGGCCGTTCAGCGGGAATGTCCTGTGAATGTGGAAGGTGGAGGGCAGGCAGACTCTCTTACAAGGACTGGCAGAGTTCATTGCACAGTCTTTAAATGCTCTGTGAAAGGTGACTAAGAAAAACAAGCAATAGCTGCAGGAACACCTGCTCCTCAGGTAGAAAACTGGAGGTGAAGCACAGAGAGCTAGATAACTGCCCCTTGTACTGAGCTTCAACTGGGAACAGGTACTGTGTTCAAGGCATTTGGACTCAGATATACAGAAATAAATGCAATTTTTCTTGTCTGAGTTCTTCTGGTGTTCATGATGGAGACAAGGGTAAGGAGCTATAACAAATCAGCATTTCCATGGTGATGCTCACTTAGCCATGAAATAGGAGCTGCTTCTCCATGGGGACTTGGGGATGATGCACAGAGCTGGCAAAGTACGCTGCAGATATGACCAGTGTTTCCCAGTTAAGGGCTATGTGAGTTTTTGTTCTATGCTGGCTGCCAGGGCCAGATTCATTTTAAAACTAGACATCTACCCTGAAGTGCAGTCAGCAAACTCTCCCTTGCTAGTGGTAGGACTTCCAGAGATATGTTCTCCTCCTTGTTTGAGACACCTCTCCCAGAATACGATGAAATACTTAATTGAACTGCCTGTTTCTCTCCATTGCCTAGAGTGGAAGCCCCTACACTGCCAGAAAAGCCAGATGCCTACTTCTCAGGGTGGCTGAGATATGTCTAGTCTTCAGAATCTGCATTATGCTGAAAGGTCACCTTGTGTGATGATACCACAGCTGTAACAACTGTGAAGCTGGGTGATTTTAAAGGCTTGATAATCCCATTGTCATTCATGAATTAACACGTAAATGCCGAGTTCCTAGGCCTTAGAGTAGGGGTTTCTAAGGAAGTTTTCTAAATTGGAAGAAAACATAATCAACTTCTGTGTGTCTCTGTTGCTATTACACTGGTGTTTTTCACTTACCAGTAAAAAAGTATTTGAAGTGCTGAGTATGCCTTCCTTATATTAAAAACATTTTGTAGAATATCGGATGCTGAATATGAAAAATGCCCACTGAGCAGAGGATGGAGAACAACAAGCATTTCTGTTTCACAGTGCTTCTGAGGAAAAAATGATAGTTTCATGTCAGATTGAGAGTGAATTAGATGAAATTTTCAGTGAATTGAAAGCTAATAACCACTGTACCCCACAGACTCCGAAATGCTTTGGACTAAGTGGAACATTTTGTTTGATGTGGAATGAAGGATTTTATTTTGGTTTCAAAAAATTCAAATATTCTATGAAATAAGGGAAATTTGTATATGGAAGTAACTTCAAATGAGAAAATCAAAACCTTTCATTTTCAAAATGTCAAAATGAAGCCTTTCCATTTTTCACTGATTTTTTTTGTCTGAAGCTAACAATTCAGCAAATTTGATATGAATTCATGAAATATTTATGTGATGATGAGTCTTCATTTTATTTCAATAAATAGCTTACAGTTAAAAACTATGCACAGCTTAAGCATTGCATCATGTTGTCCAGCCGGCCCTTTAAAAATACCAGGTTCTTCTCTCAGATATTTTAAAACCTGAATAGGGTATGTTACAGACACTAATAAAAATGACAAATATGTGTCTTTCTTCATAAAAATATAGATTTGCTGTTAAAATGTAGAGTAAGATGTCTTAACTCATTGTAAAAGACTTAAATTACAAAAATGGGTGATATAAATAGTTGAAATGATGGGACATGTGGCATAAAACTTAATCCATTTACTGATAACTGAGTATTTTTAAAATCTGCTTCTAAGTGTATTTCTTTACAGCTTTTTCTGCAGTATCACTATGCATGTCCTTTGATCTGGTCCTGCTTTGCTAGAGTTCTTCCACCACAGTTTCACCAAAGGGGCTGGGTTAACACTGAGCACATAAATTGCAAATATATATGCATGACTTGCCATCAATTTGCATGATTATTGCAGCAAATATAAACCTGGCATAAGGCAAAACAACAACCTATTCATAAGGCTGGTTGAGGCAGGCTTGGGTGCCTAACTCCTTTTGGACAGTGTCTTGATTTATGCTATAAATAGTCAGGGTAGGGTTTTATGTTGAAGCCTTTGTGTGGGAGTTAAATGGGATGTCCTAACCTTTGAACTATCTTTGGACTCCAGTTCAGAGGGATGGCACCGTGTTCAATGTCACAGAAAACATGAAAGGGACTCTAAGTGATAGGAAGGGTGATGCAGTATGCCCTTGTTGCTGTTGATTTTGCCTTGGGGATCCTTCTCACGTTTCTTTTTGCTGATAGGCTTCAACTTTTTTTGTGAAGCGTTTTCAGAAAATGATTTGGAGAGCATACACACATACAAAATTTATAAATAGCAAAGGATATTTTCAGGAGGGGGGGGAAGAGGCACCGTTAACATAATACATGTTGGTTTTATTTGTACAGGCGTAGTCATATACAGAAAGAGGAAAGATTATATGTTCATAGCATAGGTGGAGTACTTAATTATATGGAAACTTTACGTTATAGTTGGAGGGCAGATTTAATACTTAATGCAATTAAGGAAGTAGAATCTATAGAGAGTGCAAGATAGTATTAAAGTAATTGGAGCACCTTTCTCTTTGCTAAAATGATTACACAAGAAGAGTATCTTTGTCAAATCTAACATGTTCTCTATGAGTGTAATCCTCCTGGTTTTTAGGGATAGTATGAATGAGGCCATGTGTACGTGTCTGCGACATCATTCTGTGTAATGAGCAGTAAACCTCAGTACGAAGCATGTGCTTCTGTGGTTTCTGATAAATTGCATTGCAGCCATGGCTTTGGTCTTTTTGTTTTCAATTCTGGCTCCTTTAATACTCTGGGAATTCTGGCTTTACAGTATTAAAAATGAGTACAATATAGAAAGCAGCTACAAGTCTCAATGCATATTGTTCTTGGGCTTTACAAGTGGCACCAAAATGCAGTCAGAATTCACTCATCCCATAATTGGACTAGGAAAAAAGCAAGGCACACAAGTGACTCCTCTCCACTGATGGACAGGGTCTGAGTTGGGGGAAGGGATAGCAAAGCATGGAAAGCAGATGCATGGAGCAAAGCCTTCTGGACTTGGCACGCCTCTTGGTCCTCCTGTGGACTGATGAGGTCTCTCAAATGGGGATGCAAATTTCCCATCTCACACCTTGCTATTGAGTGTAAATTGAGTCTTATGTAAGGGTGGCTAAAATAAACCATTAGTAGGTGTACTAAAAAGTCTTTGGGTTCCATATCACATCCCTGGAAGACAGGCATACAAATGCTTTCTTCGGAATTAAAGCACGTGCAGCTAATAGTCTTCAAAGTTTCATTTTGGTGGCTTTCTTTTTCTTTTTCCCTTAGAAATGTAAAGCTGTAATCAGCTGGAATGGTGGGTCACAGGGTTTCATTTTAATGGAGGAGAAGGGTGATAAAGACATTTTTTATTCACAGAGAATGTTGTCATGCAGCATGAATGGGAACTGGAGCTCATTTAGCCATTCTCTGCAGCCTCTCAGAGCTGTGCTTTACAGAAGAACACGTTAGAATTTGTGAAAGTTTCATTACTAGGTTTGTCAGGCAACATTTGTCTGTTGTGAAAAAGACAAACCCACTTAAATTCTGGAGATTAAAAGGCATGTCTCCTTACTCTTAGGTGACAGACCTTTGTGTCTGCAGCATGCCTGAGGTAACAGACTCAGGCCTCACTTCTCCTGAAATTAGGTATGGATTTCCTGCTGGCAGTGGGGAAACAGGGCTGAGGTCTCCTACACAGGGATGTATTGCCTGATGCATATTCCCTGTGTGGAGCTGTCTATCATAGAGTGAGTTTTAGTCTTTCTTGCTTTTTTTTCACACTACATGTGAAAAAGTGAGACGTGAAAGCATGAGAGACATGTTGCCTGCTGCAACCATGTAAGAAATGCAGCAGCTTGAGGTCTCAGCCCTGTGGCAGGTACCCCCTGTTTCCCTGGCTTTGGAGATGCCTCACTAACTGACCCCAGAGTATCAATTCTCAGGTGGCAGCCTGACAAGAAGTTTTGGGGTGTCACTAAAAGGGGCTGGTACAGCAAAAGTGTCCAATGCTCAGCCCCAGTGCTCAAGTCTTGGCCCTCAAAGCCAAAGGCAAAGTGTGCCCAAATGTCAGCGGGTACATTAGGATGCCTCAGAGGGTTGGAGGAACTCCAGTGGCTGAAGAAATAGGTCTGAAGGGTGGCATGGTAAAGGAAAAACTCACCAATTTTTACCTTTCTTAGAAAATAATATATGTCAAAAATAAGATAAAATCTTGCCTTTGCTCAGCATCTGACATTTTGAAATGAGGTCTTTAATTCTCTTGGGGGGAAAAAAAGAAGGATTTGCAAGAGGAATTATGGAAAGATCTGCCTCTAAGTGACAACTGTGACAGTGCTGTGGCAGCTTGAACTCCTGAAGAAATTTAGGAGGCCGCCCTCAATGCAGGGGATATGACCACAACTTCCAGTAATTTGGCTCCTGCTGTGTCCCCTCTAGAAATGATGCTGCATGAGGGGGTCAAAGCAGAAAGACAGGACACACTGAAAGACTGAGGAACAGGAAAGAAGCACACATTTTCCCCAGTTTCCCACATGTCTAGTTCCAGACATTTGAAAATTTCTGTCATGGTCCCAATATAATTATGCCTCTATTCTCTGTGAGACATATGGTGTACGATACACAAAGTAATGGGAACCTCCCACTAGAGATCATTCTATGGGCACTCAGGATTAGGCCCATATTAGATTTCTGCACCATTTGGAAGATGGCATTTGAGCTAAATGTATTGTATTTAGCCTCTGTTGAGACTGCAGGGTGTTCTCCCCCTGGGGAGCAATGATGTCTGCAGCCGCTACGCTCTGCAGCCTGAGCCCACCAGCAAAACTGGATCTGAGGATGGCTGCACACCAGTGAATTCTGAGTGCATCCTCCTAACATGATCCCTGGGTTTGTATGCTCAAGCCATCAGTTGAATTTAAATGTGTCAATCAGGAAAACTCTAGGAGTGTAGGATACAAGTGCGGGCAAGCTTTATTTAAAAACATGTAGATTGACTGTGGCTAGACCACTGGGGAAGCTTGTGGCTTGTCCACATTTAATGTTAAGTCAGGCTTAAAATCACATTAGTTAAAACAAGTTAGCTAACACATTTGCAGATGGAAACACTTCTTCTGTTCTGATGTGTCTAAAGGAAAGTTTCTTGTTAGCAGTAGTGAATAATGCTTTGTATTTATTTGCTCATGCTAATTATTCTTAGAATAAGAATAAGCACCTGATAACTGGGTTATCACATCCCTGTGAGGCACTTGCACTCAGACATCCCTGTGATAATCAGGTAAATCATTGCAACAAAACAAAACTGAAAGGAGAAAAGGGATTATGTTTTCAGTCCACATTGAATCCTTGAATGGACTGATTGCACTTGTGTCCCCACACAGGCCATTCACTTAAGAGTTGGACTCTATGCTCCTTGTGGGTCCATTCCAACTCAGAATATTCTCTGTGTGTATGTATGTGTGGGGGGTGGGGGTGTATGTGTGTGTATGAAAGAGACAAGGTTGGAGAAAAGAAAGAGGCTCCATGAGGAAGGAGGGGAACATCTCCTTTGGCAGTGGCACAGACATAGATGGGGCTTTTGGCAGGAATGAACCTGGCCAGGTGCACCAGGTCTGCCCAGCTGGCACCAGCCTCCCAGGCCTGGTCTTCTGCTCAGGCTGGGGGACCATCCCCAGGAGGGAGCTGGGGTGCAAAAGGATGGCTGCAATCCTCTACAGCTGCCATTTTTATGGTGTACTTTGGGATGGCTGTTTTCAGTTTCGATCTCTTGGGTGACCTGTGCAGCTTGGCAGCACTGCACAACATGGAGGGGCAGTGCAAGGAGGCAGTGGTGGTTGTGGCTCAGCAGAGTGAGGTTGTGGGTGAGCAGAGTGAGTTTCTGCAGCCAGCACTGCCCCAAAGCTAGCGTGTTCTCCAGTGGCTCCTATCCCTTCTTCTGTCTCACTCTGTAATAAACAGTACAGACTTTAGAGAAGTTATATTGTCTAAGTCAAGAAATTGCTGGGGTTTTCCAATCAATTAAGCAAGGCGTGTGTTAAACGACTTATCCGGGGGATTGAATTGCCTTTCTTAGCCTTTCTTTTTTAAAGGACTTGATATATCTCTAGCACAAGAAAAAGAAATGGCCTAGAAATATAAAGCAAAAATATACTGGGAAGCTGGAAGCCAATAAGCATATATAAGAACTCTCACCAGTTTTAATTACCTCTGTGCCATACTGATGAGAAATTTGGAGGAGCTTTCAAATTTTGCTATAAAGTCCTATCTCTATCTTAGTGCACTGGCTGCCGAGACAGAGGTACCATTTTCTCTAGTCTGATTTACACAGACAGTATTCATATGAGTATTTTCAGGTGGTACACTGAAAATCTTACTTACCAAAGAGTAGTGAGATCTTTTCTTGCTATGATCTTATTTATACCATTACTTGCCTGTTTTTTGTTCTCAGGAATATACTTCATATGTTTTTTATTCCTCTGTTTTCCTCTTCCCAAGTGTTTGATTTGTGTGTTGGTAGCAAATGATTCTTATTTTCAGGTTCTTCAAATATAAATCTGACATTTACACAGTTTATAAGTGGGGAAACTCTGTGGTTTCAGGAGGCTAAGATGACATTAAAAAACAAGTACTGGAAATAAAAATGCATGTCATACCAACTTATGTATACAACATTCAAAGCTTGAAAACTAAACCACTGCATGCACAGAGTCAACATTTGGGTCAGCTGTTTCAAGTCTGATGTCTGCTGGAGCAAAACTGGCTTATTTTTGAGATAGGCATTGTCTAACCATGTCTCCTTGGGGCCTTTGCCCCTCCAGCCAAGGTGTTACAAGAATTTAGCAAGGGACTCAAAAAAATCCAGGCTCTTCTGTAAGAAGGAAAGTGGGACAGGGCTGTAGTGGTGCTGGTGCTGCAGGCCAGCAGGGAGGCTCCATGACTGATGTATGCAGAGTCCCAGGATCCTGCAAGTTTTTTTTGTGTACAGCACTCCTGGGCCCTCAGCAGGGGGCTGGTAATCGGCTCTTCTGTTATATTTTAATATAAGTTACACTGAGCTGCCCCTGAAGGTACCATCTTAACTGCAGGCATAGATTGTACGGTTGGAAGATGCTGTGGTGGCTGCTTTACCTTTTAAATGAGACTCCTTATAAACCATTCATAATTTTTTTGGTATTTGTTAGAAGTAGTTTACAGCATCTCCATAGCTCAGGGCAGTTGTGTTTCCATCTGTTCTGCCTGCTGTAAGTTGTCAGTTCTGGATTTGGCACTGTGGAGGAAAACTGGCATACGACAAAGAGGAAGCAGGACCCACGTTGATTGACAGAATATTTTCTCAGTGGGAAAGTGCAGTGAACTCAGGCATAAAAAGGGATAATCCACAAGATATTTATCTCTAGGGATCTAAATTATATTAGAAAGTATACAAACAAAGATCTGGTTTCTCTCTAGACGCCATGGGCTCTACACATTTTTATGCTATCCTTTAAGACAGATCATTGCTAAAGGAATGAATAAAAGAAGGTCTTTGTTGATAAATTCCCTGGGAATTCATTATAATACTGTTTTTAGCCTTTGCGTGCATTCCTGGAAGCACCACGTGTCACATTACCCTTATGTGTAGTTGTGAAAACGTGGAATTTAAACACAGTTTGTCCAAGATAATTTTTCAGGCTACTGTAACTGTACCATTGGACCAGGATGTGCTGAAAGGTGCACAGTCCTTACTCAGGAGGCCTTTTTGTTTTCTTCTGATCCTTAGCTAGGGTAAACAATATCAAAGGTAGGTAGGTAGGTAAACCTTTGGGATGAAGAAGCAGATGGTCCAAAGCTATAAGGAAGTTTAATGGCTTAGTGCTTTACTGGCTTTCTGGAAGCTGTAATGCCTGTACATGGCAAAACAGATGGTGGCACTGTAAAAGTGACTGGCACTTCTGCATGCAAAGCTTGGGATATGGCATTTTTGGCTCTAAACTTTGTCTTTGGATACATTGATGAACTTGCCATGGACTTACCAAGGGCATAAAGAAAATTATTCTGACTGGCAAATGGCGGTGTTATTGTTTGTGTCAATGTCATCCTGGCTCATGGAAAGCTCATTGAATTGCTGTTAAATTGCATTGCAGCAAAATAACTTTCATAAGGCTGTGGGAGATTTTTCTGAACCATCATAAAAAGTGGAAATGTGAAAACTAAAAATATTGAGTCCGTTTAATATCATTGAGAGGACATACCCAGCGAGTGCACTCTGAGCTGACATAGATGGCACACTGCTCTCATCTTGTCTTCATAGATTGAGAAAAGAACCTCTTAAATACAATCATTGTCTCTCCTCTCCCCCTACCCCCACCCTCAGTGCTAATTTCTGCTGGAGTGTTTCATTGCCGTCCCTGCAAACACACTGGGAGCTCAGCACTACCAGTCCTGCACTGAATCAGTGTAGCTTCTGAGGGATTTGGAGAGTGGACACAGTCAGCCTCTGTCCTACCTGATAAACAAAAGGGACCCAATGTGGAGGATGAACAGAAAGTTACGATGTCCAGGCTTGTTCTAGTCTTATCCTTTTTTGGGGTCATCTGCCTCTGGTCACCCTTCAGGGATTTTGAACAGGTGCCTGGGATTTTATTCGGTGTTCTAGTTGACTGACAGACCTTTATTTACCTCTGTTGGAGGTCACACTGAATGTTCATTCTTTGCCCTCTATCATATGGCTCTCTGCTTGGTCCTGTTGTCCAGGCTGGCAGGTTTCCCCCTGGGAGGAAAACAAGTAAACCTGGTGTTCCTCTTTCTGTCCATCACCTTCCTCCTGAATCTCCTGGTGCTCAGGAGCTGTCTTCCCCTGCTCCTAGGAAGGACACAGGACTTTGCAGCACCATGGAGGGCTTTCACCTAAGAGTGCCACTCTCCTCCAGCTGGACCTTTAGCTGTGCTGACACCAGACTGGCTTTGCCACTCACTTTTAGGTTGTGGTTGCATTACAGAGCTCAGCCAGTGCACTCATCTGGAACACTCACCCAAAGCATAGCCAGTAGTTTTCCACTGGGATTCAAGCTCCCAGTTCAGTGCAAAGATGAGTACAGAGGAAGCAAAGGTTAAAGAAGAGTTAGAGCAGATGAGGAGGAAGGGGACTGTGCCTGGCCACAACAGTGAGACATAGCATGACCAGCATGTTGAGGGGGGTGATTGTCCCCCTCGACTCCACTCTCATGAGACCACACCTGGAGTGCTGCATCCAGTTCTGGGAGCCCTGACATGAGAAGGACGTGGACATGGACCTGTTGAGGTGAGTCCAGAGAAGGGCCACAATAGTGATCAGAAGGATGGAACATCACTCCTATCAGGACAGGTTGAGAGAGTTGAAAGTGTTCAGACTGGAGAAGGCTCCAGGAAGACCTTATAGCATCTTCCTTTACCTGAAGGGAGCTCACAAAAAAGCTGGAGAGGGACTTTTTACAAGGGCATCTAGTGACAGGACAAGGGGGTAATGGCCATAAACAGAAGGAGGGCAGGTTTAGATTAGATACTAGGAAGAAATTATTTACTGTGAGAGAGGTGAGGCACTGGAACAGGGTACCCAGAGAAGCTGTGGATGCCCCATCCCTGGAAGTGTTCAAGGCCAGACTTCATGGAGCCCTGAGCAACCTGGTCTAGTGGAAGGTGTTTTTTTTAAAGGGTCAGGAATTAATGTCAGGGAATGGAAATATCCATGTTCATAAATAAAGCACTGGCCTGAATTTGTGCCCAAACTTAATCAGAACCAAAACCATGTTTCTAAGATGAAATACCTTTACAGCAGAGGAGGAAATACCATAATGTCCCAGTATTCACTGACTCATGACATTCTAGCTCAGCTTTGTATACTGAAAAAATTCAAAGTGTTTGACATAGACTTAAATAAACATTTACCCTTTTGGTGCTCCATCCAAGTAGACCCCAAGGCAGTACTTGAGACTTATCCATTCATAACTGTGAGAGGAATGTGGGACCTTCCCTCAGTCATTCCAGCTTGATCAGCTGTGGTTTGTAGTGCTAGGAATAAAAAAGGCCTTTTTTTTTTTTTTAACTTGCTTTCAGTTTTTTACCTCCCAAAATGTTTCTATCATTCTGCCTTTTTTCTTTTTTCTTTTTTTTTTTTTTTTAATTTCAGGGGTTTTAAGCTTAGTAATGTGAAAACCAAACTAATGTCTCAGCTAGACATGAACTTGTGCAGGAGCTTTTCTGTCAAAACCCAAGGTGCAGCTTGGTCTTGATGATTTCAAATTCCTGAAGTATGAGAAATTCAGATTGAGCTACGTGCGTGCATATATGCAAGTTGTATTTTGCCAAGAGGAGAGGAGATTTCCCTAAACAATGTATAGCTGAATCACTGAGTTTCTCAGGCTAAGCTGTTGTAATTTCTAAATTAGAAACTTTGGCAAGTCAGAGGAGTAAAGAGTGCTAGGCATACAGTGTACTCCAGGGAAAACAACATTGTTTTATCGTGAGCTTTTGCTGCACTCTTAGAGAACAAAACTGGGGAAAGAAAGAGGTTGTTTATGGTTGCACTGAGTAACACAGTTATCAGGGAACACGATTACCTACACAGAAAGTATTACTGTGGATATTTAGGTTCCCTCATAACGTTTGTTGATGCCTTCAGACTTTAATAAAGTTGTGATTAATTTCTGGAAACAGATTTCCCATGTTTCTCACAGTTGTCCTAATTTCTTTATCTAATGTTTCAAGTAATCTCCCCCATTGATTTTGGGGGTAGATTTTATCTTCTTAAAATACATTCCTGCATGCGTATTTGTGCAGAGAGTGTTCTATCAATTTTTAATCTGAAAGGATCAGATCCCTATTCTTTACAAATTTTTAGAGGTCTTTGCTTCTGCTAAGAAGTTTGAAAACATAAAGGACTGAAGTTAACTTCATTAACAGATATAAATAGAAGCATGGTCTGTCTGTGAACCTTAGAACAGAGAAAGGTTAGAGAAAATGAGCTGCTGGAATATAGACTTCCCTTGGGTAAAAAAAAAGGTGTTTTAAACATAAATCAACATGCTAACATCTTTAAAGTGAGGAACTAAACTCCAGTTCACTTCACATAACTCCTGAAATTGCCTGTGCATCAGTATTAGAAACAGAACACAAAATGCTTTCTTTTTATTTTTAAGAATTCCTGAAGAGGCCTTTAATATTGTATTATAGAGCATTGTCAGATAAAACTCCATAATATAAAACATGGAGACATTAAACTTTAAATAGTGGTTTTTTTCAGAAATCAAATGGTATTTAGAATCCTGCAGAACAGACAAAATACATTTTTGCATGGAAAAGGAAGGTGCAGATGCATTATATTTGGGGTTTTTTCTGGCACAGTGGACTCGAAGAGTTCAATTTTTGGTTTGTGAAGTCAACTCTTTCCAATATTGTTTCATTTCAGTTTTAACTGTGGAAAAGACAGACTAAATTTGTAGTCTTCTACTCATTATATTTGCTTCTCAGGTTATGCTTTCCTACTAAACCTAGGTGCCCCCATTTTCTTTATCCAGTTGGATTAATTTTTCCCGCAGCATATCATGGAGAGAGGTGCTGTCTCAGCTAATAAGCAAATCGCTCCATGAGCAGCCAAACTAACACTGCCTGCTTTCCAATGGATGCCTGTCTCTTGGTTGATTGACTTTTAACTAAATTAAGCTGCAGCTGCAATTTGTGTGCATCCCTTAGTAGGCTCTCCAGCCAAAGCTGTTCCCCATGAGGATGCTCTGTTGTTTAGAAATGCACAGTTCAACTGAATCTTTTCCTCTATGCAAGAACTCAAAAAGACTGTTGCTCTCTTTTCCTCCCTCTTTCCATCTCTCTTGACTGGTGTGGATTCACCACCATCTCTTCTGCATGGCCATCATGTTACCTTGGAACTCTATTCTGCTGCCTCAGGTTTGGCTGAAAGTGCCCAGCAGACTCCAAGTCCCTAGGGCAGCTGGAGAAGCAGGCAATTTGTAGCATCACATAATCTTAGAAAACCAGGCTGAAAACTGAGAAAAAAAAAAACCAATTGGGTTGAGGAAATATTGGGAATAGTTCATGTTTGGATTTTTCTTCCTGTGAGTGGGTGCTTTATGGGACTTAAGTATTGTTTGCCAACCTAGCAGAGAAGCCCATGACATCAGGAGTAGGAAGACGTCTATGTCTGCTCAATTCAAGGCAAGTTCACCCCCCCACTAGGACTGTGCCTGAAGTACCAGCATGGTTGCTCTCAGCCATTAGTCCTGAAGGTGTTTTGTTATGAAGTACTGAATGTACTCACCAGAGCTGAAAGAGTCTTCATCCTGCCAGTGGTAGAGATGGGAAGGGAGAAATGTGGATTCCTGCTCCAGTGAGCGTGTGCTTTATAGGAAAGTGGAATCGTTCCAGTACATAAGCAAATAAATAAATAGCATCCACCTCCTGTGTGCTCACAGCTATCCAGAGACAGGGGAGATGTGAACTTGAGTCATCTGATTTTCAAATGCATGTTCTGCTCTGGAGCGATTTAACCCTCTGTCTCTGTTCATTCTGGAAGTCAAGCCCAATTTCCCCCCAAACATGGCCTTTTGCTTAAGTATGCCAGAAATAAAATTACAAATTGCATATTTGACCCTAAAATGGTACATGTACTTGCTGGAATTTCTCCACAGCCTCACTTTCAGAGAAGAATGTATTTTTTATGCACATATATATAAGCAAGCCAAAAGAGCCTCCTTGATTGTAGTGGGTTTTCTTCCTTTTAAAATCTTTTTGAACCAAGTTCTTACATAGTTATTATATACCATTTCAGAACACATTTTTTCTGGCTGTTTTGAGAAGAAAGAAATTTTTAAATGTTATCATTAATGGCATTCAGGTTTTATAATGGTGAATGGTTAATACGTTGCTGAACATGCCCTGGATTTCAGAGGTGATTTGCACAATACTTTAGAAATAGGCATTTCCTACAGAGGAAAAATGAATTTAATGTAGTGGTGCAGCAAATATGTGGCTATTAAGCATAGAATCACAGAATCACACAATTGTTTGAGTTGAAAGGGACTTTAAAGACCATCTAATTCCAACTCCCCTGCCATGGGCAGGGACACTTCCACCAGACCAGGTTGCTCAGAGCCTCATCCATCCTGGCCTTGAATACTGAGAAGGTTGGGGCATCCACAGCATCTCTGGGCAATCTGTTCCAGTACCTCACCACCCTCACAGTAAAGAATTTCTTCTTAATATCTATTCTAAATCCTCTTTCAGTTTAAAGCCATTACCCCCTTGTCCTGTCACTACATGCCCTTCTGAGAAGTTCCTCTCCAGACTTCCTGTAGGCCCCTTGTACATACTGGAAGTTGTTATAAGGTGCCTATGGAGCCTTTTTTATTCCGAGCTGAACAACCCCAATTCTTTCAGCCTGTCTTCAATAGGACACTCTCAATTGTGGTCCTACCCTTCTCGTGACAGTTCCTAACAACACAGTTAATTTTCAGCTCGGTTGTTTGAACAACTGCTGAATTTAGAAAGGGTGTTGTTGTTCTTTTAAATGTGCACTGCTCTGGCACAATTTCTCCTAAATTGGAATAATAACTTTGAGATCAGCAAGCTTCTTAAAATTCCCATCAGGTAACTGAGGTAAAACTCTGGTGCAAATATTCAGTCCCCCAGGACCTTCCAAACCAGATAGTAACCATGCAGTGAACTGCTTTAGGAAGAGGGAAAACATTGAGCACAGTTTAAGTTTAGAACTAAGGAGTGTATGAGCACTATATATCTTATTTTAGGAGTCTTTTTTGCCTATTTTGGTCCACTACTGTTTCACTTGCTGTTTTTACATGCTCAGATATTAGTGAATGAGACTGCTAGGGAAATTGTTTAAATCATAGTTTACTGACTAAAGGCTGTAGGAGAAAATGACACTTTGAAAATGCCATAAATTCAGATTTTTTTTAGACTGCCATGATGAAATTGCTATTAGTAGGGCTGCTAGCTCTTTTAATTATATATTTTAAAGAATGCATTTTAAATGACCAGTACCTCATAATTTCTTCCTCTAGTGTATAATTTGAATAATATAAAGGAATTAAATTCCTCTGAGGTTACAGGCAGACAAGGATTTGAAATATTGCCTAGAGATAGGTTGGGCTTTCCTGTTAATGGGTTTCATTTTTATGCAGGGAATTGCCACATTCAAACAGGCACCCTTTCACTTTAATATTCCTTTTTGTTCCTCAGTCTCTGAGTGACAAATGTGTGGCAGATGATTAAAAAGGACAAATATTCCAGACAGCATCCTGAATTACCTCCTGAACAATAGGATGATTGCTTGAGCCCTCTCTGGCTGCAGAGGATTCAATAAGCTGTAATTGAAACAAATATGTGATAAAGAAAAAATACACTTTGTTGATTATCTGTAATTAGAGCTAGTTCAAAACCTGGTTTGCTCTGGGCATTTCTGCATGTATGTACTCACCTGATGGTGACTTAGTAGAAGCATTTCCTTATGCTGTCAGGAATCAATAGACGCAGGCAGAGTGAGCGTGTGGCAGCAGAGGGGATGCAGTAAGACACATTGATCTAACATGTGTTTCATTATCTAGATCATGTTTTGAATGGCCATTACAAAGTAATTCTGCATGGTCTCTGCATTATGGATAACAAAAAAATGGCTACTAGTGGGATTCATTAAGCAGCAATTAAATTTTCTTTGTGAAAGCAGTTGAGAACAATTTTTAATAAAATATTTCACCTAAAAATCTGGAAGAAATCTGCAGAGATAAGGAAGAGAAGATCTGTACAAGAAGGCACTATGTGGCTTACATCTATTTTGTGCTTGTTTTTATCTCATTTTTTTCTTGCTCAAAAAATAATTGTTCCCTGTGAATTTCAGTGGGATCCTCCTGGAGCAAAGTATTATGGTGAACAACTTCCAGCAGAGTTCAATAGTCCTAGCATGAAATTTTATCAGGCCTGTTATGTCTATTCATCCTTTTTTCCTATTACAGAAGGCATCAGGAAGGTGCAAGGGTGGGGGCACCTTGGCCTGTTTTGACCACTGAGAAAATCTGTCTTTGAGAGCAAAACTCGCAGAAGATAAGAACATTCTTCAGATGGTGCAAGCCCTGTGCCACCATCACTGATGGTTTGTGAAAGCTGATAGAGGCTTCTGTATCCCACTCTCTTCACAACAGATTTGTTTCAATTATTAGGTCTGCAATGTCTGTGTTATGTGAAAGAAATGACAAACTTGTTTTGGGAGTCAGCCTTGGTATCGCTGCTTGTTCCTCTGTGTTGTACGTGCACACAGTCCCTGGGGATTTCCCAAGTGGTGCTTGGGCAGGCCACAGGGATGCAGTAAATGGCCCAGACAGCACATTCAGGTGGCACAGCATGCCCTGGTAGGAACGTTTTACCTGCAGGAGAACAGTTGTGTTTGGATGGGGCAACACTAAGACTTTACAGGTTTTTACCCTGACTTTGATGGGAAAATGCTTTTACATGCAGACATAACAGTAATTTTATCTGGGCACTTAAATTAAAAAGGCACATGTACCCTGAAGCCTTTTGCAAATATTTGAGGGACCTTGGATATAATCTGAAAATTCCCCCATCAAAAGCGACACTCAGGTAATTGAAGCACAGGAGTGACCTTTGCAATAACTCAACAAATGAGACAAATAGAAAGCTAAACCCCCTGTCTTCCCTGCAACTTACCTCTCTCTCCGCAAATAAGCCATTCATAAAATGCTGCCAGGAGCGTAAGTTGTGTGGCACATATTTCATTTCCTCTGTCTTCAGTATATCTTACCAGATGCCCTGTAGTTTCAAATAGATGCATTTTGTTTCAGATTAAGCACTTCCTAAAAGTAATGGTCCTTGATAGCAAAACTGGAGAATGATTTGCTGCTTGATTAGAGACCAAGTCCGTGAAAATAACCCTTTTGATAGACGTACTGTATGACAGTGAGTGATCCTTCCCTGCCTGGTCTTTGCATTACTTGATTTGGCAAATAGCGCTGATTGTGGGTGGACTATGAGAGTCAAATGAGTGGCACATCCAGTAGAATAAATCATAGCCCAGAAGCATAAGTTTAGCTAAAACATCCAGTTGACTAGTTCTGATATTTTCTTTCTTACATTTCTTTACATTAATTCCTTGTGTGCAAGCTCCTTTTATTTTGTAATGAGTTATAAGTAGGAAATGTTGATGTAGTCATTCTTGGGTTACGTAAGTCCTTGCTTTCAGTCTTTGTAGATTTCTGGTCTCTTCCAGACTTTCAGTATATTGCTGTTAGTTGGTGGCATTCAAATTAAATGGGACGTTTGGCCCTTGAGAATTCAAAATATGGGCAATTTAAGTAAATCACTTTATTAAACTCTGACTCACTTTGAACTTAAGATGTGTGCACTTCAAAGGGTCAGGCTGGATGTACAACTAGGAGTTCAGCAACCTACGCAATATTCTTTAAGCTGCCAAAGGCAGCTGGAAATATTGTGACATCAAGCTTTCTTTTATGCAATTTCCATATTTTCCTTTTTTTACCTTGCAGTAAGCTAAAGAAATTTATGTACTGGGGGAAAGGAGAAGGAAATATTTCTTTCAATATTTCTGAAACTCATCATTAGTTCAGATCTACCTTGAATCTAACAGTGGCTGAAGGAGTCTTTATTTTTCCTAACCTATCTGTAACATCCTTATTTAGATCTTTCAGATTTCTGGATCTCAATAAATCCGAGTGAACTTGCTGAAAGCCAGGACTGCAGGACTTAGAAACACCAATCTAAGCCAATGTTCTCGGTATCTCCAGGCTTCTCTCAGCAGAAACAGGACTTGGCAATGGCAAGTCATTAGATGCTGATTGAAATGGATAAGTCTCTGGGGGGAAAATCCCCCAACTCTGCTTCAGTTGATAAGTCCTGAGATGGAACATTTTCCTTTGTGGGATGAGAAGGATTTAATCTTTTGTGGCCTGGAGCAATCTGGCACAAATCCATTCCACGATTCCCGTACAGCAAATACACCTTCTTGTCTTTTCACCCCAACCAAACAGCTTTGCTCAGTTCCGCGAAACAATTCTGCATAAATTGCCATATTGACACACTTCTCATTTATCTCAGCTGGAGTTTTTATTTGGGCCATATTTTTGGAAGAACTCAGGGCTTCTCAAAAGTATTGATCACCCAGATTGAGTGATTCTTTGGGCACTGTCTGGTGAGCAGGATAGTGAGTTAATTTTCATGCTGTCGACTCGCAATGTTTGATAACCTAACCTGTGACAATTTCAGAAGCCTAATAAATGGTGCTTCAGTTTTATTTACTGATATTTCACTCAAATATGAATGGAATCTGACCATGGAAATATTAAATTAGCTCTATTGTGCCCTTCTCTGTCAGAAGGAGGTGAATTATGAACAATAAATAAGTGCTGAATGAAATACTCTCAGAGCACTTTGCACTATGCCTGGTTTATTAGAAATGAAGCAATTCCACTTCATCTGTCCTGTCCAGGTTCTCCAGGTTTCTGAGACCTTATTAAGGGGAAATTGGTCTTCAGCACCTCGGAATGAATGACACACAAACCAGGAGGTTTTTAAAAAATAGGTGCTGAATTTTTAAAGCTCATGTGCCCTCTTTTAGTTCCTTGGGGCACAAGAGGCAGATAAATATATGTTATATAAAAGACAGATAAACCCAAAACATAATACTGGCAAAACTGGAAGACATAGCTCTAAGTGAACTGGAGCAATCTTTTGGGGAGGGAAACTGGACAGGAGGAGGAAGGGCTGATGAAAAAGCACTGCTTTGAGTGGACTGCAGTTAATAGGAGAATGCAACTCAAGCAACTGAAGGATAAACAAGTTAGAGGGTTGTTCATTCATTCATTCATTCATTCATTTACTCATTCACTCAGGATCTTGGGGCAGAGAGGCTGTTATGCTGGGGGCTATATGTGCAGCTATTAGACTGGAGATGAGGAAGAACATGGGAGGAAGATGTGAAATCTGGTCTGAACAGGCTTTATTGCAGTGCTTCTCCTGTTGCCTATGCAGGAGGTGCTTCAGGAATTGCTGTCCTCCTCATCTTGCAAAAGCTGTGCCTCCCACTGTGGGAGAAATCAGCTTAGCTTGGGGCTTCCCCTGAAGTGACCAAATCTCCGTGGGTCTCCAAAAAGGATTAGGTTCCTCATCTCCATTTGTCAAAGGCAGTCAGATGAGTGAGTCAAATGAATCAGTCCTCTAGTTCTTCTGCTCCCACCCGTCTCTACATTGTACTGTGTCAGGGTAATTATAACATTTCACGGGGCAGCATAAATGGTGAGGAAAGAGTGATGAACTGCTGCGCATGTTACAAGGGGTGCTGGGGTGGCAGAATGAGTGCTGGTGGGGAAAATGCCGGACTTGCTGAGCAATGACCCCAGCCAACTCCAGAGGGTCTCTCTCATCTATGGGGCACTGCTGCTGCTCGGGCTGGAGGCTCACACACACCTCTTTCACACTGGTCTAAATCTACCAGTCCTGTTTGGTCTACATCCAGTGCAAGTTAACAGAATTTAAAGATTAAGAGCTCTGTGAATTACTAGCTCTAGCATATAGTGGACCTGTACCACCTCTTTTTAAGCCAACTGATGCCAGTACAGAAGAAGGAATGCCAGGGAAAGAAGAGGTGTGACAGCCTCCTTCAGCTACACAAGGGTAGGAGGTTGCAACAGGGCTGAGGAGAGGTAGCACTTTGTTCTGTCACGCTTCCTGGGGCTGAAGGAAATGCCACTCATCTGCTTTGTCTGGTCACTGTGCGTTTGTCTCCATGGGTATTGTTTGGACCAGGAGAGTGTGCTTGAAGTGTTCCATCCAAGCATCCTGCTTGACTGTGCTTTGACTCTGTCACAGGGTGGTCTTGAAGCACACAGATTTGGTACCTTTCAGAGGAAACTGAGTGGGAAGATGCAGTCCACCACACGTCATGCACCCCAACTGGTAATGGACATTTAGTGCATGGCTGCAGAGTGGAGACTTGTGTGAGTAAGGCTCACAAAGTTCCTACAGCATGGTCCTTAGGTCCTCAGCACCAGCTCTTCTACTCTGACAATCCACTTCTGTGACTCCAAGCCATGTGCTGATGTAGGCAGATACTTTCTCTTCCAACGTGTCCCAATGAACTTTTGGAGCATGCAACGCTTTTCCATAGAATGAAAGTTAGTTCTTTCCAACTTCTTGAAGAGTCAGGGAATTATAAACTCAGGAATGGGGAAGTTGATCTGCATTTTTGAAAACCCTTTGGTTTCTCATGTTGATTTTTTTTTTAATCACCCAAATATATATATGTAACATCTGAGACTACAAAGTAGAAGTGATGGGTACATAGCCCTTGTCTGTTACTTTTCAAAAGACTGAGCTATTTAATTCCTCTTAAAATAAAAATAGAAGTGGTAAATTTTACACTAGCTGACAGAGACTGTTTTTTTTCTGTCCAAGTCAAGTCAAGAACATAAATGTTAATTACATTCATGTATGTTTCCCTGCTATGACGTTAAGTGAGGGCGGAATAAGAAGGACTTCTCTGGCAGAAAGAGAATTTTCAGCCTGTGATTAACATAAATCAGGAATTCAAATCTGGGTGGCTCCCAAGTGAACCAATTAAAGCATCACAGAGCCCTAGATCACCCTGTCTTTCAGACTTCCAAGTGGAAATGCAAAAGAACTCACAATGTGTTTGTATGGATTAAGGCACAGCTTTTCGGAGAGGACTGAACAAGAGAGATTGGGTTTTTTGACCAGCTAACGAGCTAATTCTTGCCACCCTCACACTGAGTTTCACCTCACTTCCTCAGTAAAGCTCCCTTGGAATGCCTTGGCCTACTCCCATGAATGAGGACAGCCAAGTTAACCCTGCTGTGATGAGCAGGTCACCAGATAGTCTTCTTTGCCAGGGGATGCCCATCACTCTGAAGGTCTATTTAGCATTTTGATTTTCCCTACCTCTCGCTAACTTGTGTGATATTCTTCAAAACTTACGTAGAAAATCAGTCCTGTCCAAAAGAGTGGCTTTCTAAACCAAGTCTTGTTCATCAGGGAAAATTAAGTACAGTGTACTCTCAAAGAAGTATCTTAAATTCAGCTGTGATGGAAATGGATCATTGTGAAGGTCTTCACCTTAAGGAGATTTTAAACCTCAAATTGGTTGAAAATATATAATAAATGTTTCCTTAAAGTGGAGAGATCTACTGCAATGTGAGTGGAAAAAAACACACTTAAACCCCTTGAGTCAGATCTCAAAATTAGGATAAATGTAAGTGCTTGCTGTATCCCCAAATTAATGCTGTGTGGAAGTAAGAAGTAACTTTGAAACCGAAAGAGAGCCAAGTCTGGCTTTGGAGTAATTTTATTCCACAGCAAGCTATATGCCTTCCAGTTACTGAAAAACAAATGTGGCATGCTTAGCACCTTTTGTGTGATGGGGAAAGTGACCACCAGGAGGAATCCTGGAAGTATTCCCAAAGCTGGAAGCACTCAAAGATGTGGAAATAATTACTGAAGTAAAAAAGAAAGCTTGGATTGCTTTCAAAGAATTAACATAATCTTTCTCAAAACTACAACAACAACCAAAAGAACCAGGAATGAGGAAAATTTGGATCCTTCATATCAAGAGACAGCCAAAGCCCTCAAAGCACATTGGCTGCCCTGAAAGCATATTTATTCAGCTTTCAGCAGATGATTAGCAGAAATGAGACTTAATAAGGCAAAGATCCTCGATGTAGGATCAGCCAGGAGAGTTTGGAATTTGATGTTAAACTGGAATGAAAGGAACTATGCTTGGTTTAGTATGTCGTTCTGAACCATTCAAAAGTTCATGCTTTGAGATATCTTGACATTTTTCAGATTTTGAATCTGAAAAATATTTGCTATTCTTTTAATATGACTCATAAGAGCAAGTCAGATGGATAAAGAGAAGTTGATTTCATATTAGTGTGTTGGTTTTGTGCACAAGTGTATTCAGTAGATTAAATTCTTGGAATGGATACAATAACTCCATACCCTTTTTGTTTTAGGCTTATACTGTTATCTTCAGAAAAACAAGATAATTTTATTCCCTGGGAAAATGTCTCTACTATCATCTTAGACTGGTACAAACAATATTTCTAGGAAAGGAACAAGGACTTGAGTTTCTTTTTGCTTGTCTGCAGAGTGCTCCCCTGTTCAGCTCTTTGTGGTTTTTTCTGCTGCCTCTGTGCATTTGTGATTTTTTTTCTTGCTACTGCTTGTGGGATGTGCTGTGCCTATGGCAGTGCAGGACTTGCAGGACTGGGGAGCACCTGCTGCAGCCAAAGCAGAAGCCGTCCTGTTGTCCTCCTTGGGATGATCCTACTCTTTCAGCTTGCACGTAGAGATGGCAAAGGTAAGCCAGCAAATCTCCACAGAGAAGTAGCAGTTAAAAGTACTATTGATGGCTGCTTTATTTATAAGTGCCTTCAATGCATCAGGTTAAATATTAAAATTAATTTTAGAAGAGGGAAAAATCTGGACAAATGGGAATTTTAAAATTCTTTAAATTCTAAATTTAAAGCATTTTAGTGGGGGTGTTGTTTGCTGTAGTCATGTTAAATATTTTTCAGACAGTTCTATGTAATTTGGGAGTTCTAAAGTGGTTCATTTGGTTTTGTGATGTTCTCCACTGTGTACACATGCCAGATTCTTAAGTTAGTTCTGCTTGTATCTCATAACTCTTCCTTTTTGTCACTGCAGCTGGTCCTGTGTTTAGGAAGAAGTGGTGATGTGCACTACAGAAAGCCCAGCATTGTTGCCAGTGTTGTTAAAAAGCACCACAGCCTCGCCATGTCACATGTGGCACCTCACAAGGCTCTGGCTGGGCAGTAGCACATCCCCTCAGGTGGACTCTTCCGAGAACCCTTGCAATGGACAATTCCAACCAGAAACTGACAGTGCCTGTCCTCAGTGCTTCCCAGAAAGGGGTTTGACCATATTCATGGGTGAGCCTTCACGCTCAGGTTTCTTGTGAGTGGTACAGGCAAACTGCTTTCTTTTCAGAGCAAGGATATGTGGCTCTGAAATTGTCAGTTTTATCATCCCAACAGAGCCAGCTGCCTTGCAGATATGAGTAATGTGAAGCAGGAATGAGAAGACCAAGGTAAACAAACATAAAACAGTAAAGAAATGTGTTTCCTATCTGAAAATGTAGAGTGTGCTATGGATAATACAGCTAGGAAAGGTCTGTCACAAGATTCATAGTCCCTGGGCATATTTCATTCATGTGAATGGTGCTTACACAGCAGATAATTTGAGCTGGTTTTACCTTCACAGCGTTGACAGAGAAATATTTTCATCCCTTAAAATAGGTCTTAAACAATAGCCCGATCATATTGCATGCACAGGGTGATCTGCTCAGGGGTCTGCGGGGTTTCTCGGGTTTCTTGCTGCCATACATATTTGTTATCACAGCAGACGACAGAGTCTGTAATGTAATAGGTACGACTCCACTCCGTCTACGGAGACATTTTTGAATTTGTGCATTTTTCCTTTCCACCTTCCTTGTGGTAAAACAACCACAGATGAATAGTAAAATAGGGCACTTCGTATGTGGAAGCAGAAGCTGGATAACATTTCTTCACTTGGTACAAAATCTTGTTTTACTTTCAAGGAAATGGAGAGCCAAGCCTGATAATTTTAGACCATTTTTACAGCACGAAGAGGCTTCCTGAAAAGCACCACTGATAGGAGGTGTTGATCTGTAAACCACAGACCTTGCCCTCAGTGTTCCCACTGTGAAGTGCTGAAGCCCTGGTATCAAGTGCTCCTTACATCCACCACATTTTTGCTCATTGCTGTTGTACTTTAAGTATTCCTTAAAAAAAACCAAAACAACCCCTCCCCAATAAACACAAACAAACAAAAAAAGTGCCCAGAACAAAAAACCATCTCACCACAAACTAGTTAGATAAATGGGGGAAAAAGTCTAAATTTTAAATTCATGTTACCTCAAGAACAGATTACAGAAGTGCCCCCTTTATGATTATCATCTGTCTCACATTGTGCTTTCTTTTGGATCTATTCTAAACCTCTCTTCCCACGTAAGAGTTCTCTTTCCCCATCTTCCTCTTTTGCCATTTAATTTAATAAATCATCGGAGCAAATGTGCCATGTAAATTGAAATATGCGGGAGTGTCGTATAGGGTGAGAAATGACGAATTATCACAAGAGAAGGAAATTCTATAAGTAAATACTGACCTCTCTAATTCTGACCAGCTTGTTTGTATTGAAACATCAGACTGTGCTTTTTTCTTTCAGTAAAGAGACTCTCTTGGACTGGAAATGAAAATTGTTTACTTCATGGGATGAGGCTTAAGAACACTTATAAATAGTAAACAGCAATATTTATCTCCCAGGCGATTGTATTTTCTTGATTACAGCATAAGATTTGTAGCTGGGGTTTTTAACTATTTCTGTTAACCAAATAAATTTTTGCAATTAATGCATGCACTGCAAGATACTGTGTTTTTCAGCAAAATTTCCCTTCTTTTTAGATAGGAAAACTACCTGGTGGGGGTTCACCAGTAAAGTAGACAAGCTTTATCTACTCATATCCCTGAAGATATGAGTTAGAACCTTCTTGATTTGTAAAACTACATTCATATTTTTTAAAATACATTTACAACACCAAAGTTGATTAAAAAGGGAATTTGCCACTGGCTCTTGCCTGTCCCTGTGGAGAAGAAATGGCTGCTGGACATGCCTTTGTCATGGCCTCCAATGGATTTTCCTCTTCACCAGAGCAGGACCAGAAGGCTTTGCTAGCCTCCAACAGCTCAGTTTTTTATGGAAGTTGAAAACCTGGAGACTCCTGATGGATTTGTGAAACTTGGCACCAGCTGGGAGGAGGGTAGCACTCATGTGAGGAACAGTTTGCACTATCAATCTTCTCATTTATTAATCTTTTCAGATGTTTCTGAGCAAAATGCACACTGTGCTAATCTGTTTCTAAGTGGATAAGGAGGCATGGGGGCTTGGCATGTGGTCAAATCACATCATCTCAACAAGTGATTGCCCTTCCTTGAGATGTCAAATGGTGCCTTAACACCATGACTGGGTGGGCTGGGAGCTGGCAGGGAGGACCAGGGGGGCTTCACCAACCCCAATTAGTTCTTCAACACCAGCCCCCGGCAGCACCCGGTCCAATCCTATGGCTCTATTTCAAGGAGCCAAAAGCAGCAAAATTTCTGAAGCAAGTCAGAAAGCTGGTGTCTAACCAGTTATGAAAGATGAAGCAAAATAGTCCTTCTTCCTTGGGGCGACAATTTAGAGAAACAATGGGGGACTAAAAGGACTTGTCCTCTGTGCATCTTCCCTTTTAAATAAAACTTGTGCTCAATGGCACACCCATGGCATAAACAAAAGATGGTGGTAAAGATTTATGACTAAATTTTATAAACATTATTAAAAAATTATTGCTAGATACTGTATACACAGTACACTGAAAATGAAATCTATTTTTATTAAAGTTGGGAATTTGAAAGAGGGAGATACTGCCAATAATTTTTCTAAGATCTGATTTATAAATTAAGTGCTAATGAATAATTCCACAAATGGAGCTACATGGAGTAGACCAAGGAGGCAGATTTTTGCTGCTGCTGGTGCAAGAATAAATCTGAGTGAGTAAATCTGCTGTGTATTGCCAATTTTTATCATACTTGGATTTGGAAATATAATTTTGTGCAATATTTAAAGAATGTAAAAACTCTGTACATGAGGGCCAGTGCTCTCCCAGTTGTAGGAGCATCCTTGACAGTGCCAGTCCTCCAGGCAGAGTCTCACAGGGCATGCAATGGTCTACACTCTGCTGCTGGAGAACCTTGTTAGCATTCAGTATTAGCAGGGCATAGGAAAACTGTACCTAAATTCCCTTTCCCAGCCCTATGGAAGAGCTGTTGTTTGCACGAGTGCATCTCCCTCAGGCTTTGTTCCTGGAGGAGGTGGGAGCTGCCTGGCCTCCAAGGTAGCAGATACGGGCAGTGCCGACTGCCACAGGTGAGGCAGTGCTGGAGGACAGCACCATTCTGACACACAGAGGGGCCAGTGGGTATCTCCTCTTAATGCCAATTAGAGCTACACAGTGTTTGCAGAGGGAGGGGTTTATTACCATTGGTTAG
This sequence comes from Orthonyx spaldingii, assembly GCA_013397795.1. NCBI lineage: Eukaryota > Metazoa > Chordata > Aves > Passeriformes > Orthonychidae > Orthonyx > Orthonyx spaldingii. The sequence continues at coordinate 1,666,107 of VZTJ01004576.1, forward strand.
GTTGTTAGCTTAATGAGATTAGACAAGATCTAATGAAGGAAGACAAGTACGTAACACGTACGAGTTTGTAGTAGTTAAACTGCTCTGCTCTGGGATTTTCTGGGGCTGCGACACATGGCATGCTCTAATAGCCTGTTCTCTGTCACATCGCCCCATTCCCACAGGTGCCTCACTGAAAGCTGTCATATTGTCAGCACTGGTATCTTCCCTTGTACTGAGCTGGCAACGGGTTGTCAATCCGATTTAACTGGCAGCCCTACATGTACATGATCAAATGACGGCATCCTTTCAATAAGCAGTGAACTGTGCAGCCAGTGACTGATTCCTGACAAATCAGTCAGCATGGCCCCACTGCCCAGCTTACCCAACTCAGCTGCCTCCCAGGGCTGCTTAGCCAGAGACGAGGGAGCAGCAAAGTGACAACTGCCCATCACACCGATAACAGTGGGAAAAACTCAATGGAAACCTGTGCAGCTAATGATGGTAGAAATTCTAACTGGGAGGGGTAGGCAAAGTTCTGCAGCTGAGATGAGGGGTTGGTCAGGTAGTCCAAGAAACAGCAAAGACCTCCTGCATAACTGGGCGTTGGCAACCACAGTGTGGAGGATGAGAACAAAAACTTGCTCATCTTCAGCATCTCCAATGCACTTTTCAAATCACCTTCCAGACTTGGCTTCCTCAGACATTTAAAAAAGAGGGAAGGTGAAGCTGTAACTATAGAGATTGGAAATAATTTGGTAGCCATCAGAAATCTGGAGCAGGTTACCCGGAGTTACTGCATTTTTAGGGAGTTTGGTGTCAAAGACACCTCTGTCATATGACTGGATGATGACAGAATCACGGAATCATTCAGGTTGGAAAAGACCTCTCAGATCATCAAGTCCAACCATTTTCATAGTACCACTGTATTCACCACTAAACCGTATTCCCCCGGTCCCACATCCACACGCTTTTGAACACTTCCAGGTGTGGTGTTTTCCATGGCAGCTAATTCCAATATTTGACCACCCTTTCAGTGAAGAAATTTTTCCTAATATCTAATCTAAACCTCCCTTGGCACAACTTGAGGCCATTTCCTCACATTCTGGAGGAATTCACAATAAATTAGAACTAAATGCAAAGAGGAGTTTTAATATCATTATGTATTTATTTTTTCAGGAGGAAAAAATCATTACTGTGTTGGGCCAGCCAAAGAATTATACTTCTTTTGAACCTTTTTTAAAAGAGACTGGGGAACTAATAGGTGCCCTATGTGCTTAAAATGTGCTTAAAGTTCCCTTGGGGAACTGTATTAAAATAGAGACAAGACATTGCAAGAAGGTAGAGTATTTTCTGCCATTCCAAGGGCTTTCTTGCCATTCCAAGCTTAATTAATTAGAGTTTCTCATTTCTCAAACACAGAGTATCCAGCTGTCTCATACCCTCCCCTCTGCAGATGTCATATGTGTCATGTACTCAGAATTTATGTCAACATTTGCCATCTCATTGAGTGCCGCCATCCTTTACCCATGTGATAGGTCATTGTTGTTTGCTCCCTCATATTACCAGTCATTCCCATTAGCACTATGAACACCAGGCTGGGGGAGCTTTTGTTTTGCATAAACACTTTGTGCTGACCTTCCTAGGAGAATTTCCCAATCAAGGAAAGACTCTTTGCAGAAGATGTCACACTACTGCAAGGATGTCTGTTGAGGAAGAGGGGAAAGGATGTGAATCATCTAGGAATTCACACTGTACAAAGTCTTTTCTTTTTCTTCCTTTCAATGTGCTGTCCTTTCTCTTTTTTCCTTAATGGTATTTTTGCTGGAATACTTTTCGCAGAACAGAAGACTGGGACTCTTCAAAGCTGCGGTGCCAAGTGTCTCCTCTCCCTCCTATTTCAAAATAAATCATTCTCCTGGTGGTAATGAGCAATACAGAAAAATGCAGGCAGTGAGGATTTTGCCAGGGAGAGAGATTTGTAGTACTGTGCTTTGGCGTCTATGCAAAGTTCTATTTAATGGCACTGCCACAGAAGGAGTATTATATTATCTGTCCCACTGCTCAAGCCTTCAGTCTCAGCATTGTATAAGCACACTACTTTTTTACATTTATAAGCAGCGAGCGATTCCAGAGAAATTCCTGTTCCAGCTACACAACTCAACAGACCACAACTGTGTCATTACCTCACCCTGTTGGGGCAAGTCCTGCTTCTGCAGCTGCAGAGAGATTCTGCCAGCTGCCCTGGGAGGCTCCAGCTGCCCTCCCTGGGAGCTTGCACAGCCCACAGGGCGAGGGAGCTGTTCCTCCTGCAGCAATGTCAGGATCGTGGGGGCAGCAGCAGGGCTACAGCCACTCTTCAGCATCTGTGGAAGCCCTAGAGAGAAGAGGAGTCGTGGGGACATGGCTGATCCTTGGCTCTCAGTGGGCACAGGGGGAACCTAGACGCATTAAGCTGGCACTACTGATGCTGTGAGACAACCTGCACCCAAAGCAGTCTGCTGATCCCTAATGTTTGGTGTTTTTTCCTGCTAAATTTTTCTTGATTTTGGAGGGAAAGTTAGGAGATTGCTTTTTCTGTTGGATTAACCAGGTTGATTTTGACATTGAGAGACAGTATAAACAGGCTTTTACCTTGGAAATCTGGAGCTTAGAAGAACTAAGCTGTTATTTGAACAAAATTAAATTTACTTTCAGAATAAAATATTTCTGAAGATTTCTGCTTCTCAGGAATTGCTTGAAAATGCCAGCTTTCATTTGGATGGAATACACTGAACTAGTAATATTCATAAATAATTTCTGCAGCCTTGCCTAGTTAGAAGAACCCCATCCCTGCCCCACCAGTATACCTCGACCTCATTCTGAGGGACAGGTGACACCATTTAACTGCGTTCCCAGCAGTTTCTCCCTGATAAGATAACTAAGCTGCTCTGGGCTTTATTTCCATGGTGCAGAAGCACATCTGCTGGGAGCACATCAGCTGTGTCCCCCTCTTGGCACAGCCATTCATTCACAAAGATGAGTGTAAACCTGGGCTGAACTGCAGCCAGGAGTGGGGATGGAAGTGCCCATATCCTGTTACCAAGCTCCTGAGCTGCTTAATCCCTCCAGCTGAAAGCTGACCTGCAGCAGATGCTGTCTCAGCAGCTTCCAGGAGTCAGAGATGTCCAGGCATGGTATATTCAACATATAGGGCCACTTTCTTTGCTGGTGTTAGTTGCCCCAGCTCTAGTGACACCATCAGCATTACGCCAAATAACGCGATAAATAAGATCAGGCCATAATTATCTGCATTTGCCACGGCTCAGGTTTCGCATAACACAGAGGCAGATTTTTGAGTCAAGAGGCCCTTTGTTAACACATTCCTGCATTTCTCAGTATCTGATGTGCCAAAAGTAAAGACACTTACTTCCTCTGGGCTGCCTTTTCAGCAATGGCTTAACCTTGATTTGCAGTACTGTCAGTGGATCACGAGGTCCATGTACCTGGGAATTTCAGGGCGCTGTTATTTTTGGAGACAGTTGCCAGCTCTCTTCTTGGTCAAGTGTCTGTGGTCGACACTGTAGTGACCAATATGCTTTTTCTGAGGACACTTGCCTGAGGCTCTGGCACAGCTGAAGGATTCTTTCTGTGATTCCTTACTCACAGTACCCAGGAGAAGACAGTGGCCAACGTGGCCTCACAGCCCCCCCATCTCAGATTAATATTCACATTTCTCCCATCATTATCATTTTGGGCTTTTTACCAGGAGATGAATGCACCTTAATGCTCTAATAAAATGAAGATACTATTCTTAAAATCTGGCAGAAGGAAGGACAGCTTTATGCATGAGGAAAGTGGTGTTTATATTAATGGTCTTCCAATTAGTAAAAAGCAATTGTAGTTTTCCTTGATTTTTGCAATCCTTCATTCAGGGTTAAAGGCGCTTCATTTTCCCAGCAGGACACCTGGAAAATGTGGCTTGCTTTGGCATTTCAGCAGCATTTTCTGGCACATATGGGATTTATGGCTGGTTTGATGAAGTTAAAGCTGGCACAGCTTTTCTGCAGGTGGAACATTTGAGCAGACAGGTTTATACAACTATGAAGAACTGCATCAGACTGGAGCAAAATTTGATTTAGAGGAAATCTGGGGAAGGTGGAGTGTTATGAGAGAAGAGAGAAAAATAAATATAAAATAAATTCAAGCAGTAGATTAGATGCCTTCCTCTCTTTGCTGCTTGTTCACACTTTGGGAGTCTCTGGCATCTCCTAAATAGAAGGCAGGCACTCTAAATCAAAGCAAATGTTTTATCTGTCATTTCTGACATGACTCAATGTTTCCTTGGATGGGCTGGCAAATCAGGTAGGCTGTAACCATCTTTCTCACCCACGGTGCTGTACTTGAGGTTCCTACTAGTGTGGTGGTTGCCCATGTTTCAGAGGCACTGCCAAAAAGTGGGGGCAGAGTGGGGGGAGCCCCATATCCTCACCAGCACGAGATGAAACATCACTCTCACATCCACCTTCCGTGATGGCTCAGATGTTGTCACTGTCCAGACCTTCCCTGAACGCTGGAACAGTGCCATTACATTATTTCCAATGTAAATGGGAGCTCTTTAATTGTTGGCTGCGTGTCCCAGCACACAGTGAACATAAGCTGACTGGCATTTGTTTATGAGTAATATCACCACGGCTTCTCTTCAATGAAGTCTTATTCATACACTTTCTTAGTTGTGGCACTGAAGTTTTCTGGTTTTCTGTGATTCATAGCAAGTGAACTTTATTTTTTTATTCATAAAATTCCCAAATGATCACACAGAAATGCCTCCTTCCTGCCACTATCCCCCCCCTCCCCCAAGAGGCTTGTGTGCCAAAAAAAGACTTGGAATTGGCTGACAAGTAATTTTCTGATTTGCAGCCATTCCAGATTTACTCAGCTACCAGCCACCCCCATGATGAGAGTTGTTCCTGTTGGAATGGCAGCAGACTTATTCCTGTTGTGGTTTTTTTTTTCTTCTCTTCTACAGGTTTAAACCTGCCAGGTGCTGAACCTTAATTCCTGCAAAAGCTATCAATGAATTCTGACTTTGGTCATGCAACTGGGTGATGATGTGACATCTGGATCTCCTATTTTCTGGTTAACCCCTTTTGAACCTTAATCTGTAACAGATGGCTATGGCCCATGAATCAGGTTTCTTTCTACTGCAGTATGTCAAGGAGAGGATCCAGAATGCTTTCTATCCCTTACCTAAATGATGTAGACACCACAGTCCAGAAAATGATGAAGAATATCTTTGGTCCTTAAGTATCTAAATCTCCTGATGCACCTCAGTGTTTGGCCCCAAAGTTTCCAAGATCCGTAGGTACAGGACCACACAGACAATCCTGCCTGCTTGGGCTCTAGGTACACAGCACCCACACATGCTATTCTAATGCAGAGACAAGGCAAAGTCTGCTTTTCTCTTCCCGAATCCTGGGATGGACCTTGTGTTCACTATCAAATATCTAACTATTGACAGAGACCTAGGGAAAGGAGATTGCCAGACTTGTTAAAAATATCATAGCGATTATATACCTACCCACAGGTATCATCCACCTAATCTGTTCTCCAGGTGGTTGTGCCACTAGTCTAGAAGTCATCTATAAAAGCTTGCATGTGCTTCCTGTTGAATCTGAGGCACAGTCAGCTAGACTAGGGTCAAAAGAAGATCAACTAGCAGTAACCTCAGGATAAGTGACTACTTCTGCCAAATCTGCCCATTGCAAAGAAATTCAAGCCTGAAATTCTTAGCCAGTGTGACATAGCAGTGTTACTGGTACTTGCAACGGCCAACTTACTTTTTTTAATGGAGTTTTGTGAACATACAAGTTTCAGTTCTCATTTTCTTTAAATGAACCTTTGTAAGCATTGTGTTTACAGAGAAAGCCCTAGCGATGCAAACACTGAAGAGTTCCATGTCAATAGGCAAACAGAAATTACTATTACGTAATTATTTTTTACATCCCTTTTTTTCCCCCAGCTTTAATTGTGTTTTATTATTTCTTGGGTACTGCAAGTGCTGTAAAAAGTATGCATAGCTGATTAAAGTAACCTTGAAATATGTGCTGAGTTTCATAGCAGGGACATAGGTCGTGTTTCTTTGTGTGTCTGCAGGTTCAGATTGTACCTGCATGGCTGTGCACTGGGCTGTGTCGGTACAGACAGAAAAATGGACAGGCTGAAAAACCTGCACGGTTTTCCTGACCTCCAGCAGAACTGCATAAAGGAGGTGTTTGGTGCAGTGATGTGCGGGAGGCTGCGTTGTGTCAGTCATTTGAGCAATTGGCCCCTGGTCTTATCCTTAGCACATACTTAACACATCTTGCCAAATTATGCAGTTGCTTAGTAATGCGAACAAATATCCCCTGGAGATTCAATAACCAAACTCATTATCACTTGTCATGTAGGCCAGGAACTGAATCCAGATCTCCAGGAGTGAATGACTGGTGTGTTAACCTAGTCTCCTACTGCTAAAATAGCAGAATGAATATGTGCAAAGTCAGCTCCACACAGTGGGTAAAAATATGCCCATAGTAAAAACACAGAAAAGGTTCATTAAAAATGATTCTCATTATGTAGATTCCATTATCTGAAATAAGTAGGGGGGAATTCAGCATTTGTTAATGTTCTGAAGAGAGACATAAATGAAGACTGATTTTTTTTTTTTTTTTTTAATTATATACTTTTATTTTTGTAAACTAAGCAATATAGCTGTTCTGGTTAAGTGTTGCAAAGGAAGAGGTTGTTTTATGTGTCATCTTCTGCACCTTAAGAGGCCCCTAAATCCCTTTGAAAACAGTGTGTTGTTCCAGTGTCACTTGTGGATGCTGTTAGGTGGTTCTACAACACTTACCTCAGCTATGTGCAGAGGCCCCTGACCTTGCTCCAGACAGGTTAGTTTGCAACAATGTGGCCACACTATCAGGGCTCATCCGAATGGTGCTGACACTTCCCCAGGATCCAAGCTCATATCCCAGTCAGAAATGTGCTGTGCTGCAGGGACATACCTGCTCCTCTGGGACTAGCTGGGTGGCACTGCATTGTCCATAAATCCATAATCTAAAATTTTTGCAAGTACTCTACCTTTCTTCAGCAAGTTCCTTCTGGTTCATCAGGAAAATGCAGGGAGTCAGCCAGTTTGCTTAACAATGATTTTTGGCAGTGAATCCAATATTTGTAGATCTGCGTACTGAATACATATGCTGTTGGCTATAAAGATACCACATTTTTTCACTCATAAGCAATCCCAGCTGCATATATGGTTTTTGGACTTTAAAAAAAATTTATTCTGGAGTAAATTTCAGACCAGCTGCTCAGCGTACAAATGCAAATTGGTTTAATTCATGTAGATAATGTATGCACATCAGACATTGAGGGTGTGTGTGCACTCATAATGATGGAAGTTCAGAGGAGATGCAGATTGATAATTTGCCTGAACAAGGTCGATACTGGCAAACATGGAACGGAAAATCTTAAACTTCTGTTGTCCTTTCGTGTGGTATCTACTCAGAGGTAAAATAGGCATGATCTCCCTTAAGCAGCATTTTCTGTCACTTCTACTGGACATTGTTACTGCAGATGAATTGTTTTGTAGAGTTCAGTCTACAGGATCTTTCCACTGCCATCAGCACTTTTCAACTTCTACTGAAATAACCTTGTGTGACAGCAAGTTTGCAAAGTTTTGTGCAATTTTTTTGTGTTAAAATAGCCAACAACTGTTATAATGGGGACCAAACTGAGGGGATGACAGCTTCTCAGTACAATGTTTTGGAACTGGGTTTGATTTTTTTTCCCCTTTTTGTTCTAAAGAGATATTTGTGGCTTTGAACTATTGAACACATAATTTCTCATTTCCTACCTGTGTGAGAAGACATTGATCTAGCAGCTACAGGATCTCACTGGCTGAACAGTCCTTCTATATGTCTGGGGATTTTTACAGTTATCAGGTTCTTGCAGGGGTAATGGCATGTTTAGTTCTATAGAAGTATGAATCACTAGGTATTTGCTACACCGATATGCCCAAAGGGATTTTAAATCTACTGTCACACTGCATCATGCTTACATTGTCGTCATCTCGTGCTGCAGGACTTTTGCAGGTTGCGTGAAAAAGCTTCATTGGGGTTGATGTTCTTGCAAGGATTTGGGTATTGGCTACATCAAGAGCCAGGACACAGGTCACGGTGCACTGGGGCACAGGATCATACCAAGTGTCTGCTCAGGCCTGTATCATTCTTTACATCTGTGGTCAGAAAGAAGCTTTCTCTTCCACTCAGCTTACAAGGTACTTTGGTGATGTGTTTTTCAATTTTTCTTTGTAGTTATCATCTCATGTGGTGAGCCAGCCCTCTTACCAAACTTTGGTGAGCTCCTTTCTTCATCAGGAGCAGTACATTGGCATTGCTCCTATCTCCTGCTGTCTTCATTTACCATGTGAAAGTTGTGGCTTCTGGTAATTTCTGCTTGGTGCTAAGTTCATGAGAAGGATTTGAAGGTGCTTTGGCGCCTGTGGTGAAGTGGAGCATGTAGAAAAAAAGTGGTTGAGAACCTGAGAAATTAATCTATTGCAACATTTCTTTTCGATTGCAGAGGACTAGACTCAGAGGCCATGTGGGAGTCCAGTGGTCTCAAAGGGGGTCTCTGTCCATTATTTCTTGACTTTTCTCATACTTGCTCAGATTCTGGATTTGCTCATACTCGCTTTGTTCCGGCCCGCACTGCTAGGCAATTACAGCTGAATTATTGTTGTGCTGTAATGGACTTATGCATAATTTCTGAGCACAGACATAATCTTCCAAGTTCTAAATCCATAGAAACATTCAAACGAGGATATGGACAATTCCTTAGATGAGATTCTGGCAGGCAAGGGGATGAGGTGGTGAAAAGAAAGCACTGGCATGACACGAAAATTAAATTCCCTTCCTTTGAAATACAGCACAGTAATTCCCATCTGCTCCAGTGAAAGATCCAGTGCTCTTCCTCAGACTTGGAGCTATCACTTACTGTCATAGTGAAACCATGTGTTTAGGTAGGGATGAGCCTATGGAGCCCATTTGGGGGCTGCTGCTCTAAGAGGAGGACCTGGATGCCTTCTGAGCCCTCCATTAGGTGGGAAGTGCCATTGTGTTCCTTGTGCAGCACATTGTCCTCATCTCACAGCCTGAGGAAGCAGCTCAGGAAGCTAAAGTCACAGACACATTAACCAGCAAAACTTTGCCTGAAGATGGGCTCACAGATCATAAAATCACACCCTTGGCCACTTCTTTCTCAAAATCTTTCTCCCAGATCCCATTGCTGAGAGAGTCAAGGGAGTTGCAGCTTTCTCCAGCAGCTCAGAGAGAGACCACTTGACCACAGAGCACTCGCTGCTGTTTCACAAAATGCACTTGCAGACCTTTAGTCTTCAGATGTGCTGAGGCCACATGACACATGTAACCATAAATCGCTTTTTGAAGGCAGCATGATGGAATAATTGGGCATAATGAGCAGAGAAACAAAGCTGAATTGGTTTTGATGTCATGGAAATACAAGATGTAGTCTTTTTCAGGGTATCTTTATATTTTTTCCAAGCAACACTGAACTCCATACTTTACCTGTGTTTTGCAGATGTCTCACTTCCATACCAGAGTCACTGTCCTGAAAAAGCGACCTAATCCCAGTGAGAAGAGCCAGGGCAGGCTGGGAGCCTGAGGTGTTAGCTGAAGGAGGGGAGAGGTAAAGCTAGTGTGCTGATTGAGCTGCTAGGGAAGTGTTGAGGATTGTATGCCTTACTTCTGCCCCTCTCAGGGGTCAAAGTCTCTTCTTCCTTTTGTAACATATACCCTAATCCTTTCCTGATGTTGTGTCTAAAATCTGTCTTTGAAAAGCAAAATACTTTTCAGTTTTATAACATAGACAGAGAAGAATCCTGTTTTATACAGTATCCCTGTGATTATAGCATTAACCCAAGGTAGAGGCACAGGAGTTCAATTCGATTCTGAAGGGATTTGAAACCATACAGAGATGAATAAATAATAAAAATGTATACACCAGCACTATTTTTCTTTGTTGTTAAGTTTGCTAAGTCTTTTTCTATTGCTAATATGCAGTGTATCTAATTGAAAACCATTTCCTTATCAGCAGAAAAAAATTATTTCAGTAGAAGCAGTTTATTTCACCAAGTTAGACAGTTACCTTCTTAAACCTGAAAAAGAAATGCCCAGACATCCCGTTATTATTGGTTTGAATTATTTATAACCTGTAGCATTTTACAAGACATTGGAAAAGCAAATGGATCCTGTATTTTAAATATTACTTGGTGGTAAAAGATGCACACAATGCACTATAGGATTGCTATCATAGCATTTCCCCTGGTGTCATTTGCCACAGAACTTGAGTGTGCTGCCACACAGCAGTGACAATCAGGAATACTGTCATTATGGGCAGTGGGAGAGTGCTTGATTTATTTACATTCATGTAAGCAAAGTCAGAAGCTGGCCTTGGAAAACAGTAAGGTCATTGCATCTAGCAAGGTGTAGCTGCAAATTTCAAAATGACTGCACAGCTTGGCAAGATAGGGTTTATGAGCTGACTTTGTATTAATAACACATCTATGTGAAATATTTTCCCCTTTGAGGTTTACAGCCCCATATTTTCTCACAGAAAAGGAGGGGTATTAGCTTTGTTGTGCAGCTCTGTTGATGTCAAATGCAAGTGCTGATGAAGCAGATGTCTAACTAACTGGGGCAAGATTTCAGTGCTGGTTGTTTCCCCCTGGCCACTTGGGTCCTGAGATTTCCTGAGGTAGATAAAGGTGACTAACATCTCAAAAATTGTACCTGACATCAGACAGTTTTGTCCAGGAATCAAGTATTTATCAACAAGATACAGAGAGACCAGAAAGCTGGGAGGGAGGTGGTGGTCAGGGAAGTGTGAGAGTAGTGCTGACACTCATGTACCTGTGCCTTTTCCTCCAAAATCTCTGAGCATCAGACACCCCTGATTACAATGGGAGTTTTCTAGCTGGTTTTTCTTTTGTATTTATTGTACTTCATTAGTGCCAGTGCTTACCATTGGATACGACATGCTCCAGGTTAGCCAGAAATTCAAACACTTCAGTCGTTAATATCAATCTCTCTGCCAGAGGGCTAGTTACAGCACAAACCTTTTTTTTTCCTTTTCCTAAAGACATTTTTCACCCAGATCAATGACTGGTGATTATCCAGTCTAAATCAGGATCCTATTACGTGAGGTAGAGGAGACTCTTTTGACTACTGCTGAAATGTATGTAATAATAATAGCCTTAGAGAGGAGTGAAATGTAGCACAAGCATCCTGTGTGTGTCTTTTTAATTAGAAACCATGCAGAGTTTGAAATCCAAGGTACTTCCTAACATGTGCAGCATTCATTTTAATCATTCCTCAGAGTGCAGGAGGAAGCATCAATTAAGTTCAGCATGAGAGAAACTCCTGGGAGTGGGTGCAGGAAATTAATTTTTTTAGTAATATTATGAAATTGATGATGATGATGATGCCCAGGGACAGCACTTTGAAAGCATTAACCTGAAAAGGCACCAAGGAGCCCCATACTATGTCAGCAAGCTGCCAAAGCACTGAAAGATCCTTAAGGCATGAATTTGACCCATATTCTGTAGATAATCAACTTTCCTCTCCCCAAAGGGGATTTGGAAGAATGATATAAAAGAATGATTAGCATTATGAAGCCTTGTATCTTCCTTGATGTTTTCCTTGTCTGCTCCAACTACTGTTGCTTCATAACATCAAACTGCACAAAGATTTGCTCCATCCAGGGGAGAAGCTGAACTGCTCCTAATGGGAGCCCAGTGCAGGAGTGGAGGCACCTTTCCCCCTCCAGAGGAGATGAGGACTGGCAGCACTGGAGTATGAGATGCTCTTTGACCTCTTCAGCACAGTGGGGCACCCCTGTCCTGAGTGCCCAGCACACGTCAAAGCCAGAGCTGATTAAAGCCCTCCTGGCAGTCAGCTGGCTGACATGCAGGAAGGTGCCAGCCTGTCCTGTCAGCGGGACTGAGGCCTGAAAGCAGTTCCTAATCATCTTCGTGAAGAAAGCGTGTGTCAGTAAATTGCAGCTAATGAATCATTTCAGGGCAAGGGACCTGGATAGCAGAACAAAGTGGAGGCAGGGTGTGGGATGTCAGGGAGCCTGCAGTCCTACCAAGGAGTGGACAGGGATTCTGAAAAACAAGGTCCTCTTTGAAGGAAAATAACAATGACAGGGATACTTCTGATAAACAGGACTGAAATGCTATGATTTAACAAGCACAGATTTTTCATTTTTAATGGATAGCAGATATTTTCATATTGCTAATCACAGCAAACAGAGGGGAAATAATCTCTCTAAACTCCTGGCAAGTAGATCATCGTGCATATTTTTTCAGACAATGTGCACATGGATACCCCCGATGGGGTCTCACTTGAGGAGGTCTCCAACAGCAAAGGGATGAGGAGGCTGCTCACACAGTGCAGATGTGGATGAGCTAGCTCCTCTCACGCTGCCATTTTGAGCCAAGAATATTTCAACATTAGCATCTTTTAATGCAGTTTCATCTCACTGGCTATAAAACCTGTCCTGGTGAAAAAGAAACCTCTGTGATTTCCATGTAACTATGAGAGAAGAACCATAGCCGTTTTTGTATAACAGGATTTGTGTGGGCTGTTGGTAAGGGCACGCTGCTGATAAATAAGGTTCAGTTGTAAATATTCTCTAGTGACATGGGAATTTATCCACCTATTGAGGTTTACAACTGAGCTACCGAGGAAACATGTTCTTTAGCTTCACTGTGTATGCAGTCCACGGTGCATTTATCAAACGCCCTGTCAGTTCAGGGAAGGCACAGTTCAGGTAATACAGTATTTATGAAACTGTGAATACCACCTCAAAAAGTTCTCTTACAGTACATTTTTTAAAGCTGTCTTATGAAAACTGTGGAAAAGTGGAAAGCAGAGGATATATTTTCATTTTTACAGTGGAGGAATCTGCTCTGTGGTCACATGCAGTGAAAAGGACAACAGAAAGAGGTACTTTTAGGCACCACATTTATTTATCATAAAGCATAAAGTAAAAGTTGTATAAGTAAATCAAATGTGATTTTTTTGCAGAAGTTTGGGGTTTTAATAGGAATTTCAGATCCTCCTCTCCATCAGAAATAAAAATCAAGGCTGGCTTCTCATCCTTCACCCATTTATCCTTTTCAGTTAACAGGCCACCCTGACACCCCAGGCAGGTTCTTTGGGTGGGCACTTTTTCAACCCATTCCCATATCAGAGTGTCTTCATGATCTTTTGTCTTATACTGCCTCTCCCATTCTCCTTGGAAACCCTGGCAGTGACCCTGCTCACTCCTCTGTAAAACCATCCCTGTTTCACCCTTCAGGCCTTGCAATGCTCTGACAGCCTCAGAGACTCCTCAGCTCCTCAGTAAATACAGGTGTCGGTATGGAGGAATGATTCCCACCTATGTCACCTCAGAAAGAAAGACTAATTTTTAAAAAATCCTTAATTTTTAAATTTTTCTAGATTGTTTTCTTTGGGTGCTGCAGCGTGTGAGCTGAGGCTGCCAAAGTGGCTTGTGTTGTTTCAAGTGCCAATTTTCTGGATTCTCGGTGATCGAAATGATGGGAGAAGCTCTTGTGTAACCTGTAAGTTCAACATTTGTGTGAAGGGAGGGAGAAAGAGAGGAGAAAGATTTTCCTGGTGTGCATTTATTTATGTTAACAAAAAAAAAAAAAAAAA
>VZTJ01004576.1:1679873-1761332 GCA_013397795.1 Orthonyx spaldingii
AAGGAAGAAAAAAGAGAAGTAATTAAGTCTCTTCTCTACTGGTAGCAATCCCAACAAGATTCACCGGAGTGGGGCTCCCTCTGTTGAGCTCTGGGAGCTTTGCCAGATGGTAAATACAGTTGCCCACTCGTTTTTTGGGGCAGCTTCATCTCCAGGCCCCTCCTTACCCCTCTCCTCTCCCTGTGGTCCAGGTGAAAGGGAAAAATTTGCAATGGAAAAATCCCAAAACAGCAGGGTCTGGGTGTAGGACCTCTGAGGTGTGACCTGCCTGGTCTCTGTCAGGAGGAAACCCAGCTCTGATGAGTTGTAGCAGCACTGACCATAAAGTCCTTTCTGGGGTGGAAGTGGGAGAGGGTTTCTGCTTAGGAAACACTTGAGTCACAAGGCAAGGAGCCAAAAAGAAAGATGTGGAAAGGCTGGAAAGTAAACCAGAGGTATTGGGCTGGATAGCAGAGTTACAGAGACACTGTTGGAAAATGTAAGCTATCCCGTGCTTCGTCAGCTTCCACCAGGAAAGATCAAATGAAGCAGTTACAGCAGAAATTCATGTTATGGGCTTTTATGCAATACTTCTCGTATTTTCCCCAAAATGTTGGTTTTTTTCTTGCTGTGACCTACAGCATAAGGAATTGTGGAAAATTCCAGGGCTGTAAATGCTGCTGTTGTGGAGGTGAAGAAGCCTGAAAAAACTTAAGGCTCTCAAAATTGCACAAGGCACTGACTTTTAACTCCTCCCTTTTAGTAAAAAGCAAGCAAGGACTGTTTCTGTCAGGTGACTGGGAAAACTGGGTCATGGTTCTGACCAAAGCAGTGTTATCTGGGGAGTAATCAGTGAGAGATTTCATGTTTATTTAAAGGTTTTAAGACACACTTTGAATTGAGAACACAAGGCAACCTTAAATATATAATGTTGTAGTGCCTTGAATACAAGAAGGGTTTTTTGTGTTTCTCTGTAGCCTCAAGGGAGCTCCTATTTGATTTGTAGCATGTCTCTATTGGTGGCTCTGGCAGGCTAAATGTAGCCAACTGTGCTGTCTTTCCTCCTTGAACTGCTTAAATAGCACATGGCTGTCAGCTTTCTTAGTATAGTTGCACTGGAAATTTTTTTTTCTGTTATTTGTGTTTTTTTCTGTGTTAAGCCACCACCAGTTCCTGAAGCCCTGGCTCAGGAAGTGTTTGGTGGCTCTCACCCTTGTGAGGCAGTCAGCTGAGGCATATTTTGTCTGATGGTTTCTCAGGAAGCCACACTGCATACTTGTGTTAGAAGTTGTCTCGGCTATTGGTTGGGATGTTTTTAGACCAGCTTTTGCTCTGAAGTGTCTGTGCACAGCAGCCAATCCTTTCACTGAGATCTCTGCACAGGATTAAAGGGTCGAATTTGCTCCTTAGGATACAGTGAATGTTTTCTGCCTGAAAGGTGAAGGACAGATTCTTAGAACATACCTAGGTTTTGAAAAGGCTATGGCCAGCACAAGATATCACTAAATATTTTCCTCAGTAGAGGCTGCCAGACATTCCGCTTTGTTTCAAAGAAGATTATCTATAAGATAAAGCTTTATACCAAGTAGGAATTGTCTATGCATCTGTAGCAATGTGCAGGCCACTAAGGGTCCCCCGGTGGCCTGGCCACTCCCCGCTCTGCTTTCCACCTGTCCCTCCCCTGTTCACCCAGGACTGGCCAGATGTCACGGGCCAGTCATCTGCCTATTGGCTTGTCTCTCGCCTTGCCCTCCCCTGACAGAGGGCATAAAAGACCTGGGCGAGAGGTGGGCTGGACCAGTCTTGCCAGGTTATCCCCAACACAGATTGTTCTATGCGTGACCCTTTTCCCTCCGTGAGGGAGAATAAAGGAACGCCGATATAAACGCAACTGGTCCGTCTGTTTCTACCAGCGAGCAGCTGCCGCCGTTCAGCCCAGGAACAGAGCTCCCGGGATAAGGAGCTACTGAGGGCTGGATTCGGCAGCCCGAAGGAGCCCATAGACGAAACACAAAAGATACATGCATCCACACCGCTTCATCAAGATCAACGGAATTAAAGTGGTTCAACTGAAACCAGAAATTGACTTACAATGCCAGCAGTGTGTTCATGGTACCACTTATTAAAGAGCAGAGAGTTTGGAAGCATTTGAGTTTTGCAGAACGTGAGGGACTTTGCGCTGACACGGTTCAACAGCTGACTGGTGTTACCCACTGATTCTCTGGGCAGTGATAGCTGTGAATTCACTGCTGGAAATCCAACCTAACCCTGAATATGGAGTGTTATTTAATAGGAGAGTATGTAGTTTGAAAATACTTCACTTAAGCAACGTGTTACTAAGAGAGAGAGATCTTTGAATGTGTAAATATTGAGAGATAGTGAGTGAGGGGCTGAAGCAATGTGAGGTGTGCAGAGGACATGAAGCTATTAGCTGCGATTATGAGATCAGATGCACTCTTGCATTCAAGTTGTGAATTTTTCTAAGAGAAATGACATTGGACTGTAAAACTCAGCTCCGATATTGGTAAAGTGGAGAATCCCAGACAACCTATGTGACAAGCTGTGCAGTGGTAAGCCTGCTGGCCTTTTTCTCAGTTGCGCTGTACGCATCGGCTGCATTTCGTAAGGGCAGCTTTGGAACATTCTTTAATTCTGCTGTGTGCAAAGATGGACCTTATAAAGTGAAATACAAGTTGTGCCTGTTTGCCAGATAAACTACAAAATAACCTCGGCAGACACTGTTCTCTTGCAAGATCAGTTTATGCTCCACTGGCCTGTTGCTGAAGAAGATGAACACCATCCTGTGCTGTTCTGGGGTGGTGAGCGCCGTTGCTCCCTGTTTGTTGGAGAGCAGTGCTGATGCACTAGAATGATGCTGTACCTGCCTGCCTTTGTGCTCTATCTGTTGAGCAATTCCCCTGGTATCTTCATGCTAATTGCAGAAGTCATTGCTGGAATGGCAGATAGGCTCCTAATCTGTTTGGACACTTCCTCTCCATGTATAAGGGCCACCGCTTGCAAATGTGTAGAGGCGTTCCCAAGACCTTTTAGTTTTAGAAAAGCATTTTACCTTCTACTCCAGGTGGGAGCCATGTGCAGCTCAAGTGCTTGTGGTCTGCATGTGTCTTCAGGTATCACAAGGACTGCAGCCCATCTGCAGCACCATCAGCCAGAGTCTGGGCCTAATTATTAGTTAACCATTTAGTGAAATAAATCAGTAAAACCTTAGTTATTTTTATTGTGATTAATTAATACCTATATGGCACTATCAATAAACATGCCACTTTCCAGAGTATAGAAATGATTATATTCAGGTTTCATTCTCCATGGTGCTATTTCTATCGTCATCTTAACTACTTTTATTCTCAAAGTTGATTTCAAAAAGGTTGTACATGCAAAGTGGGATTTTTCAGGCTTTTACTGATCTGTCACGCAGAGCTGACTAATAGCACATAACCAGTTTTTGTCTTTGCTTCTTTGTGCAAAATTAGATTCTCTTTGATTAATTTTTTAAGCTTTCTGTGAGAGCAAATGCTGCAGTGTCACTGTTGAGACATGTTGGACAGGTGACCTTGGACAGGTGACCTGTGCTTCTGAATGGCTGTACATAAAACAAACCATCTTACACAGAAGACAAGGCATTTTTGAGAATTTTTGCTGTAAGATATGATGATTTATGATCTGTCACCCTGAAAGTTCATCTTGAGGACAAACGCCACTAAAAACTTTGCAGGTCACAGATCTCGTGGTAATATACATTTTTTTGTTTTAACTGCACTGGCTAAACTTTGCCTCAACCCCTTTTTTCTTCAGCTCATGTGTACAAGTGCTCTCTCCTGCTTCCTAGGCCTGACTAAGCAATGTGTTTTAATTTAAGTGAAAGGTGTTGCTCTGGAAGGATGTTAGACTGAGTGCAAGTGCAGAGGGCAGGATGGCGAGGAGCAAGCGAGCAGTGTGCAGTCCCTACTGCCCCTGCCAAGTCTGGCAGACAAGGCTGTCATTGCCACCACAATGGGAGTGGTTTGTTGTGCCAGACTGCACAATAGTTTTCCACTTTTCTGTCGTGAAGGGATCCGAGCAGGCGTTTCATGCTCTTGATTTAAATTGCTCTCAGCTGATTTGAATGGGTGTTTTGGATGCCAAGATCCGGGTAATGGGGCAGTAACAGGGAGTAGCCTGACTCCTCCTCAGCAGTCCTTCTGATAGATGCTCCATCACACAATCCCTGTCCTCTCCAGCACAGCTGCTGGGATTTCTGCAGAGCTCTTATGGGTGTCAGGAAACCATATGCTGAAGTGCTACCCAGCCTGCTCGTGGGGAGTTTCCTACCAGTCGGAAAATGTAAATTCAGTCCAAACCGTCGCCACTGAATCTTTGCTTGTGTAGACTGGGAGATTCAGAGTAATGTGTGATGCTTCAAAGTAATGAAGCAAAAAATTAGTATGTGTTTTAATTATTATTTATGCTCTATAGTAATAGCTTGTGTTTACCACTGAGATGTGCATGCCTTTAATTACTTTTCATTACTTTTTCCTTCTATGTCTTTTCTTCTTTATCAACTTTTAATTTCCTTTGGATGTTTACACTAGATAGTGCTTGATGAAAGAGATAAATATATATACATTCATGCGGAGGAACAGACTCTTCAGAAATATATTTGGAGGATGTGGGATGTGGAGATAGATGTGGGAGAATTTTGAAGGACTGCAACAAGCAACATGCCAGTGTGTTTTACTGAAGTCACTTATGTACAAGCTTAAAAAAATAAATAATTATTGTCCCTAGCGGTGTTCTTATCACGCTGTTGCAGCAGCGTGTTCTGAGGTTATTTGGCTTTATCCTTTCCTGCTTCACCTCTAGCTCTGACTATGATCAAGACCCATGGAGCAGAGGGAAGGAGGAGTTAAACAATCCTCCACCTTTTGCATTTCTCCAATTCTTGCACTATTTCATCCCCCTGAAATAGGGGTCAGGTGACACTGCTGTCCATGGGACAGGCAGCGTCACACCTGCCTCTTGTGGGGGATCCCCATGTGCAAGGGAAACCCTTGAAGCAAAGAGGTTGAGGTTTCCATTCTTTGCACAGCTTGAGCTGCACGAGGCAAGAGCTTGGGCAAGAGAGATTACCCTTCAGCATTAACATGGATTTCACACTGCTTCTGCTTTGCTGTGGTAGAGAGGAGTTGTAGCTGGAGCCTCAAGAGGTTTCTTGGGTTTCAGGGATCTAAACACAAACTCGGTTTGAGAGAAAGGTTGGATCATAGCATTTCTATCTGGGTTTCGTAGGTGGAGACATTGCCCCTATTATTTTTGATTTCTTGTTTTATAGGCACCCACATGGCACTTTGGGCAAGCATTAGACCCTATTTTAAAAGTGACCTCCTCCATCATGAAGTCCTGCACACAGAAGTTGGCAGGCTTTGACCCATGTTAGAGCCTGCATTCCTTTTGAGCACATTGGGAAAGTGTTTATTTTCTGTAACTTTTGAAAACTGAAGACCTACTCTATCTGTGCAGCTCACATTCTACTAAGCTTTCTACTGGGAGAATTTATTGGAAGCGAGCATGTTTGGGTTTTTTCACATTCCTTTTGTTCTTCAGGATACATAATGAAGAATGCTCCAGCTTTGCCAGTTAATTGCTTCATGGCTGTTGTTTGTCAATTTGCCAGCAGGTTTCTGCTTAACTGCTGCCATTTGACATTGCTGAAACACAAATGCAGAATGATTGAGTTGCCAACATATCATTGAGTCTTCTGCAAGGGGGATTTTCAGCATATTAACGCTTCAGGCTTTTACGTCAGTATTGATTGCTGAAATAGAAAAGAAACCTTTGGCAGTATTCAGCATCGTGCCAGCATGGATTTAGTGGCAGGAAAAAGAAACTGGCTGTTGCCATTGACTGTGACTTCATCCCTTCCTTTCTTCCTTTCTTACATTTTTTATTTCTATACACACCCACACAGAGATTTGAAATTTAATACACATCATAACCAAATGCCAGTTAGCCTCACAATAAACCAGCAGCGCAAATTAACTGCTTGATGCAGTCAGATGTCGAGGCTGTTTAATTTTGCAGCCACTTGCATTATGCCTGACCAGATTTCATGGCAGCTGGGGAGGGGGGTGATGGCAGGGGTTCCTCGCAGTGAAGCACAAGTCAGGAGCTGACTTGCAGGAAGGCAGTGGGGTGGTGGTCTCTGCTGAGCTCCCCACGGGACAGCCAGGCTGCCACCACATTGGTGCCTGGGTGCAGGAGTGGCCATTGTGGAGCTGGGCACCACAGGGAGAGGAGCAGGAGGGTGCTGCTGGGGCCAGGCTTGGAAAGGGAGTTCCCCTCCCTGGACATAGTGAGGCAGATGCCGAGGTGGGGCCCCACGGATGAGCAGGGACTTAGGCCTGGAGCAGTGGATGAAGGGCATGGTGAGGGTGTAGTGCAGTGGCTCAGTGTTGTCCACCAGCTGTTGTGTGGCAGTGCTCATGCATGGAGTGGGCAGAGGAAGGGTAAGGAGGTTTTGCTCTGCTGAAGCAGGGAGCAAGAGGAAGGTGTAAGCCCTCCTGCAGTTGCTCGAGGAACACCTCTATGTGCTTTGCCACGCCTGAACCTTGCCTGTCTCTGCTTTGCTTTAGTCTGATCTCTTAGATGATACTTTCTATCCTGTTTTAGATTAGAATATTTTGTAGGAAGGACCACCTGGGCATCCTGAAGGTGATGACTTCTGACTGAAATGCTATTGCACGGAACAAAGACCTGAGGGGAAATAGGACAGGGCATGAGCTGAGATTTTGAACATAAAATGAGAAGGACATGCTCACCAGTGGGGCATGGGGAGTTTGCACGTCAGTCGGATATCAGTCCTGGCCGACCACTTTTCCTTTGGCTTGGGAAAGTCAAGTGAAGAAGAAGCGGGTGGATAGGCCAGAATTGTCTGCAATGAGGCAATGCAGAAGATTGTCTGCAATTGGCAATGAGGAAGATTATCAGGATCAGAGGAAGATTTTTAAGAACCACATATGTTCATGAACAGTGACATTACAACTAGCAAACAGCAGCAGACATTGTTTTTATTCTGTTTCTGAAAGATGTGTAATGTCCCTCATTTCAGATGTAGTTCAGATGAACTTTCTCAATCTGATTTGCTTCTCACTCATGAATTAACCAAAAGTAGGAATAATAAAGGAAAACTTCCAAAAATATGCTTCTTAGGGTCCATTAATATAATCTGACCATGAGAAGTCCACTGAAAGCTAGGTCTTTTGGCCAGAAAATATCACCAAGGACGCTTCAAGAGTTTATTTTGGATGTTTGGGGGGTTTTTTTGTTTGTTTGGGGTGTTTTGTTTTGTTGTTTGGTTTGTTTTGTTGCGGATCTTTTTTCTTCTTTTTTTTTAACCATGATATAAAATTTCTTTTTTTGGTCAATTTGAGCAGACACTTGAAGCTTTAGAACAGGACAAGTAGCTTTATTTGAAAAGGGTTAGAGGACTCAGGTATTTCTTTACACCTGGGCCACAGTAAATGCAAGGTTTACCTGGGATGCTCAAAGCAAAATGGGTACATAGAGCCTTACAGAAAGTCTGGGAAATATCTCAATTACAGCAATTTTTTAAAATAGGAGGGTATCTTTTCTACTAAATAACATGTTCACCTTAAAAAGTGCCTCTACAGAGTTTTTAGTTGAAAAACTGTGATTCAGAATTAGACAAGCTGTAGCTGACAATTGGAACAGCTTCTTTTGGAAGTCATTCCCAGTCAGTTGCCCAGACCTTCTCTGTGTAGGACAGTTCCTAGATGACATGGTCTGTAGATAAGCCCATGAAAGAGAAGGGAAACACAAGCACCTAAACTGCAAATTCCCACATTAAGGTCTCCAAATAAAACAATGTCAGATTTCAAATGTATGTCTGGCAGTTTGTTTGTTTTTCTTAAAAGTCTTCATTTGCATCAGGTGAAGGTAAAAACAGAGACCTGAATCATCTTCTAGCCAGGTCGATTAATTCCCAATAAAAGCCCAGCATGTGTTGCATAAGAATTTCATTGATGAAGTATGCAAAGGAGTAAAATCCACTTTATCTTTCTGTAGCACTGGGGGCTGTTGCCTTCTTACACAGTAAAATGAGGCTTGGGAAGAAAAAGTGGCCAAAAAGTAAAACAAGTGATCTGACCTTGAATTGCTACAAAGGTCTTGGGAATAGGAAGGTCCCGTCTAGGGTAAGTGATACAGAGCGTGTTTGCCAGGCATGTGTCTGGATCAGCAGTGTGCACCTGGCAGAAGTCTTACTCTTACTTTGAAAAATTGTCTTCTCCCAGCATGAATTAAAGTAATGAATCTTTTATTTCTAAATTACTACGAGGCTCTGTAGTCTTTCAGCTTAATGTGGGGGTTTTTATTCTAGTTTCAAATGAGTAATGCAATCTATGCCTTACCTAAGGAGTTTGATGGTATTGTATGCTTAATCTTTAAAATGCTAGGTGAGGGGGCAAAGCTTTGCTATCAAGGGAAATAACCATCCTGGCAGAGAGAAAAATGTCAGTAGGGTGCTGCCACTGATTTGGCAGAGACCGTTTGATGCTTTGTTAGCTGGCTGTTGATTTTATGCTTTTTTAGTTATGTTTGAAGGTACTTCCAAAATAACAGGTCTTTAAGTGTGTAGCTCCACACAGATACAGCAAAATCCACAATACAGAGCAAAAAGAGGAACTGCAAATTGCTAACGAGAAAAGTTAGAACTGGGGACACATGTGAATGACATTAAATCCCCCTCCAGACAACACGGATAGTGCTCTGAAGAGCTGTGCCTGTTTGCCTGTCTCCTTCACTGTGGGCTGCAGGCAGAAAGATCTGTCGCACAGCTTTCCAAGACCTGCACAGCTGCTAAAGCCTTTCCTAATAAAAATGAGTAAGTTAACGCCTGTGTGTGAAGGTGCGTTCAAGAAAGTTCCTCTTTGATCGGAGCGGTGTCTGCCTGCCGCAGTGACCATCTGGCGCCCAGGAGCGGCCGGAGGCGCCGGCGGGCAGTGCAGGCAGCAGGCTGGGCTTCTCCGCCTCCTCCTCCTCCTCCTCCTGCCGAAAGATACAGGTGTAAGAGCGTGAAACCCACCCCACCAGAGCAGGTCCATTTAATGCACCCATCGGGATTGAAAAATGCCTCCGCTTGTGGCTTTAACAAATACCGTGAAAAGTCATCCCAGCTGCTCATTTTCTGGAGATGCAGTGTTTCTGTTGGGCTACGCCACCCTCCCCCTGGGGAAAGCATGAGTGTTATTTTAGGCACAGGAATGTCATCCACGAGTAGAGGCATAAGAAACACCTGGGGGAATACCAGGGTGTTTTATTAAATATAGCTTTACTTTTTCATTGTCTCCATAGGACACCCCATTTACAAGCATGATGCACAGCAGGGAACAGACTTAGAGGCATGTGTAGGCAAAGAAAACTGTCATTTTTGTAAATACAACTCTGAAAAAAAATAGTCTCACGGAAGATTGACTTTACAAGACCCCTCTAACATCCCCTGTGTTACGTGCTGCTACATTATTTGCAAGCTGAGTCTTAGTTCGAAGTAAATAAAATGAAAAATGGTATGGGATAATACAGCTATTTACTTTTTCTAATCCAGTATGGGTTGAAGAACTGTTATAGGATCAAAACAGCAGAAAGCGGTGTCCAACACAGCTCTGTGGGATTCAGCAAGAAGAGAAGCAAGTAGATGGGGAGGGCAAGGGTTGCATAAACCAGTACTTCCACCAAAACATTGCCATGCAGTCACAGCCTGGGTGAGTGGGACAAAATGAACTCTGGAAAGAATTCTTCACACTCAAGTGGCTTCCATCAAATAGGTTTCTCTTTTCAATCATACCAAACTATGAACTTTTTAGGCTTTTTTTTTCTCATGGGCCATGATTTTTTAGTAAGTTTGTTTAATTCTTTTAATGAGAGTGAAAGCCTCAGAGCTCTTTTTAGTTCTAAAAGAAAGATTTGAGGCATTCTGCCTATTCCACTTTTCCACAAGGACATTAATTCATAAGCAACAAAGAATATTATAACTCTTTACAGTAGCCCTCTGAGTAGCATGAGACTTGGGGATTTTGCAAGAAATAAGAGTATTTGGTTACAGAATCAAAAGCTAAACAAAAAGCTTCAAACTCAAAACTGTTTGGAGTTGCTCGAACAAATGCAATGAAAAGTTACCAATTTGCCAGCTTTTATAACCCTGTGAATCATCAAGCTTGTATTGTTTTGTCTCTCTTCTGAGCTTCAGAAACCAAAGCAAACCTGAAGGTCAAAATGTCTAATATTTTACCTTTAGACATGTCCAAGTTTAGTTGTTTAAACATACAGTTCTGTTTACACAGGATATTTTGCAAATTAAGTGATGCTGCTTGGTGGTGTAAGAGGTAATGCAGGTTTCAGCTGAGCCATATGAGATGGACTGCTCCTATGTAACACACCTACCTTCTCAGGCTTACCACCACATACATCCTAGCTTTCCTGAGGTCCAGTATAGAGCATTATGTGGCAGTCAGCTGCAGTCATTGGGGTAATTTGGTCATGGCTGCTCAGTTTGCTTCTAGCCAAAAAATGACTCTAAGGAAGATATTGGTGCTGGCTGGAGTTTGCGTAAAGATGTTTATTTTGTTTCCCCAGAGTGTTTCTCAGCTGCCCTATGGCAAAGCCCTGTACACGTATGAGGGAAAAGAGCCCGGAGACCTCAAGTTTAACAAGGGGGACATCATCATCCTGCGGCGCAAGGTGGACGAGAATTGGTACCACGGGGAGCTCAATGGCAACCACGGCTTCTTCCCTGCCAGCTACATCCAGTGTATCAAGCCCCTCCCACAAGCTCCACCTCAGGGCAAAGCACTTTATGACTTTGAAATAAAGGATAAAGATCAAGACAAGGATTGCCTGACCTTCACCAAGGTAGGGGAATAGGTTTTTTTTAAATGTTCAGAAAGCTGCTTCTGTAGGGAGTGATGGGCACATGTGGTGCTGGCAGCTGAGTCAGGAGCACAGGGGTGCTGGGACTGGTGGGACACCTTCCTGGTCTGCCTGGCCTTCCTGGCCTGCCCTGCACTCTGTGAGATAGCTTGTGCCATGAATAGCAAGGCTGGTATAAAGCTAGTGAAGCTGAACAAGTAGAACTGGCTACACGCTTTCTGAGAACATTTTTTCTCTCTAAAAAGCATGCATTTCATCTGCATTGAAATGTTCCCCAAGAATGACTCAAATTTCAGAAAAAAAAATCTAATGGAAATGTGTCTTTTAATGTTCCTTATTGAATCAGATGTTCCAGTGTTTTAACATTACATTCAGCTTCAAAATGTATATTGCATCATACCATATACCAATTAGCAGTTGAAATACACTATCATCATAATATATCACAGTATTTCCTATTTTAAGAACATAAAGACAATAAAAAGCAGACATTTTTAAAAAACAGTCTTTTTTTTTAAACCAAAATGTTTAATAAATTCCCATTAGAATGAGAGAAACGAGATATTGTAATTTCCTTTGGATTTAAAATGTCACGTTTTCCCTTTCACCCCCACCTCCCCACCTGCTTTTTGCCTCCCTCTCCCCTCCCTAGCAATTTGTGTTGACCTTAGATGGGTTTCATGGATATCAAGAAATCCACAGTAAAATAAAGCATATCCCCTATTGTTAATTTATGGCTGTGAATGCCATGGAGAACCTGTTCATTGTCATTTTCTGTTTTATTTCAGCTGTCTGCGGCTGTTATAGTATCGCATAAAGTAATAACAGTTATGCTGAAAATGAATATGAAATAGATGATAAAAATATCCTTCACCAGGATTTTACTGACCTCCTCTTTTGAAGCTACTTATTACAGCTGAATGAATTATTTGCAGCATATAATTTTCTCACCGAATGTAACATCTTTTTCACTCATGCAGTGTTTCTCAGCAGAATGCAATTTCCTAGACTGTATACTTTCTCATATTTATTTAACAAAGGATTTGTAAGCACTTTTGTTCCATAGCAAGTGAAGTGTTTGATTGCAAACACCGCAAACCCTGCGACTAGCCAGCCTCTCTGGAGCTGTGAATCTCTGCAAGAAAGTGGCCTGCTTAGTGAGAAGTAACAGCCATGCACTAACAGAAAGTTATCCAGAAGTTCCTCTGAGACCTTATCAGTAAATATATATTTTTTTTCTGGTGCGTTGTTTTTCTCTCTGCCTGCCCAGAAGTACACTGGTGACTTCTCTGAGATGCAATCTTCCTTGTCCGCCTAAAGTATTCCTTGCTTGCTCAGTCTTAAGAAATTTAATAGGTATGGCAGGCAGTTGTGGTCTTTTTTGTTAGAGCAGGTCCTTTTCTAGACACTTTCGTATTTGATGTATTTGGTGCCATATATTAGAAAACCTCCTTTACAATAACTGCCTTTGTATAGTGATAGTTCTCATTTTCTCGGCTGTCTAATGTCATTCTCATATGGAGCATTTCTTCCTGCTGTATAGCTCTACTCTCAATCTCTCAATTTTCCTTGTTTTCACCCCTCGTGTTACTGTTGGCATCCTTTTATCCCTGATGACTGTGTTTTCCCCAAGGGGGTTTGGTTTCTCTTCTACTGCTATTTTCTTCTTTAGCTCCTTCCACTACACACCCTGTCACCTTGTAACGGTTTTTATGTCCTGCCTATTGTTCTCCCTGACAGTGAATAATCTATTTTTCATCTTGGGACTTTACCGTCATGTTTTCATCAGTTTTCTCAATGCTAATTTTAGCTGTCACCTGTGCTGATGAAGGTTCCTGTTTAGCCCAGATTATAGATCATCTGCTGATGCAGTCAGTTCCTCTGCACAGAGCCCTGAGCACTGCAGTGCTGTAGATGTGATTTGTCACTTTGAGCAATATGCATCACTTGAATGTCTCAGTTTGCATCTGAAGATGCTGGACCAGGTCTCAGTTTGATTTACACTGTTTGTTCCTTCCTCTGGTGGAGGGGTTATGTTGGCATACTATTTATACAAACTAATGTAACCTATTTGTGTCCTGCAACTCATTTAAGGCTATCAGACACTTCTGATTGGATTTTACTTATAAACATATGATAAAGAATTTTCCTCTAAAGAGAAGCTATAAGAAGAAAACTCAAACATAGGAATCTTCTGTATCATTATGTTTTGTTGTTCTTTTGCTGGGCTTTGCTTTTTCCCATCCCCCTTGTTACTATGCACTCAGAATATCTATTGGTACAGTAAAAGAAAACAAAGGAAGGATATTTGGTGTTTCCTCTTACTAATTTGTTTTGCTATGTTCTTCCAAATTAAAATGTTCCATTGTTCCAGAAGTGTATTGCAAGGAAATGTAGTCTACTTTACACAGATCTTAAGGCACAGTGCTGCAGGATTCTTCTGCCATTTACCCATTTTCATTTCCTGTAGATACAATACTCTCCAAATAAAAGGCCAAAGATAGATCAAATGTAATAATTTTGTATGTGTAAGAATAAAAGCAGGCGAGGTAGAGAAAAATCTGTCTTGAGTATCCAGTGCAACAAACAAAGCTCCCACCTGTCATTCTTTTACACCATTTGGACTGCCCCCTCAAGTCCTCCTCCTAGATGAACCATACATACAGGCATAGGGTCTCCCCTCTGTTCTCTCCTGTGCACTGTCTGTAGGATGATAGAACATTCCAGATTTGCTACTTAATATGTTTTCCCTCAGTATTTGGCCAAACCAGTCAATTATTTTTTCTCTGTAACAACTGGTTCCAGCCTTGTGTCAACTTTGCACCAGTTTAACTCCAGTAGCTTCAGAAGTTTTGCTCCTGATGTTCCCTGGTGTGGTTGCAGTTATGCTGTGACCCACAGAGCCTAATTACATGTCCTTGGGATATACTTACTGGCTCAACTTTCTAATCTCTCCTAATGTGGTACCACAGTATGGACCTGGGGTACTGCTGTCTCTGTTTTAAAAAATAAGCTATCCTCCTCTGGGCTATAAATGCTGGTGCAAACCAGCTGGTGCAAACCATGTGCAAGAGGATTCTACTCTCAGGTATAGCAGTGCAAATCTGAAGTAGCTGTATGGTTGTCTGTGTAGTTACTCCAGCCTTACACTGGGTCCAGTTTCAGCCCACAGGTTTGTTTTGGTGTTCAACCACCCTTTGCATGCATCTTCATGCGGCCATCAGAAGGCTGAGTGCCGCTGGTAGGTGAGTCTCAAACCTATGAAGGTAGCATCAACTGTTCTCCATGCTTCATTGCTCATCACATCTTTAGTAACATCAACTGTTTCCTTCATTTTCCAACACTTTCGTTCCCAGCCCACAGTGGTGTCTAACAAGAGCCATGCCAACCTTAGAACCATCACATCCAATACTTGTTCCTGACTATGGAGCAGCCACTTAGCACTCAATTCCAGCAGCATTTGCTGTTCACAGAGGGACCATCCCAGCAATAGCTGGTGACAGGGATTCTCGTGCCAGCTGGCAAGCACTGTCCTGGACTCACCAAGCACCACGTGGTGCCACCCTGCCATCACTGAGATCTCCCCAGTGCTAGATGGAGTAGTTATTGCTGCAGAATAGCAGGCACAGCTGCTCTGCTTCGTTAATGGCCATTAATGACTAGAATAAAAATCAGGCTGTGAATCATGACTGTTATTGGACACAATTTTGTGTTGTTTTCTCAGCAAAAGGATTCATTTCTCTGTCAATCAGATTGCTTTTTAAGTGATTTATCTTTGACTTCTTTTCTGATAATGATTATAAACTGGAACTGCAGGTCCCACATGCCTGTCACAAAGCTGATCCAGCCCTGATGAATAGAGAGAAACTCGAGCAAGTAGGAGAGAGCAAATAATTAAAGGCTCTAGCAACAGGCATAAAAAGAGCACGACATATCTTTGTCCAAACTACAGTGGATACCATTGGCTTTTGAAATGAGATTTGAGGCTTGGATTCCTTTGTGCTGCCTGGAAATCAATTTAGTCAATGTGAAATAGTGACGTTCAGAAAGCTGAAGTGGTTTGCCAAGAGATATGTGGCGTTTTGCTATTCATGATCCTTTTGGGAACCTTTCTAGGAATTTATAAGTAGCACGACTGTCCAACTAATATAAGGTTCTAAAATAGTTCATGTTGAAGCTTTCACCAGCTCACTCTATAGAATGATGTTGTTGGCTGCGAAATCAAAGAAATGTTCTAGTAATAAAAAAATTTCAAAAGATTTTTTGGGATTTGCTGTAATTCCTGGAGATTTTCAAGACCCTTCTTAAAACTAATTATGTAATGGAATTCTCAAGAATTTGCACTTTGCTCTCCCACAAAGATACTCATTTTGAATGTCAGCATATCTCAGGATGCTTTTCTCATATGTGACCATATTCAGCAGCCAGACTTGGCTGAGCCAAACTAAGTTCAGTGTATGGAAATGCTTCCAGATTTCATACATCCATAGAAGGTAAAGTTAGAGGGATCTTCAAAGGTCAGCCATTCCCCACCCCATCCTTGAGCAAAGTCACAACACAGGATAAACCTTTCCTGCCAGGTGTCTGTACAGCTTGCTCCAGGGATGGGATTGCACAGTGCCTCTAACAAAATCTAGTCAAAAGTTTCTGGGGTTTTACAGTTTAAATATTTTTTCTTAATTTCTTAGGTGTGTATATAGATACAAATATATATATAAATATAAGTATATATAAATACACACACACATTTATATGCAGTGCTGGGTTAGCAGTTGGATTCAATGATCTTAGAGGTCCTTTGTAACCTGAACAATCTATGATTCTATTCATACTCATATGTATGCACTTACACACACGTAAGATTTTATATGTGCATGTAAACATGTAGTGTAGATCCATCACATTTTGCATTTTTAAAAACCTCTTTTAAGGAAATAGCTGAGAAAATATAAAAAGTAGGAACACTCATAGCAGGTCCCTGAAGTGATGCAGTCATTTCTTTTCATCGTTTACACCCTTTACCTAGATTCTAAATTTATGCTAATCGGTCTTTTGTAAGAGCATGTGGAAGCTTTGCAGAGATGCATTACTGTCAGTTCTTTAAACAGATCAAAAATGGTCTGTGCAGACAGGGCTTTGGAAGGGAATGCTATCTGTTTCTTCAGGAAATTAAATGCACAAATTCTTTTTGCATCCTTCCAGCTGTAATAAATAGCTGAAGGACTCAGTTTGTAGCCATTTCTATGAACTTTCCCCTAATGGATCATGCAGATGAATAATTCAAAGGAAACATTTAAACTATTTCAGAGTGCACGTGTTCAAAATGCACATGTTCAAGAACTACAGAGTACATCACATCACATCTCTGTTCTGATCATTTTTCTATCAATGCAAATCCATGGTCTGAACATCCTGGATCAGGAATTTGTGGGGTTTTTTCTATGTGAGAAGTATCTGCAAAAAACCAGCTGTCCTTGCCTGGCCATTTGACATCAGTATCTTGTTACATGGAGCTTGGTAGACCATATGTAGCTCTTATTTTCATAGAGTGAGTAGTGGAAATAAAGTGAGATCGGCAGGGAACCCTGTCTCAGCTTTCTGGAGGAAGAGATATTCTTTTTTGTCAATTTCTGCACAGGAGCAGAGGAAGATTGGATGGCATGAGGGAACAAAGCTGACTTCCCAGCTTCTCTCAGCCCGTTCCTTCCTTTTCTCGTAGGAGATCTGAGCATCCAGGCAGAGCCCTGTTGAGCAGGCTGCCTTCCACAGCTAATGTAGGAAGCAGTGCTGGTTCAAGCCTGGGTTTAGTATGATGGCCCCAGAAGACAGAGATAGTAGCAGAAATCCATTGACAAACTGAGTAGTTCAAACTGGGAAAATTCAAGGGTTTGTTGTAGTCACTTGAGCTTTCCTAATGACTTGTACGTTCTGGGTTTGAACTATACCAAGAGAAAATTTGAGCAGTATAAATCTGGTTTGTACTTTGTTTTATCTCTTGTTTTATAATCACAAAAACGTTCATCATCTGCTGAAATTTTTGTAAGGTCCCCTAGATTAAATACAGTATTAAAATGCCATTAGTTTTAGAAAATGAACTTGTATCTAAACTGAAGCTGATCCAATAGGTGAATGCAATTTGGTTTTTACTATGTTATCTTTGGCTTTTTATCCGCTTTGCAATTTTACCTTCTATTTTTTTTTTTTAAGAAAAACTGACATTCAATGTGTCAGCACTGTAGGCTTGTTGCTGAGCACCTTGTACTATTCCTAACACTCCTTGTTGGAAATGTTTCCAGGAGTACCTGTGCTGTACTGGTGCTTCTCTTTGAATTGTCTTCTGGAGCAGACAAGCATCACAACAGACCTTTGGATGCACAGGAACAACTTCATGCTAAGGACTTTTCACCTATGATTTATAGGTGACCTCTTGGGTCAGACATTCTTTTCTCCCCATAATGAAGCCAGGAGTTACTTATTCCCACCTGCTGTGCCCAAACCCTTGGAGCTGCTGACAGCCAGCATGAGCTGCACCTGTCTGCAGGATGCTTCAGTGCACTTTGAATGGGATGCCTGGGATAAGATGCTGGACCAGGGGTGCTACTAGCCCAGGATTCAGGAAACACTTTTACCTGGCTCGTGACCTCCTCTGTGTACTCTCTAAGCTGTAATGTGGGTAATTGAAAACTGGAATCTTTCTACTGAAAATATCTGGTTATGTATTTTGTGTATCTCTGATTTTAGGATGAAATTTTGACAGTCATCAGGAGGGTGGATGACAACTGGGCAGAAGGAATGCTGGGTGACAAGATTGGCATTTTCCCTATCCTCTATGTTGAGGTAAGTTTATAACACATGGCAGTGGATGCTGGTCTTGACATCTTGTGGGGTTTTTGTGCCTACAAGAACAGGATAACCTCAAATACTCTTATATGAGAAAAATAAATTAAAACAGAATTACTGAAAAGGGAATTTTTGGGCTGCTATCTGCAAAGGCACTGTAGGGGTACACCCTATTCAATTTTAAGTGGCCAGCAAAATATGTTCCATGAACTACTTCTAAAGGCTTCCCCTTTGTTGTAATCTCCACAATGCATAGGGAAAATAGGGGAGGATGATTGCAGTTGGAATACCTTGCCCACATCTGAGGAGAGATGTGACTTCTGGGCTGGTAGAGAGCAGCAGTGCAGGTTCAGCCATGGTCTGAATGCACAGACATTCAGAGGGGTGCTGTGGGTGTCCCCTGCCCCAGCAGGGGCTCAGGCATCTCCACCCATGAGCCCAAGGGCTCTCATTCCTTGTGTGCCAGACCCATCTTTGTCCTGAGCTCTTTACTGTAATTTCCACAGGAGTCTTATTTCAGAGTAAATGCTGAGATTTCACTTCCTCTGAGCAGACCTGTGGTGCCACCTCTTCCCACTGCTGCCCATCCTCCTTCTGGTGATGCCCTTCCAGCCAGATGCTGCTTGGGACCAGGGCTGCAGCCAGCAGTGGTGGCCCGTGGTGGCTCTGCTGGTGCATCTCTGCTGTCCAGGTACCAGGCAGTGCCTTCGAGGAGATTTCCTCCTTCATGGGTGAACCAGAGGTGCAAAGGGCAGATGGGCACCACATACATGTGTATTTTTCTGAGGTGCTGCCACTCTACACGCAGTAGTCAGAGCAGTATCACCCTGACTCTGCTCCCAGACATTGTCTGGAGCCACTCTGTAGTGAAGCATTTCTTATGCCCACAGCAGAGCCTGCTCTACTGTGTGTGGCTCTGGTGCCTGCCTCTGAAATTACTTCTCCAGATTTCTTAGTTAGTGATTGGAGACAAAACAGAGATAATTAGTGCCTCACTACCTAATTATTAACTCTGACAATGACCAATTTGGAATAAACCATCATTAATATACATTGCATTCCCACAGTTGACAAGAACAATAATATTAAAACCAGAATGTGTAGGAGCCATTATTGGGAAACCAGCTGCCTCACATAAGTTAATGACTAGTTTTCTTCTATTCTGAATGTGTAAGACATTTTCAGTTTGTTATGATTAAATGAGAAAGCTGGGTTTCTCCCAGTCTTCATCCTTTTTCCCTTCTTTTTCTTGTCCCGGGGAAGTGCAATGTTACTGTCCTGAATTTTGCTGCAGAAAGAGTGAACTGGGGACCTCTGCACAGCCAGCCACCATTGCACCTCACCACCTTTCCCCAGCTCTAGTTTCATCTGTAGCCTGGCACTGCCTATGCACCGTGCAGCATCCTGATCCTTCTCCCACTCCTAGGTATCTGTTCTCCATAATTACTGCTCTTGAAGGGTGAAAGACTCATAACCTCAGCAGAACAGCCTGTAGGGAACATGTGCAATGTCTTGCTGAAGTTCTCCAAGCACTAAGACATCCCAGGTGGCCATGGAGGAGCAGGAGGTAGCACTGTGCAGAGTCTGAACAGCGATGCTTGCAGATTCTGAAGAGATGCAAACAGCCAGGTAGCCAGCACCAGGGGACAAGAACATATGTAGAAATGTCTGTGTGCACATACATTCATACCAGACACACAAAGAGTAGGTAAAATCACTAAAATTGTATACACTTATGTGTATATTCGTGTGTATACACACACACACACATGTATTTTATCTGTATAAATTTGAAATCTAGAGAATCAAGAGGCCTATTCAAATGAGATACTTGGGTGCCATGGCCATAATATTTGTGCAGCAATTTGTGAAGCCAATGGGAAGTGATCCTCCAGACTACAATATTGGCCAACTATTTCATCCACAGGGTGGATGAAGGCCTTGTTCTGAATATGAGATGAGCTTATGCAAGTATTTGAGTTATACAATTATGTTGCTGTTGCCAGCTTCAGATGTTACTTTGTATTAAAAATTAAAAGGAATCAGCAGGTCAAGTCCCAAAGAAGTTTTGAAAATCTCAATGCTGATATTTATAAAATAAATCCATTAAACAAGTAGTACTTGAATCTAAAAACACTCCTCAAGCCAGTCCAAGTCCATTAAGTGGTTTTCAAAATCTTGGCAAAATGTGTAGAATAAGCAAAGTTTAATTCTCACAGTAGCCTTCCACTTGTGTGAGTCGATTGGCTGAAGTGTGTGGGATTTCACATGGCATCCTAAGCCCTGCACTCTGGATAGAGTGAATTCCATCTTGGCAGGCTCTGATGTCCCCAGTTGCTCCCACAGCCCAGACAAGAGCTCTTACCCTTGCTATGCAAGCCAGAGCATTAGAAAACAAGCCAGTCACTTTGAGGATCTCAAGGTTTAGCATGCCAGGGCTACAAACAGTGGATATAATCCTTGTTGTGGTCCCGTTTGGTAACATTTTGTCCTGGCAGTGTGCTGCCATACCCTTCACATAAGTGCTTGCACAAAAGGCTTTTGCAGATGATGGCACAAAGCTTTTACAATGGGTGGTGAGGAGGGGTGGTTAGCAAATTTCTCACCAGGATAAACACTTCTGTAAAGGAAGCCTGGGAAGACAGGTTTTAGAGCCAGACCATAGTGGCAGAAAGCAGAGGCACAAAAAACCAGCAGATATCAAAATATACCTTGCCCCTGCAGCGTTTTAGAAAGTCTTTATCTCAGCATTATGTTTGGTTGTCTGTACAGCCGTATAAGTGTAATATGGCATGGATCTTGTTCTTTTTTCCTTACAAGTGTTTAGCAAGGGTGCTTGCATGTCTGCAGAGAGGCTTTTTCCTGCCTCTGTAGTGTCATCTCTGTCCCAACCTCAGAGAAGCTACAATTGGATAAGGAACAAATATTCACAGCTCACAATGATCACTTTCACAGCTTGAGTCACAAATAATGTGTTCTGTCAGGGAGAGTTTGGACTACTGTTTCTTCTTACTTTGTTGCTGTCCTTCATCTTCAGTGGAAGTAATTTGGGCTGATAATTTATGCTTTAATTTGTTTACAGAAAATACCCAGAACATAATCAAATTGATCCTCAAGGTGCCTTCTGCCCCAAAATAAGCATTTTGTTAATAATCTGCAAGGTCTGTAGTCATATTCTTGCTAGGAGGAGTTTTGTACCTGCAAGGAATTCAAAGCCCTGACAAAATTTCTTTTATTTTACTGTCTTCAAACTAGTTCCTTCATTCTTAATAACTGCTGTTATTATCTCTGTTTGAAAGTTGTGTTCTGCTTCTATGTGTAAAATTGAGACTAGTGAAGAATAAAGTGTGTCCTAATAGATTTAAGTGTCTGGGAGCAAAATTTGAGGGCAATGGTGTGCGGAGTATTTGGGGGGATGCATCCTGCTCAGATGGGCAGGAACTGGAAATTCAAATATCTGAGCTGTTAGAGCAGAATTTCTGCCTGCAACCCCCAGAGCAAAGAAGTATTGACCAAGATCAAGAAGCCTTATGAGTCAGTGGTAGAGCAAGGCAATTATGTTGGGCACTGCTGTGACTGTAATATCAGCAAATTGCAATTGATGAAGTGCCAACCCATTGTTGTAATGTTTTATGGCAGCAGGAGCACTGAAAGCTGTGATTAAGTAATATTAGGAGTTTTAAAATTCTTTTTACAGAGCAGTGAAGCAGGGTAATGAGGATCTTCTCCTGTTCTTCACAGTTAGAAAAGACAGAAAAAAGTAGAAAGGAGGTCTAAGAGAGATAGGGAGGAGGAGAATGGGCAGAGCCAATGACTTCAGTGCCCTACAGCATAGGTCCAGAAGACTCCCCAGGGAAAATAATTCTTGCAAGTCAGTGTTTAAAAAGAGTTCAGCCAGCAGTGCAAATAAAACAAAATCCAAAGCCAAATGCATTTCTTAAAGAACACAATGATTTTTCATTCCAAAATTATCTTTGCAGAGCAGACCATCACATTTAACAGTTTTGTGCTGTACCACAGGATCTAGCAGTCATCCTGAAACAGCTTAACCCATACAGGGGAACCCGAGCACCTTTACTAGGATCCCAGCTGTGGTTGTTGAGTAGGATCCCAGCAGAAGAAGGTCCTTAGCTGTGTAACTCTGTACTTTGATGAGGGTAGCCTTTAGTTAGCTTGCAGATGGTTTACACTTTCAGTCTGGATGGCGGGTTTTGTCCTTTTTTTCTCTATATGCATTCCCATCAGCCATTTCCCACTACGCTGATGTCCTCAGTGGCAGTCATCACAGTTATGTTCTTGAAAACTCAGATGTGTGTGCATGTGTGTGTCTAGCTCTACTAGCTATTTTGACCATTCTCAACAACTAATTGTTGCCCTGTCCACTTCTTATTTATGTTTTCTCTCTCCTCAGTCTGTTTGGTTTCTCCCTTCAGCTGCAGGACAGATGGGTCTCTATGGGACTCTCATAATGAATTCAACCTTGATGTCTGACCCGTCATTTATGTTTGTGTGGTCTTGGTGGCAGCACACTCTGAATATTTCAGAGTATCTTTTATGAAAGCCTTCCAAAAAACCTGAAGCATTAGATGTTCACTAAATAGTAACGTTTGTTTGGTGCCCTTTTCAGAAAGAACATGCAATCTCTGTTTTTAAGGACTGTCAAAATGGTTCATTTTAGCCTTGCTAGTATCGTTTAATGTGAATAAAAATGGAAGCTTTTGAAAGGTAGGTAGATGGAAACTAATGTAGATGATTTTAGAAAAGCTGACTTACTAAATCTCAGAGGAGCAAATTCATCCCAGTAGTAAGTAGGTGTGATACTAATGAGTTAGGAATTAT
Source organism: Orthonyx spaldingii (assembly GCA_013397795.1). Classification (NCBI taxonomy): domain Eukaryota; kingdom Metazoa; phylum Chordata; class Aves; order Passeriformes; family Orthonychidae; genus Orthonyx; species Orthonyx spaldingii. The sequence goes on from VZTJ01004576.1 coordinate 1,702,473, forward strand.
ACCCATTAACATCACAACTGATTTTTTTCTGTTCTCTCTCCTTTTGTATGTCAGATAAAAATGGAATAAGAACCTCGTAAATCTGACAATAATGTAAGCTCTAAGAGATGTTCAGCCAATTTCTGTTGAACAGCTTTATTGATATGCATTTTCAAGTTTTGTATATATATTGTTTTAAGAATTTCATTCCTGCACCTTCATAGTTTCTAAAAAGGTGGTCTCACTTGCTTTTATCCTGCATAGATATTATAGAATATTCCACAATAACTGGTATCAGATTTCTATGTAAATGGAGTACAAAATATAGTTCTCATGTTTGATATTCAAACTAAAACATGCATAATTTGTGTTGTAGACTGCAAGAGGGACCTCAGTAAGAACCTTCCACCTATTACTACTTTCACATCAATCCATGAATAAAACTCATTGATTTAAAGTACTGTTACATGCATACAAAGTAAAATAATCTATGGAAGTTCAAATAAAGATGATGTTTATCGGGAAAACTAAGAGTATTATCTGTCAGAGGTGAGAAGAAGATTCAATATACAACGTATTACAATATATAAATATATATTTGTCTATTATGTATATATTATTTATATATATACACATTATTTTTATTCTGTGGCCCATCTTTTCTGCATAACAGCTTGATTTCTTATGTTCCCTTTTGCTTCCATAAATAAAGAACCTTGTGCTCTTTGATTTAATTTCATATGTAAAATGTAAATTAGCATGACTTTGGGCAGAAAAGCTGGTTTTTTTAATTTGACTCATTTCTTTTAAGTTCTCTGTTGATTTCTAGCACCCTTCATAAAGTAGTCCTTCATACAGATTCTCTAACACTTTCTTCCATCTTCAGGATACAAACCTGAGCTGCACTGTCACCTTTTGACTTAAATGTCAGGTTTCCCCTGGTCTAGCTGAGCAACTCATCTCTGTAGACCTTTGCGAGTCACTCGCTCCCCTCAGGCTGTGTCTGGACAAGTCAAAGCAGAGCTGCTTTCTGCTTTCTTCATCAGGGAACACCACATTTACACTAAAGTTCATCTCAGGTGGTTGCCACAGAGGGGAAACCTGCATACAGAGATAGGTAGGAGTACTGTCATATTTGAGTCATCCTCCAGCCCAGACAATTATGAGATCTGTGTGAGCTGTGGTGAGAGCCGGCATGTAAATTTAGACATAGCTGTAGGTTGTGAAAGTTTGCCTTTTGAGAACTGACAGTTTTAGTTACAGGTCTTGTCTTGGTTTTGCTCTCACCTACTTTCACTTGAATGAACTCACAATAAAATTATTTGGATTTATATGTTATGACCAATATTTCTATTCATCAAAACCAGATCCGAGTTGTTATCACCTCTTATTGTTTCAGGGCCTGTTAAACCAGAAATTTGCTAGCTGTCATATCCAGAAATATCTTTTCCACCCACCCCTCCTAATTATGACTAACATCTGAATTTCCTAGACTGTATTTTGTAAAAATAACTCTCTGGAGCAATTTATAGCAAAAAAGGTTTCCAGCACAACCAACTTAAGCACACAACCATTGCAAATAAGCCCATTTCCTGAGTCTTTCAAAGACATATATATCAATTCTATATCTGTACAAGGCATTTTTAAAGTGCTGCTTCCTAGATGCCAAAAATTAGGTACCTAGGTATCTAAGTAAGATGGATGGACTTTTGCTCTTGATCTGATAACAAGACTTTGGTCTCTAGCCACAATCCACTGAACGACTTCCAGCACTTTCCCTGCAAAATCCTGTTTGTCATCCTTCCTGGTGCAAATGGACTGAGGTCTGGCCCACTGTGTTTTGCATCTGCTGCCGCTTCCCTGTGCTATCAGCACATCAGCTCTTCCCTTCACCTTCAGATCCCCTGAACTATGCATGTGCTTGAATATATGTTTTCTGGTCCTGGGTGCAATTCTGTCTCATTTCTGTTATTTCTACACTGAGTTTTGGGTTCTGCCTCAAAGTTTTTGTTCTTCTCTTATGGTTGCAGGGTTGCTTGTGTTACAAAGCAAGCACTAATGATGATCTTGAAAGGAGCAAGTGAACAGATGGCACATTTCTTAGAGATAGTTCTGCCTGTGCAACAAATGTATTCGACTTGCCAGTGGTGCTCAGAAGCCTCACAGCACACAACCATTGCAGTGACAAACCCCAGCAGTGGTGCAAGTTTCCAGGCACTAGAAATTAGCATTCCCCATGGAGCATACCCACTGTCTTAGGGCTCTAAGTGAGGTCTAGAGCATATAATCAGTACTTCATGCTTTCTAGAGAGGGTACTGAAGAGATCTTTTGTCTTTTCCAGCCATTGATCACTTCTGACAGCTTCTAAAGATTGTTTCAGCACTGATGACTTCCTGGGATCTTTTTCCTTTTGAAAAGAAAGTATGTTTCAGGCTCACTTACCTAGAGATAATGCCTGAATGTATATTAAGAAGCTACATGTCAAGAGATACACTGTCTAGCAGTTAATTAACAGTAAAATCCTAGAGGATTTCATTATTTCTCACACAGGCATTCTTTATTTTGTTTCCTAGCGTTCTTCTTAGTGCATGTTGCACATTTTAATTAGTTTTCTTCTTAGGGAGCTTTCCTCGTGCCTTAAAACTCTGAGTGGGGATCTTCAATGCAAAGAGAGCTATGGAGGGTCAGTAGGAGGGTTTTGGGAGATGCCCCTGGGAAACTGGCTGCCTTCTCTGCCCCTTTGCTGGTGGCCACAGCCCCATGAGCAAAGAGCAAAATGTTTCCATGTGTCTGCCACAGCACTGATGCTGGGAGTGACTAAGAAAAGTGGGTCTGATATTAAAATCCCAGACTGTGAAAGGACCTGGAAGAGGTGGAAGCACATGCTATCCTTTGCTGTGCTAGTGATGGGTAAGATGCCCTCCATCAGAGGGACGGGAGGGACAGCTGATGAGAGTGACACCAAAAAGGAAGTGCTGGGGAGTGCCTGTTAGAGCCCCCTCTGATCTCTCTGATATCTCTCTGATAGCATGTTGCATAAGTATTATGGAGAGACATGGATTTGACAGATGAACTGCTCAGTGGATAAGGAATGGTCTGGGTGGTCACATTCAAAGACCATGGCAGTCAACATCTTGACGTCCAAGTGGGCAGCAGTTATGAGTGGCATTCCTTAGGGGTCAGTATTGGGACAACTACTGTTTAACAACTTTGTCAGTGACAGGGACAGTGGGATCGAGTGCACCCTCAGCAAGGTTGCTGGTGACACCAAGCTCTGTGGTGTGGTCAGCACGCTGGAGGGAAGGGATGCCATCCAGAGGGACCTGGACAGGCTTGAGAGGTGGGACCATGCAAACCTCAGGAATTCAACAAGGCCAAGTGCCAAGGTCCTGCACCTGGGTCGGGCAATCCCAAGCACAAGTACAGGTCGCATGGAGAATGGATTGAGAGCAGCCCTGAAAAGAGAATCTTGGAGATGCTGGTGGGTGAGAAGCTCAACATGACTTGGCAGTGCACAATCGCAGCCCAGAAATCCAGCCACATCCTGGGCTGCATCCAAAGCAGCGAGGCCAGTGGGGCGAGGAAGGTGATTCTCCCCATCTGCTCTGCTCTCATGAGACCCCACCTGTAGTGCTGCATCCAGCTCTGGAGACCCCAACATGAGGAAGATGTGAACTTGTTGGAACAAGCCACAAAGTTGATCAGAGGGCTGGAGCGCCTCTCCTGTGCCAGAGGGCCTGGAACTAGATAATTTCTAAGATCCTTTCCAACCCAAACCCTTCAGTGATTTTAGAATTATTCTACTATGATAAATAGTCACAAATGTGTCTGAGCTTGACCCTTTGAACTTTTAAAGAAGAGTAGTTTAAGAATAACAGTTTCCTGATAGGATGTAGCAATGAATCGTTTTACCTCTTTCTCTACTTACTGTTGCAGATGCTGGAATGGTCAAACTCTTTTTACTCTAGACGCAAAGAGATCTGGGAGTGTGTGTGTGTATGCTGAATGCATGCTTCAAATAATAAAAGTAACAGATGAAGTTGATTTTTAGCCTAAAAATGTCATTAGCTGTGCCAAAACCAGATGTTTAAGACTGAAATCCTCTGACATTTTGTTAGGTGTTAGAGCTGAACATTGAAAAAACCAAATTCAAAAGACTAGAGGAAGAATCTGCAAATTAAAAACAAAAATCAGAAACAGGGGAAGATAGTTAGAATTAATTTGGGAATCTCTATCTTTTCCAGATTTTCTCTAGAACACACAGGACTCTTGAAGGCTGACCCTTTTTTGTTTAGTCTATCGTGTAGAAAAAATTGCATTGGTTTTGCTTACTTTATTCCTTTACAGAGTAGACCAGCCATTGTTTATTTTATCTCCTGCTGCACCATTTTTGAGTGTAATACTGGCATTATTTTAATCTGACAAAAGCAAGAGCTGCTGCCAAAGGGATTGTCCTGCTTTTACCTCATGTGTGATAATTCTTTCCTTCTGCCCTCCATGTTCCAGGACTACCAGATATATCTGCATGCTGAGATGAATCAGGGAAGTCACCCTGCTGAAAGCTATTAAGTTGGAGTTGTTGTTTCAGTTTCCAGTCATGTCTGTTTCATCATCCCATTTACTGCATCGTCATGTGAATATCCATGCTGATGCAGGGCAGAAAGAGGGAAGATGGGAAAGGAGGCCATGTGGCATCTCACAGTGCAGAAGAATATGCCTGTGAGGGGCAGCAACCCCCACCCACAGTTATCCATCAGCAATTACTTCCATTGCACTCTGCTCTAAGCCATCACGCCAAAATGGTGAGGTGAGGAATGTGGGACTTTGTGCAAACAACCTCTTCTACCTCCTGGTTGTCCCTCGACTTATCTAATTATTTTATTAAGTTATAATTTTATGACAAAGCATACTAGATACTCCATAAACCAGGTTAATAATATTAGTTTTTTCTTAAGTGAGGCTGGAGGGAGTGTCCTGCTCTAAATCTGACTTTGAAGTCTTCCGATCTGTTTAGACACAATTGAATCAAATTGACAGGAAATTTCATGAGAGAGCTTTCTATAATAGAATTTTTCCGTAACAGAATTTTTCTGGAAACCTTGGGACAAAGCAGGAGAGGTGCCAGAGCACTCAGACAGTGATAGACTCATGCTAGAGATATTCTACTCTTAACGCATGGCTAAAGGGATGGCACTGAAAGAAGAGGCAGCTCTGTTTCTCAAGAAGAAAGCAACCCTGCAGAAGGAGGGAGAGCACTCCCTAATGGTCATCTCCTTCATCCCTTTTCTCTGGTCTGCTTCAGCCTCAACCACATAGTAAGGAATTTACAGGCATGCCTTTCTCTTGTGTCCTTTTTCTTTTCCTAGCCCAGAAGGAAGGACTGCAAGTCTTACCTTTGAGAAATAATGTCCTCAGCATCTTCTCTCCTTGCTCCAGTCTAGTGCTTAGATTTGGCTGTTCCCAGCCAAAGCCTTTTGCTTCCATAGGTGCATTGCTCAGGAAAGAGATGTGTGTGGTTATATTGATTTGGTGGATGCATGGTTTTACTACCCCTCAAGATACGAACTATGGGAGTGGAAGAAAATCTATAGAAATTATTGATACTGAAATCCTGGCAATTTCCCAGGCCAGACAAGATCTGGGAGCTCTTGGTGAAGCACTGAGCTTCTCTGCCCTAGAGCACCTGGGGGGCTGTCATGGTTTAACCCTGTCTGGTTACTGCTTAGGGTCATGCTCTGCCTCAAGCACAAGGTTTTGTCATATGGGGATCCTTGAAGGCACAAAAGCACTCCTGAGGGCTGAGTTTGAGGTCAAAGCAAAGGCAGCTCCACACCACTCCAGTGGTGTGCAGACTCCATAGGTGTGCCTGTGCACAGAGCAACTCTCACTAAGCACTTACCTGAGTTTTCAGTACAGTACACAGTTAAATGTATTACTTCCTGTTTGGTCACTGATTAAAGAGGGATCAATGGACTTTCATGGCAAGTCATAAAGACATTGCCAATGGGAATCACATCCTCATGCGTGGTTCCATTCATCCGTGTGGCTGGCAGTTCTACCAGTCTTTGTCCAACGTGAATGCTGAGCATTCACAAAGATCAAACTCTCAGGTCATTCTGTGATTATGTCTATATCCTTTTTGCATTCTTAACAAATGCAGATGTGCCTCATTCATGACAGTCTGATGTGGTCATTTGCTGTTATTTCTTTCTTTCTCTCTGGAGTTTTCTGTCCTCTAAAGCCCATACAACTCGCCCTTACTTGCAAGCCTTTGATTACTCTTTACTCTCTCTGCCTATTGTCTTTTATTTACTGCTGAATGTCAGCTATGCCAATCACTTTGTCAGTTTTTAAATCCTAATTTTCTTCCACAGTGCTCTGTTCTTCACTGTTGTGATGAATGCTTCAAACATCTGCATCAGCATTGCTCTTCCAGATTTGTCTCTAAAATTGTTCTTGGCTGTGATGGCTAGAGAAGATGTATGTTGTGCAAAATCCTCTGTCCATCTTGCTGATAAGACTGTCACATTGTATATTTTGTCTATAACTGTACACTGTCTCTTGTCCTCATCCTAAATTGTACTTTCTTTGGGCTGTCTTGTTGCTCTATGTTTACATAATGCTTCTCACAATGGAATTCTGATGCGTGGTGGGAACTTTTCAGCATTTAATGGCAAAAATAATAAAAGTATGAACAAATGTCTCTGTGTGACTGCATCACATGATGTGGTCAGAGTTTGCAAAACTTCTATTTCCTCGGGACAACTTGTCTCTCTGTCTACGGAATGTAGGTGCAATGCAGGGCAGTCTGTTTTCAGAAAGGAATGTGTTAGGAAAATATTTGAGCTTGAGTAATTCCACAAACAGGAAAAAAATCCCCAGTGTTCTGCACTTTAAGAAAGATTTCCTACTGTGCAGATTTTTTGCTAGCCCATTCATTTTGCCATCTCAGAACTCAAACAGCATTGCCTAGAGCAGTGGTTTTCCAAATTCCTTCCACTTGTAGCATACTAAGATAAACAGCATTTGCATATGGATGTCATAAAAGTGACTAATGCTGGCAATCATAGTACTTTATTGCAGTAATGTGACACATGTGCCTGAGCATCCTAAAAGATCTGCTCCAAGCTCATTGGTGCTGAAGAAATGGCACACCTCTTATCTAGCAGTGACACCTGTGACAGAGCAGGCTTGGACAGAAACCAAACATTGATCCAGCTCTAGATAAGTGTACAAGAGACAAGGGCACTAGCTGCTTCACTGCATGATTCCACTGTGCTGGGTATGTGTCCTTTACCCTAAACCAGAAATTCAACTCAAAAAGTTGAACAAATAACATTTTTTAGTTTGATAGCCAGAGAGTTCAACGTACTTTTGACTGCAGCTGTTAGCAAGTCAGTGAGGAGACCTCTGACTCTGACCTCAGCCTTGTCCCCAGTCATATTTTAACATTTCAGATTCTCCAAAGAGCTCTATAAATGGTTCTTTGAGGTGAGGGGCAGAGAATCATGCCATGAGTGTGAAGCTGACTGCTGCCATTTTCAGTCAAGAATTTGCAGAGTTTAGGGAATTCATCACAGTTCACACTTGTCAGATTTTTCTTCCACAAGGTGAGGGGAAAGGGTTGTGAACCCAATTGCATCATCATATAGCACAGAAAACATATTTTCTTATCTTACAGACTAGCTTTCAGTTACTGGTCAGGCTTCCAAAAGCCTGTTGTGCAGTGTGCAACATGCCACGTGCCACAGCCCCTGCCCCACAATGCCATCACAATCCATTGTCCACCTTCTAGCAGTATGACACAAGAATAGAGGTCTCTAAAGTAAGACGAGGTTATGTAAAAATTGTTTTCAAATAACTGGTCACTGCATAGAGTGAAAAAGAATGCAAATTAATGTTCTCACTGAGGAAGAAGAGCCGTGCTGCTGTACCAGGCATCAGCACACCTCTGCAGGAAGAAGGTGCTTTAAATGTGCAGGCAATTCCAAGCAGAGTTTGCACTGTAATAACCACAGGATAGGGCAACTATGAGACACAAACTCAGACTGTCAAGTCATGTCTCTTTCAGCACAATTCCTGTTTTTTTCATCTGTGTGCATAGGTAAGAAGACCAGTTTCCCTGTCACACAGACGAGTCATGTGTCCTGGTGCTGCTGCCCATTGCAAACACATATAGTTCATCTTCCATTTCACAGAAACATCTCAGAACTCTCCCTCTAGGGAGTCCTCTGATGGTTTGGTGAAACAGCAGCACAATATGCTCTAACTCATATTTTCACCTCAACTGGCAAATAGTAAACCCAAAGGCTGGATACATCTCTCCAAAGACACAGCAGTTTTGTGACAGATGGCTGACATCCATTGGCTGCTTCCAGTCAAACACGCCGTGTGACCCTGGAGCTGGTGCAGGAACTCTCCACCATAACCAGCAACCCTGCTTTATAGCCAGCTGTAGCAGGAGCTCCATGCACACAGAATCTAACTGTACAGCCCCATGGGATGTCACACTATTGCACATGCCCTGTACCACATCCAGCAGTCCTTTTCTGTCTTGCATTTGGGAAGCAGAAGCCAGAACACTATGTAGTAAAAAACGTCTCTAAATATAGTACACACAGGGCAAAGGCTGTTTATCACAACCCTTTAGTGCTAATGTCTGCTTGAATTGTATATACCTTGGTTCCTTTTACAAGCAATTGAACCAAAACATTTTCTTGGCATTTGCTTTCATTCTTTATCAGAGATAGAGAGTACAGTGCATTTATTTGTATACAATTCCCCACAGGTAATCTTCAGTTGCAGCACATAAAACTTAATTTTCCCTGATTGCACAAGATTTCTTATTCTACACAAAGCTGTAAATCACTGCAACAAAGACTCCTTGCTTGCTCAGTGTAGGCAAAGCCTTGCAGTACTTGAAAAATTACTTTGGCTTTCCCATGTGCTCCTTGTGCTGCAATTCCAAGAGCTTCCAAGAGCTTCAAAGATTTATCCAACTTGATGCTTTCTGCAGGTAGCATTGATGGTGTGAGCTGATGGTGTAGATCTTTTTCTCATTACCCACCAGGAAACTTTTCTTATCAAATTTATAAAGAACTTCAGCAAATATAGGGTTTTGTTCGCTCATCCTTATATTTTGTCTCATTAAGCTGGAAGCAAGCGTTTTCCTTAAAAAAAAGCCATCATATTGTTGCTTCTTTCACACAATCCTGATCATTACAAACCCAGCATTTTCAAGAACTATATTTCCAGGAACAAATCTGAGAGAATGAGCAAAATGGCACAGTGTCATATCTGGTAGCATTTGTGTACAGTGCAGCTATCAGGAAGAGAAGGGTCTCTTCCTACAACATGAGCATGATGTTCCTGGTTCCCAATCCCATTTATAATGACTTGGGGTCACACACCATAATTTGGAAGCCATTTGCTTTAAGACTCCCAGGCTTGATGTATGCACTAACTCTGAAGGTATCCCCTGCCCTTAGTTGGTGGTATTTAACTTGTCAATTTTCAGATAAGTCATAATTTTATGGGTATTGTTGATCATTTGAGTAAACAATAACACCAGGAGCCTTGTGAAACATTAAGGAAGAAAGGAGGTAGAGAGTTGCCTGCAAACTCTGAAAACACAAAACTTGGCTCTTTTTAAAGATATTGCTTAGAGTTTACTTGTGATCCCCACAGCTCTGCTCCAGGATCTAAACTATCTTTTCTAGCCCACGCTGAAGTTTTTAGGTACAGCTGGCTCACAGTGAAAGTTTTCACAAGTGAAGGGGTTTCTAGATTCAGCACAAAGCTGCTTCAGAGGGCTTCCCTTCCTTGCAGTAACTGGCTATAATGAAACAGGGCTCACACAGCTGCCAGGTTTCGGTGAGGCGTGAGAACATCATCTGAACGGCTTCCGAAAGCCTCCTGATTCATCCAGGTCCCCTGCTAAGGTTGCTGCCCAGCGTAAGGCTGCTCACACTTCTGCCAGCACTAACTTCTTCCCTCATGGTGCAGGTGGGCACCTGGACTCAGGGTGGGGAGTCACAAAGGTTTTCCAGCTTACAAGAACAAGAGTCAAGGATATTCAGCATAGCCAGAAAGCTGGTGACTTTCTATTCGGAAAGTGTCAGTGTTATTTCAGGTCTCCCAAGGCTGTTCCCCCACACAGGGATTCTCAGCCAGGAGTCCCAATATTCTGTTGAACTCCTAAACCACTGTGGCTTTGGTAATTTCTTGTCTTAGCTGAGAAACATCACCTGAGAAACAATTTCCTGATGGACATCTTGTCAAAACAGGCAAGTTCCTGGGAAGTACTTAAATTCCAATGAGTTTCATTTTTTGATGAAAAAATAGTTTGTCAGTAAAATCTACACAGGCTTCAATAGGGATTCTTCTGGTACTGAAATTGGTGCCAGATGGGCACTAGTCCTTCCACCGTTGAAGGCAGCTGGAGTCTTGCCACTGACTTCAAAGGAATTAGGATCAAGCCCATGAATTCATGACTGCACTTTTTATTTAGCTTTCTGAATAATTTATAAGTAAAAATAGGCTGTATTCTCCCACTCTTTCTGATGTTGAGTAAAGCTGTATTTGGTTACATTTCTTGCTTTCAAAGGAGCTTTGGTGCAGTCATGAGCATCTCATTAAGGAAAAGGGTGTCCATAGGGGACAGATAGAAAGAAAAAGGAAAACCTTAGGCACATTGAAGACACACAGCAGATCAGAGATTCAGAGATGACAGATCAGAGCAAGAGAGTCCTCATACTTGGAGCTGAAGGCTAAATAGCTAGCATTGTTTCAGGAAGTGGAGGGGGATCTAGAAAGCATACTTCCTTTGGTGAGTTCATCTATTTTTAATGATATTGCATTTAGTTTTATTTTCTTTCTTCCCAGTTCTTTAGACATTAGTTTCCATAAGGTTTCTTGCTGTACTTAGCTCCTGAACAGACTTCACAGCAGACTGCACAATTCTCTGGGATGCACCAAACTTGTTCTCCACCACTGCAAACCATTTTCCTTCTTAAAACTATTTGGAAAAAGGGAAAGAAAAAAATTTCCCAGTTCACCACCCAGGGCTTAGTGTTTACTTCTGCTGCACGCATCATTTATTTTCATTCTGCAAGATCATGATGACACGCTCATCCAAGCACATGCTGTTCTAATATGCTACATTCCTTCAGCCCCTCAGTGCGTTAGAAGTGACATTGCTGCTAAATGAGAAAGATCTTGTAGGACAGGCAAATAGATTGCTAAGTACTGCTGCCTTTCAAAGACCCATGTTGTAGACAGAAATTATTGGCTTGTTTTTTCTGGACCGTATATTGTTGTGTATGTGTATGACCCTGCTTAGGAAGGCTATCTGCTGTAGGGTTTTAGGGACTTTGTTCCTTGAGAGCATGCTGACATACTTACCAGGCTTTTGGAAAAGAGAATGAGAGCTATGCCTCAGCCTGTGACTGGAGGAACAGGACACTGGAAGTTTGAGATGTGCCCTAGAAATTATTTCTGCAGCTATCATTTAGTTTGAATTTGTTCAAGCAAGCACATGTGCTGCGCTTCTTATATTTTCTGGGTGCATGGAATAACTCTGCTCTCAATCACAGTATGGGTTTCAGAAATCTATCTTCCATGATGGATAAGCCACTCGCAGAAAATCTGTTCCACATTTGCTTGTTAGTCTCTGGCAATAAATTAGAAAAGGCAGTAGTGGATTGTTAGAGATTAACACAAAACCATTAAATAATGCTTTGGTTTAGCTATAATATTTTCTCTTAAACTGTGCCTTACTAATTACTCTTCTTAAGATGGTGCCTAAATGAACAATTGAGGTAGGATTTTCTAGGTTTTGCTGAATGAATTTAAACTGTCTATGGAGAACTTTGGAGGCTTTCTGTAAACACTTTTAAATCTGAATTAACAAAAGATAAAAAAGATTAAAATTATAAATGCATTCAGTATGACTTGGTCGAAGCGCCTTTGGCACAAATTTGTCTGCTAATATCCCATTAGTAAGCTCTTGCTGTATGTCCTCAGTACTTACCTACCAAAGAACATGTAAGGTATTAGGTAAAGTATTATGTACTTCCTTTTAATGTCCATTTGAGTCAAAGGCTGTTTTGTTACTTGGCTACAGCAGAAGAAAGATTGTATCCTGCATTTGCCAGTAGGGATAATAGTAAGGAAAAGCTGTTTTAGCTTTCTGAAAGACTACTTTTTGGAACTGGAAATGCTTTTACAGATGCAGTCCTCTCAGGAACCCAGCAGAGACAGAAGAATCTTGTATAGTTATGCCTTTAGTTACTTAATAGTCTCACTGTGCTTCAGAACATAAATTATAATACTAGCAAACTAGTTTAATGAGGGCATACGAACTTAATATTTCCTGAAAGTACCTACTCTGAAGTGAAAATGCAGTAATAAATTCAGACTGTTTATTTTAATCACAAAATCAGATATGGAGCTGCAAGTTGCCAAAGTCTCCTCAAGGCATAAAATAGGGATGTGCATGATCTTCTCAATATTTATGAACCGTAAAGTATAAAAATCAGCAGTCCCTAGGTGAAAATATTTTCAGTCTTTCAGGGGGACATTGTGAAGATGTTTTATTAATAATTTTAATTTTCATTTCTGCTCTGCTCAGTGATTCCTTTCCAAAAACTTAAGCATGATATTTTTTCTTTCCATTTTTTTCTTTTGTATTAGGTATGTAGAGATTTGTGGGGATTTGTAACTTTTTACTTTCAAAACTGGTTTGAATCTTATACCTGTATGTCTTCTCTATAGCACCTATATTTAAACAGCAGCATTTTTTAGCTAATAGTTTCCATAAAGACAGAAAAAAAAAATTTTGTAGCAAATGAAAGCCTTAATAAACTGTACTTGCTGGTCCAAATTGACTCCAGTTTATCAAAATACTGAATCACATGTGTAAAACTGAGAATTTAAACAATCCTTTCTTACTTAGAAAAGAATGACATTTTAGTCACACATTAGTAATACTTTGGTCTGCACAGTATCAAGTACATGCTGAAGTATATTTGTAAGTCAACATAGTGAGGTCCTCTCTTTGGTAGGGCAGATGTCAGTCAGGAATTAATCCCTTATCCAGACCTAAATGACTAGAAAGTAAGAGTATTCAGTAGCAGAATTGTCCTCTGTCTTACAGAAGGCAGCACTACCAGTGAAACGCCACAACCCAGGAGCTGCTGTTGTGACCACAGTATATCAAAGCGTCCCTTGGAAGTCTAAACTGAGATTCAATAATTTTGCCACTAACATGGATTAGTAAATGCACTGGCATATTTGTCAAGGGAGATGTAGTAAAGATTAATTATTTAAATCTGACCTAAATTTCCCATGTTTCTCTCTTGTCCCATAATAACAACAATAAACTCCGAAGTAATAATTTGCTATTTGGACTAAACCCAGAGTTAATTGTCACCCACACCGGACAAGAAGTAGATTTTCCTTACTCTTCATCCCATCTGGGGAAAGTAGGTGCATAATGTTGCCCGTTGAAACTGTAGTTCATTAAGTTGCATCACGATATTAAGAACATATTTGGTCCCACATGGGGATAGTCAGTGCAGATGACAGTTTCTCTCCTGTATCCACTCATCCTTAAAAGAGAAATATGTTGAAACCATTTACAGGTGGTCCCTTTTAAACCCTCATATATTAGAAATTAGAAGTGTGCGTGTATATGTATGCATGCAAGCACGTGCAACAGAGACTGAGAGAAAGTCACCATAATACATTCTGCAGAAAAAATGAGGTTTATCTAGAGACTAATAAAAAATAATTTTGGCAGTAGAGAAGTCCTGAGTAACATAGCTTAGTATTTGTCACCTATGTGGTAAAGTCACAAGTAGATTATCTAAAATAGCCATATCTAAAAGCCAGAAGAAGGGAAAAAACCTCTTTCTTAGTTCATATCTCATGGGCTCTCTGCCTGGATGCTAAAGTTATGACAGATTGCATTGTGGCAGGGTGGGGAGTATGGCTTCTTGATCAAGGCCACCAAATTTTTTGATGAACAGCACTTGATTACCGCTCCCATTGTAGGAAAATGTTACTTGGAGGTGAACAAGGCTCTGTGCACAGAGGTATTCCACTCGCACCCCTCTCCACTCCCAAAACCAGATGAGCTGAAGCTGTCTCCAGTATGATTCCGGGAAAGTCTTCCTGAGAAATAGGCACAGTAGTTCCATGAACTTAGACTGTTGCATCCTTATCTCAATATGCAGGACTCACAGCCCATAGTCACTGATACCCTGTGAACAGTTTTACTGCACTGTCTCATCACATCTCTTGCATGATAAGATCCCTCAGATAATATAAGGCTTGCTGTTGCAAGATTTTGCATTTCTAGACAGGATTGCGGGGCTGCTGGGGATGTTTGACTGGTTTGGCATTCAAATCCAAGCCTTATCCCTCTAAATGCTGTGTCAAGTTTTCTAGGACATCCCCTTTACAAAGAACAGATTTGGGGTAAAATCAGTCTCACTGCAGTCTCAAGGGTGTAAGTCTCAAGTCACTTTGGGCTTAGCAGGACCAAAATTTCAAATATAGGTTCTTTCTAGAGAAGGGATCAAAACTGAGCGAGAAAGTTGAATTCTGGTATTAGAGATTATCATAAGAGCTAGAGACTTCCAGAAATGTCAAATTCCTGACACTGACTGTGGGTCAGAACTTTCCATTAAGCTTCTCTTCTGGAAGCAAATCTGCCTGAAGATCAGATGACAGACACCAGAAAGCAATGCTTGTTTACATATTCAGAGTTTAAAATAAGAAATTTACAATCATGTTTATGTTTAAAAAAGAGTTTCTAAAAGTTTTTTGTGAAGAGGCAGAACTGTTTGCTTTTACAAAGTAGTAAGCAGACTTTCCTCTGGTATTCATAGCCTATTTGGGAAGTACTTTCCAGCGTCTGTGGGCAAAGCTGTTTAAAAACAGTTCCCTACAAAAATAAAGTCATAAGGCTATAAAGCATTTTTTATCTTGGCAGACCAAAATAATTTTTTCCCAGTATTTTAGGAAGCCTCTGACATTCTCAAAAGTTCATTAGCTTGACTGTTCGGGGACGAGTTTTCTTTCTGTCTTTAATCTTCTACTGATATTGAGATTTACTTTTGTTTATATCAATGCAGGGCTATTTTTTATCACTTCATGTTTAGATGCTTGCTCTCTTTTTGACATTTCAACTAGGTGCTGCTTTGAACAAAAAAAGCAAAGGATTTTGTTGTTTTAGAAAGAACAGCTTCAGTCTTAAATTGGATTCCAGACAGTGGGATTTATAATCTAATTCTTACAAGAGATTCAGAGCTTGATATCAAGAGCTGGAACACTTCATTGTCCCCATGCAGCATGTTGTAAAATCAGAAGTTCTAAATTCTTTTTTTTTAAACTCTATTTTTTCCTATCTCAAAGAGTTAAAATATATTCTTTTTCTTCTTGCTGTTGATTAGCAAAAATTTCCTCACCCTCTGCTGTAGAAGAGTCATACATATTTGATAGCTTTATCCTTTTCTCCTCAATATTTCAAGTAATTCAGCTAGACTATCTTCATCAATGGGGTAAGCGGAGCTGTAACACCTACTTAAGGGAGGGGAGCCATCTGGTTTCCTTGCAACTCGGGGCCTGCTGGCAAATATTAGGTTGTACCAATTTAGAGCATGATGAAGTGGGAAATAATGGACATTTCTGAAGAATCTGAAATAGGATCAGCTGTTATCGGCAGAAATTGGCAGGTGCAGTGCACTACGCTGGCTGTAAGCATGGTCTCAAGTTGGAGAATGCAGCTGGGAAAATGACTTGCTAATTGAATGGTTGCAGGACTCCCAGGAGCTCTGAAAGTAGTGGAGCATCATTAATTGGAAGCTCTTGTTTGACTTGGTGGAAGCTGTCACAGAAAGAAGGATCCTGCAAGTTGATGTTTACTTTCTAGGTGTTAGTGTGTTTTTTGCCTATTACACAGAATGTGTCCTCGTGGAGTCAGAAGTGCTTTCAAACTCAGGAGGACTGGCTTAAGGCTAGCAATATCTATTCTTTTATTTACAGCATAGTGACAGTGGTTGGGAGTTACAAAAACTACTCAATTACACATTTGTTTAAGTGCATGTTTCTGTTGTTATCTTTCCCTTCCCTCTCTTTTTCCCTTTTATTTTCACTTGTGTTAGGTTTCTAAATTGGCTTGGCTTGGAGCAATTATTGGTTAAGAATAATAAGAACAATTATTCTTTTTTTTAAATTTAGAGCCTTGGAAGACCTTGTCCTCAACGGTTTCCAGGATGCTGCCATAATTCATAAAAGTGGTTATAGAAAAAAAAATAGCCTAGTTTTGGTCCAGAATAGTGTTACATACACCTCTGGTTTATGTGCATCTCAGAATAGCAGTGATGCAAAAGCACGCGTGCATTAGCTGTGGCTCCCTTTTTCATATGTTGTTTTTATTCATTAAATGCAAACATATTGTGGTGCATCCTAGTTTAATATAAAGGTCTGTTGGCAAAATGTGGCATTTTGCATCAGCTGTTAACACCCCTCGAGGGACGATGTATTGGCAATGAGTGCTGTGCAGAAAGCACTGCTGTCTTTAGAGTGCACGTCATGTATCATTAGTGACTGTAGCATCCCTGTGTGCCTAAAAACTCTCCAGCCATGTACGGTGTAGCTTTCCTGGATGAGTTATGAAGGCTGGGAGGTAAGAGGCTTCAGTGACAGGGTTGTGCCACCCAGCATGCCTCTGGCCTGCATAGACACGAGGTTATCCGTGAGTGTGGATTGGATGAGGAACAGCAGGCTGAAAGACGGCCTGAGCCTCCTAGGGCGCTGCTCATGGGCTGTAGGTCAAGTGTTAAACCCTTCAAGAGAACTGATGAGACCACTTTTTAAAGCTGGACCCTGAGCAAGTCTTCCAGTGGCCGTCAAGGTCTTCCAAAGTTTAAGTGATACAGATGGGGAAAATGCCTTCAGTTTGCATCTGCATTTGGATAACCTGTGTTAGGTGGGAGGCAGAGATGAAACTGGAAGGATTTGGAAGCTGTGTCCTTGGATCAAAACCATGTGTGGCAAACATCAAGCACAGGCCTGTGATGGAACAGAGAATAGCAAAACATTGATGAAGAGGCTCCTGCCTCCTTCCCCAGGCTCTGACTCAGCAGCCTGGGACAAGCTATTTTGAGGAATGCCGTGTTTTTAAATGTTGTCGCTTGATATGGACCAATTTATGGTGCCTGGTTCTAGCCTAAACCTTCTGAATGCTTACTCTGCCTCTTTTGATCTTCCTGGCATTAACAAGTGGGTGGAAATAATTCACCTGGCCTCATAAATCAAATAAATTCATAGAATCATAGAATCATTTAGGTTGGAAAAGACCTCTAAGACCATCCAGTCCAACTGTTAATTCAGCACTGCCAAGTCCACCACTAAACCATGGCCTTGAAATGCCATGTCTTTTAAGTCTTTGAAATGCCTCCAGGGACAGTGATTCCACTGCTTTCCTGGGCAGTTTGTTCCAGTGCTTGACTACCCTTTCAGTGAAGAAATTTTTCCTAATATCCTATCTAAACCTCCCCTAGCATGACGTGAGTCCATTTCCTCTTGTCCTGTCAGTTGTTACGTGGGAGAAGAGGCCAACCCTCACCATGCTACAACCTCCTTTAAAGTGTTGTAGACAGAGATAAGGTCCCCCCGAGCCTCCTTTTCTGCAGTGGAGGGAACCTTTTCACTCTTTTTTCACAACTCCTTTTTTATCTTTCCCTTTTCCCCCCCACACAGCTGAATGAATCGGCCAAGCAGCTCATGGAGATGGACAAGACATGCTCAGCTGCCGCCTCAGGCTGTGACGTGCCGCTGGCGACAGAGACGGTGGCAGTGGCAGCGGCAGCGGCAGTGGGCCTGGCGCCGTGCTCCACGCTGACCGGTGCAGGGGTGGCTGGAGCGGCTCAGAGGCAGGTGGAAGGCAAGAAGAACGCCAAGAAGCGCCACTCCTTCACCGCCCTCAGCATGACGCACAAGTCGTCACAGGCCGCCAGCAACCGGCACTCCATGGAGATCAGTGCCCCCGTCCTCATCAGCTCCAGTGACCCACGGGCAGCTGCCAGGATCGGGGACCTGACCCACCTCTCCTCCAGCGCCCCAGCCCAGGTAAGTTGGGGTGGAGGTGGGGTTTGGGCATCCTTAGCAAGTGGCACACCCTTGTGTCACCTGTTCCCAAATGGCTCACCCTCGCACGAAGCAGTTGCACGGTGCTGTCATCCTGGTGTGACAGTCCCATCCTTGCATTAATATGTGGGCAGGCATGAGAAGCCAGAGGATAAGGCCAAATTGGATTCACAACACTGCAATACTTTAAAAAACAACAAGTAATCCTACAATTTGTTAGAATTAATGCAACTGTTGCATCAGCTTCTGTTGTAGGAAGGAGTAATTTTGAGTGATCCCATTACCCTGAATGTATCTGTTACTCTGCAGGGTAGCAATGTCAGTATGAAATTCACACACTGGGGATAAAAAAAGATTTTTGGAATAATTATTTCTGTACAGATCAGTGGAGGATGAGTAAATGTGCTGTACTTTGACAAGTGTTGTACCCAGCAAATAGCTGCTGTTCAGAAAAACCCAAGGAGTTTTTAAACCATCACACATGCTGAGAGTACAGCCCTCTCCATCCTTCCCCCTCTCAAAGGAGGATGCAGAAGAGCATCCTCCCAGACATCCCCACAGGTCCCAAAAGGAGGTTTCAAGAGGCTGCTTCTGGGGGCCTGGCAGAAAGAGGAGCCAAACTCACCAGGGGTGCACTGAAACCCTTGGCAATTGCCCGCTGTTTCTAGGGATAAGGAAATCCAACTGGCAAGTTGCAGTTTGAAGGTGTAGAAGAGAAGGGAGAGTAGTCACAGTCCCAAAGCTCTTCTGCCTCAGCCTTCCTGCCCAGTCATCTACACACTGTGTGTGTAGATTAGCACCCACAGGTGATTTATAGACCAGTTACTCAGAGTCTGTGCTGCTTGTTAGTGCCAAGATAACCTAAGCGTGGCAGGGTCTTCCCACACATCATTCCTCTGCTGAAAAAAGCCATCCTTGCCCTTTTCCTCTCCCTGGACATGCCTTGTGGCCCCTCACATACATGTCCCCGTACAGGAACAAATATGGATCCCTTGCCATCCTTGTGGTGGCCCAGAGCAGGAAGCAATGCATGTTACAGCCACTGCCCATGCTGGTATGCATGTAGATGGCTGAGAGAGGCACAAGCAGCAAGCTGTAGGGACTGCCTTGGGCAAAAATGCCTGTTTATGTCCATCTGCAGGGCTGGTGGGTCTCCCCTGTGAGGCCAGTGTGGTGCACCAGACCACGGGGTCACTCTTGATGAGTCATGGCCTGCTGTGACCCACAACAACAGCCCCACGCCTCTGCAGCACAGGTTTGTAAGGACACCGGGTGAGGCAGGGTGCCTGCACGCAGGGCATGCATGCTGCAGGGCCAGCCAAAACTGTACTGAGAGGACACTGCCACAGTGGAGCAGTACCCTCCGCTCCTGCCTCAGCTGCTCACTTCCCTCCACTGCCAGTCCACATGTAGGAGCCAGAGAGGCAGCTCAGTCCAACTCTAATAGCACTCATTTTCTTCCACATGCCTTTTCCAGGAAGGGTTTCTGTGGTGTAAGGTCTTCCCCTCTTTCAGCTCCTAGCAGGAGGGTGAAGGTGAGGATATGGCCCCACACAAAGCAGCATGGGTGTCAAGATGTACTGGGACATCTGTGAAGCAACACAAGCACTACACATGAGGGAGGGTCCCAAATTTGTCAAGTAAATGACACCCAGGTTTTTAGCACTGAGAGTGACGTATTTGGACTTTACAGAGTGATAAACAGAGACGTGATAAACAGTGGCTTTTCTGTTCCTATACTAGTCAAGAGAAACACAACACACACCCTTTTTTGTTAGAGTCATGTGAAGACTCATTCTGAGCTAGTAAACTACAAAAGTTAGACCATGAAACAAAAAGTGCCTTGATTATTCTCCCCTGTTTTAACAGAACAACTGGTATGTGAAACCCCAGTCATTTCTCAAACAATTTTCTCATTTGCACACAAGTGGTAGAGGACAGGAAGGGCCTGATGTTCCTGGAGACAAGTTATGATTATCAGAATCCAGCCCACAGGAAGATTGGTTTGGTCCTTTGCAGCAGATGGGAAGACGTGTAATTGGTGCCGTGGTCAAAAGCTCATCTAAGGCTAGGGTGTAATGAAGCCCATGGTGGGAACAGGTTTGGGGAGTGGTTCTGCCTCAGGGCATAGAGCCAGTTTGCAGACAAGAGAGCTGAGCACATGCCTCTACCACTGCTGGTCCAAACTGACTTGGCCAAAATCCAGATAGTTGAAGAAGAGTCTTGGTGGCTCAGATCAACCTTAGTGAAAAGAGGCTTCCCTCTGTCAAAAAGTGTCATTGCACCCTGTCACCCGAAGTGTGCCATTTACTTGTATGAATATGTATCTTTGCTTTTGGGGACCTTGCTTTCTAATTTGAGGGATTTAAACATTTTCCTTTGAAAATTTTGCCATGAATGTGGATCTATAGGGGAAAAAACGTGGGGCAGAAGTTTTCACTATGTTCTCTTGCCTGTAGGACCATACTTCAGAAAGATGCTTGTAAGGTTAGCGATAAAATCACAAGAACTACCAACAGGAATTCACCTGCTTTTAAGCCTTCTTAGTTAGGTCTACAAAAGATACAAAATTTGGCTCTTACCAAATGTACATTAAAATTGTGCAGTTATATTTATATAACTATTAATCCCATAATAATAGGGGTTATATTTTAATTTAAAATGTCAGAAATTCAATCTCTTCTCTGCCATCTGCTAAGACCTGACATGACTCTGAAGCAATTAATGATGCTTCAGCCTTAGACGGAATATCAGTTCAGCACTTTTCTTTTATTCACATGGCTGAACGCCAGACAGAGCGGCATAAACAATGGGCCCCATGAGCTCTTACATCAAGGCATTCAGGGCAGTGAGAGTCTTGTCTTCTGATTTTTTGCTCTAAAATGCATTTGGTATTTCTAAGGTAAATGCCCTGTATGTCTTGTTCAGAGTTTGACATCTTGACAAATCTGCAAACTGATTCTACTGCTGCTTCAGAAGTGCTCAGGGGCGTTGCTGAGAGCATGGGCAGGTCGCTAGGAAGGCTGTGCATGTAGCTGCCAAACTCACCAGCGAGCTCTGCTGCAGGAAGACGTCTCACCTTTTCTTTCCTCACTTGAAGAGGAACCTCTCTGTCCCGCATGTCATTCTCACAGACCTTGAGTGGTTCTCTCTGTAACCATCTCAGACCCTTGCTGGTTTGCAACAGCAAATTCAGCCAACGCTTACTTCTTACAACAAATTTACAGTTTCAGTATCTAGCAAATTTATGCCTTTTTATTTTTTTAACTAGAATGTAAATTTAGTTTATTGTGTCGTTATATCCTGTCCTTGAAATTTTCAGGCACTTTTTCTCTTTTTTATTTAAGAGATCTCTTCATATAAAGGAATTTTGTTCAGTTTAGTAGGTATGACTTTCTCTGAAACATACCAGGATTGGTATTTAGCTTGCAGGGGGATTCTCCATTTTGAAGAAGTTCAACACAGTTTTCCTATAGCCTGTCCTTTGAGCAAGCAGAATTCAATTACAGGAGTTCTTGAATGGCATCCAGTCCCCTACCTCAAGGCAAGCGGCTGGTGCCCAGTGAAACAGTCTCCTCAAAACAAGCATCCGTTTTCCTTGTAGACCTGAGGCACCTACATCGGGAGCACCTGCTTTCTCTCTGCTGACATGAGAAGAAACAGAGACATCTAGGGCTTACTGCCTACGTTACTGCAGGAACTTAAAATTTAGGTGCAAGTTTACATGTTTCAGTAAATGTAGTGTATATGCCACCCCTTAGAAGTTATTTCATGCATAGTACTTTATTCTTGTGGCTTTTGTCAATTCTTGTGAATTGAAACCAGACTTCCACACTGAGCTGACGTGTTTTTTGTTTTTATGAGTCATTAGACTATTATAAGCCTCCAGGAGTGCACAGATTTCTACATATTGTGCGCTGACATGCAGACCAGACTATGAAATCACATGTTTTGAAAGCAGTTCTGCATATCATTAATTTAATAATCGAAGACTGCAGGCCTTCCATAATGTGTGCATTGTTCTTTAAGCAGAACCAATTCAGCTATTTTCTAAAAGCCAAGATGTATTTTGAAATGAATGATGGTTTTAAAAATCATCTCCACTGACTGCAAACTTAGGGATGCTTGAAAGGTAGAAGAAGCAACTTCAAGTCACCTCAGCTGGATAAAAGAGTGACTGGAATTCCACAACAGCCAGGATATAAAGCATTTAATTTAAATGAGGCAATGCTGGAATCCTAATTTTGCCTGCAACTAAATTTGCTTGTACCCTTTTTGCTGCATGCTGAGCATCACTCATTAAATGTAAACTCTCCATCTGAAAAGTAATAGTGTCTGTCCATCATACAGAATGTTCTATCATACTGGCAAAATGGATTTTTATTGAAGATGTAAGTAGTGCTGCAGGCCTGTGATGGAGCTAAAGCTGAATTAGGTTAGGGTGCAGAGGAGCGGTTCGTAACTGAGACTCCTTGGGGAGTGGGGAAGGTCCCCCTGGAAAGTAATCATGCCTAGGCCTCAGATGGCTTGTCTTGCTTCCATTTTCACCCCTTATGAATTATTCGTCCCTGCTAGTTGAAAAGGTCATGGGTCAGTACTGCTCCAAATCCCCTGGATTTTGACAGAAAAGGCATCTCATGAATAATGAAGCATGGCTTTGTGCACACCAGGGTAACAGCTGAGTGAGGAAGAAAGGATCCTCCCCACAGAAGGAACTTCTGTGTGTGTTTTGAACAACTCATCACCATGCACAAGAAGTCAATTTGTATCTGCAAGTATTAGTACAAGCTCCTAACCAGACGACACATGTTCAGGAAGAGCTGAGAACAATGTCTTGCACGCTCCCAATCCCAAAGAGTGACAGTATTTGAAATGAAAAATGTTCCTTGAAGTGCCCTGCTATATAAATCATTTGGAAGTGTGTCCTTATCAGCTACTTAGAAGTGCTGAATTTTAGCTGAGAAAATGTAATAGCAGAACTCTGGTTGAGCCTTGGCTGATAACCTAAATGTGCTGACCATGAGAGGCATACAGATTATACCCAAAATCCAGAGACGAAAAATGAACCTTGAATTTTCAAGTGCACAACAAGCTCTGAGAAAATAAGTCAAATTCAGGTACTTTTCAGCTTTGGCCTTGAGTCCAAATTCTATCCAACCTGCTTTGTTGCTGGCTGTGAATGACAACTGACTGGACATGAGAGTGAGACAGGTGAAACCAAGGGCAGCTGTTTCAGGAGGCTGCACCAGTCAAAATGGCAAAAGAGAAGAAATTGGTCCAACCTGTCTTTCTGTCATTTAGATCAAAATGTGTTATGAAAAATGCATAAGAGCCTTTCCTAAGGTCTAACGTAAACTAATTAATTGTCTTTGTACATTTCCAATTCTACTCATAGTTATTTATAATTGGTTCCAGACATTGCCTATTCTAAATAACTTTATCTTTTTGGGGGGATTGTAGGTGGGAAGGAGTTAACTTATTTTAAACAGAAAGGTTTAGGCAGGAACATAAGCAGCTTTTTTTTTTTTTTTTTGGCTACCAGTGGGTCTCTGAATATACTCTGTGCATATTGGAATATATTACATTATTTGTCAAAACTGTTGCAAATGAGACTCATGAGCTGACTCAGCCTATGGACTGATTACATAAACTACCAGGAATCCAGCTCAAAGCAAAATTGTCTTTAGGGAACTACCAGGTGAAAGACAGTGTCTTCTCTTTTTCTTATAATATGCCTTATCACAAATACATTTTGAAAGATTTTGCAAGAACCACAAAACCTAAATTTTTACAGGAACGAGGAAGATAAAGTTGTGCTTTAGAAAGATTATTCAACTGTGCACGCAATCCCATTGCCTGCAAAAGAAAAACAATATCTTTTTTTTCAGATGCTCCTCAGGGTAGTAACCCAAAAACATTTTGCCACTGAAATAATTTTTGCACACAGCTAATCTTGAGGCTTTACAGTACCTGCCAGTCAACTACTGGTTTGGAAGTCTCAAGAGCAAGTGAGACACTGTCTTGGTATTTACACCATACTATAAAATCCTGTTCATCTGGCACACACTATGTGTACATGTATGATATTTGAGCAGAAATTACTAAAGTGTGTATTTTCCTCTTTTTTTTTTTTTTTTTTGCTTGGAGGTTTTGTTTATTTGTTCGCCACTATTTTCTTCCTGGAGGGGGACAGAATCCTGATGAATTTGTTGTACAGTTATCAAAAGGACAGTTATGAGTGTGATGAGTGTGGGATTAAATTAACATCTTTTACAGGTCAAGCTTTCACTTGAAGCCTTCCTGTGTCTCTGCATTTGATTTTTCATGTTTTTTGATCCCAGAATTGTAAGAAACTATATAGTATAAACCTATTTAAAACCTTGTGGTGGAGAGCTATACCCTGGTGCTCAGTGCTGAAGGGGTTAGTCTGAGAGAAACAAGGCTGAATAAAATATAATTCTCATGATGCTCATCCACTTGATGCTTAATTAGTCCTCATTTGGGGGAACTGAGAAGCTGCAAACCAGAATAATCAGTGCTTTTAGGGATGGTAATGTCAGATGAATCTTTGGAAGAAAATGACAACAATATTTTGGGATTTTTTTTCTTCTAACTTTCAGGCATTGTTAGATTGCAGGATAGTGGAAATGGAAGCTCAGGAAATTAATTTATTTGACTTCTCCAGTTCTCTGCATAGCTCTGTGAGTTACTGAGAGAAGACACAGTCTAGAGTCTTTGGTCTGTTACAAACCAAAAATAGTCAGGGCCAACCTGGTGCTAGAACAAGCTGGCATAATGCTCTGCCTCACCTTCATCCACAGCCACAGATACTTACAGGTTGTCAGAACCCTTCAGTAAATCATATAAATTTAGCTCCAGTTTTTGCAGGAAGGAACTGGGTATTTATGCAGCTATTTATGCAGCTGCAGCTGTTATCCTGCACATTTGTTTGTTTTTCACACACACCGTTATGGGAAAAAAAAATTCTTCCTCTAGAACTGGTAAGTCCATTTTAGCATCCACTTTGATAATTAGCATTTGATGAGGCTACTTGATCATCCATGTAACACTTTTCATCAATACTTGGTGGCACTACCATGCATTAAGTACTAATACATTATTTCTAGGAACATTAAGGTGCAGAGTGATTGCCACAGTCATTGTTTTATGGAGTCAGCAAATTAGAGAAACGAGTCACAGGAATCTTAAAGACCATTAGCCTGTTTTTATAGTATTTCCAGAGGATGGTATGTCAACTTATGCAAGTTGAATGGGTGTTTTTCTCTTATTTTAAAGTAATATGAAAGAGAAATTTAAAGTAAGCCGTAAATATGCATTCAAGACATTAAAAGAATTTTTCCTGAGAATTAATGAATGTGATAAGTGCCCTGTGGTGAGAGAGTGCTGGATTTTCTTTGAAGTCAAAACTGAGAATTCTGGTTGGTGATTTTCTAGATGATAAGAACATTCGTCTGATAGCAACAATTATTTTTCAGTGAAGGCTACTGCAACCTGCAATATCACTGTACTCTGTTCCTAGTTTTATCACTGTCTTCTTGACTTCTATTCCACTCAAAGACTGAGTCCCTTGCTTTTGCAAGGCACTTCACTAATCCCTACCATGTCTTTTCAAATTAAACCACAAATGTGGCCTTAAAGTACTGGTGAAAATCTAAAGTAAATCTGTAAGGGAAAGAAAAATATCATTTATTCTGGAAGTCCAAACTAGTACTTCTTATGCTTTATAAAAGTGTGGATGGGAAAAGAGAAAGGGAATGAATTTGAGAAGATGTTTCATCCCAGATGAGTAGTTATTACCTTTAATTTCCTGGTCTCTCTGGGCTTGTAGTAATATTTGGAGGGGAATTGTGTTTCAGTGGTCATAAGGAAGCTGTTGTGTTGTCCTAGTTTGAAGACAGGTGTCTGCTAAGGAAGGCAGGAGCCTCCCTTGGAATAGGAAATGTAATCCCCTTCTCTCCAAATTAGTATAATTTTGAAATTAAAGGGGCTTTCAGGCAATGTTGTGGGAAAAGGAATAAGGGTTCTTTACTAATATATATATATCAAGACAGACAAACAACAACAATGGCAACCACAACAAACAAGAACAGAGCAAACCCCCAGTACAGTCTCTCCTTGCTCCCTGTTAGCAATTGGGCAGGACGGGTGCGATGGCTCCTCCTCGGCTGCAGGGGGCGCTGTAGCGCAGGTCTCGGCTGTCTCTCCCTGGCAGTGATGGCAGGCGCGGCCCCAGCAGGGATGGAGCCTGGACTTCTTGTAGGCAAAAACCCCGAAGCTGCAGCAGGGGTCCGGCAGGGCTGGGCAGGGCAGGGCAGCCCGACTCCCAAGCCACGGCTGGCAGGGGCTGGCTCCGGGAGAGGCAGGCAGGCAGCAGGAGCCAGGAAAACTCCACAGTGGTGACAAGCAACGGCAGCTTCCCTCTCTTCTGAATGCCGAGAAGCAAAGAGGGCGAGCTACTGCTCCCCTTCCCTTTTCCCAGCCCAGCTGTCCCGAGATCTCTGCCTCCTTCAAGAGGGAATGTCCAAATAAGGGAATAGCTACTTACAAGTTTTTTACTCGACTGGTCTTTCTATTGTTTTTCCTAAGCACCCAGTCGTTATGGTGTCTTAGCAACGTATGGGCAAAAATTCTCTAAGATAAGAGAAACAAAAAGAAGGATTCCAAACCCCAACATGTGTTTATGGAGAAAAAAGGCAAAAAGTCCTTTCATATTACTCTCCAGTCCATGGGTACATAATCACTTAATACACCAGAGTAGCTGGTGATAAAAACAGAGAGCACAGCATGAGCTGGGAGTGAAATACCTGTCATGCAGCACCGTTGTGCCTGTGTGTGTAGTCTGGGAGTTTTACTCAAACTTTAGCCTTGCACAGTACAGGTGGTGCTGCTGTGCTACCAATGGTCACAAAGAAGCAGAAATTAGTGCAGAAGGATCCAGAGGTGGCTTTCAGCACGCCTCTGTGCAGCCGCTTTTCCCTGCTGGCTGGCATCTGGGTCTGTACTGCCCAGAGGAAGAGAAGAGCTGATGCTGTTGAGCTGAAACAGTGGTAAGTGGTGCTTGGAGGATGCCAGAATGAAGTGGGAGCATGAAGAAGTTGGATTTGGCTGTTCAGTGGCCTAAGTAAATGGGATCAGAGTTGGCAATGTCTAGTTCAGAAAACTGCATGCCGCCATTAGAGTAAACGGCCTCCTAATCAAGAGGTGTGCTACATGTGATCACCCAGCAGGTCGCTCTGGAAATTCAATGGCCAAATGTTTAAAGGCATTAGAGGCTCATAAGGATAGAGAGGAGCACCAAATGGTATTTTCAGAAGTGACTCCTCTTACTTAAATTGCAATAAAATTCGTGGGAATCAGGCAGTGAAGTGCTTAATGCCTCCCTGAGAAAACTCTGCAAGGTGCCTGTTTTTATCAGTAAGTGCCTACATGCCTCTTAAAATCCTGGCTGTCAGAGACATCTTCTACCCATAAGGCTTTAGCAGTGCTGAGTAGCAGAGATGGAAGGAGGATTAAGACACAAACACTGCAGTGTTTGAGCCCTCCCTGTGTAATGTCTGTGCATGGCTCTATTTGTGTGTGTGGTGCCACAGGAAGATGGATCACGTAGGGATGTGCCATCAGAAAGCAAGGATGTGGCACACAGACTTCCCAAAAGGTATCAAAGCAGAGAACAAGAAAATCACAGCATTGTCTTGGATTCCCATTCCCCTGAGCAGATGAAGAGGAAAGGAGGACATGTTTAGTACCTTGTTCCTTAGATCACAGCAGCAAAAGTACAACCTGGCTCCAGGGCTAAATAAAGAAGGAAAACAAACTAAGTCCTGCTACCAGCTGTGATGGAGAAAGGCCTGCTGTGTTATCCAGGAGGATTATTGGTATTACTGGTAACTGGAGAGATGCACATAAAATTGTGTGAATAAAGAGTAGAAAGGTAAACTTGCAACACACGTAATCAAAAGTATAAAGAAATGGGAGATTATTCTTTTGCAAAAGCCAGTCTCTTCAAAATCTTACTGCAAATACTATCTTGAAAATAATCTAGCATTTTTTTATTTTATAATATGAGGTAATTGGTGATACATACAAGAGACAACAGGACATTTAAAGAGCCAGCTTAGAAATTCTTCACCAACTGTGTCAGGGAGTGTAGTTTAAATGCAAAACTGGTGAACATTCAAGATGCATAGTAGCAGTCAAGCAGCCACTGAGAGAATTCAGCAAGGAGCACCGAGACACATGAAGCTGCACAGCAGAATACTTGTGTGACAGTAAACGCCACGACGTGAATAGAGGAGCCGAATTCAATGTGTGGAAGGCCAGCAGGTCCTGTGGAGTAAAACCTGATGATGAAAAGCAGGGTCATAGACAGATAGGAAAGTAAACAGCCATGTCAAAGTCTGCAGGGAGAGCAGGTAAAGAAAAAACAGAGCACAATCAGGAAGCAGGCACTGATTAAGAGTTTGGATGTATAGGATACTAGGCTGTGCAAAGTGGCAAAAATGAATGGTTTGTAGGTGCCAGGCTGGCACCAGATGCAGTAATACTGGATGTAGACAAGAAGCTGAATGTCAGGTAAATAGATACATATAGAACTATGGAGATATCTTTGGGATTATTCGAGGGAAGAAAGCAAAATTGTCATCTAGCACAGTGAATGGCAGTTACATGATTTCTTAATCCCTTGGACTATATGCTAGTACAAGCATAATAGAAAGCACTTGAGATCATGCTTTCAGTAATACAGAAGACACAGAAGGCCCCACTGTCAGTGCAAACAGGAAAACAGATGACGCTTTGACAGCTGCTCTGCTCTCTGGGCTTGAACTCATCTCTCTGCAGAGTCCGTCAGGCTTAGCCCAGGGTGCCAGCAGTGGCCACTCCAGTCTGGGGTAGCTGCACTTCTGCAAACTGGCTTTGCTGCAGTGTGCAGAGGGAGGATCGTAGGAACTAAGGAAGGGTTAGCATGTGTCTTACAAAAAAGATGAAGCATTGGTCAGCTCCCAGACCTGGATATCATTGCTACTAGTGGAATGAGTCCCATGATTGGAGTGCTGGCACCGGGGGCTACAAGATTCAGAAGGAGGCAGAGCAGGTGAGCAGGAGGTGTGGCACTATAAGTAAGGGAGAGGTTTGATTGCACAGCCCTTATAGTTAGTGATGATGTGGTGAAGAGCCTCTGGGTAAAGATTAGGGGGAGGGAAAATACAGCAGATATTGTAGAGGGTGTTTACTACTGCTTACCCAGCCAGGATGTAAGCACCAGTGAGTTATTCTATAGGCAATTAGGAGAACTCTCCGGATCAGTAGCCCGTGTCCTTATGGGAGATTTCATCTTCCCAGACATCAACTGGAAATATCATACTTCTGTGACAAGTCGTGGAAATTCTTAAGGTTTATGGGAGGAAACTGCTTGTGATTCATACTTAGTGAGCCAACTAGGAATGATGCCCTTTTGGACTTGCTATTTGTGAATAGAGAAGGACTCACAAGGGATGTGACAGTAGGTGGCTGTCTTGGCTACAGTGTTCATGAAATGGCTGAGTTTAAGATTTTCACTGTAAAGACAAAAAAGGATGGCAGAGTTGCTACCCTGGATTTCATGAGAGCAAACTTTATGCTCTTCGGGGAGTTATTTAGCAGAGTGCCATGGAAATCTGCTTTTAAGGACTTAGGAGTCCACATGTGCTGGTCAGTCTTTAAGATTCACCTTTCAGAAGCACAGGAGACAACTTCACCATGTTGTAAGTCAAGCAGAGCAGAAGACCAGCTTGGCTGAACAGGGAACTCCCTGTGTAGGTCAGGAGGAAAAAGAAACTGTATGACCTCTGGAAGCAAGGTTAGGCTTCTCAGGAACCTGAGTACAGAGCTGTGGTTCATTTACACAGGGAGAAGAAATGAAAGGCCAAAGCTTGATTAGAGTTGAAACTGGCCAGTGTTCTTTCAAATAACAAGGGCTTTTTTTTCAGATGAGGTCTAAAGAAAATATTGGACTGATATTTGGTGAAGGTGGTCATGTGACTAACAGGAATGAAGAAAAAGCAGATGCATTCTATGCACTTTTTGTCTCAGTCCTTCATAGACCTTCAGCTTCCCAGTCCCCTGAGTTGGAGGACCACAAGTGTGGGAACAGTGACTTTCTATTTGTGGACACTGGAAGTGTAAGGGACCAGCTGTATCAGCTGAATGTTCACAAGTCCATGGGGCCTTGTGGGATTCATCCAAGAGTTCTGAAGGAGCCAGTGAATGTTATGGAAGGAACCTTCTCAATCATCTATCAAGGATGTTGCAAGTTTAGGGAGGCCCTGTTGACTGGAAGCTTGACTGTCTACAAAAAAAGGCATGAGGGAAGACCCAGGGAACTACTGTTAATCTAACCTCAGTTGCTGGAAAAGTTGTGGAGATGATTACACTGGATACTATTGAAAGGCATTTAAAGAATGATACAGTAATAAGGAACAGACAATATGGGTCCACAAAAGGGAATTTCCATTTAACTGATTCGACATCCTTCTATAATAGGATCACCTGCCTAGTGTATGAAGGGAGGCAGTGGATACAGTTTTTCAGGATTTTAGTAGGCCTTTGATACTGTACCTTAGCATCTTTCTGGACAAGTTGCTCAGCCACGGAATGACTGGATTTGTGATACACTGGGTGAAGAACTGGCCAAAGACCAGATCTCAAAGGATTGCAGTGAATGGGGCAACAGCTGGCTGTTGACAGGTCAGCAGTGGCATTCTTTGGGGTTCAGTTTTTGGGCCACTTCTGTCCTATATATATACACACACACACACATATATATCAATTATCAGCATGAAGGAGTTGAATGCACCACTAGCCAGTTTGCTGATAATACCAAGCTGGGAGGTGCTCTTGACTCTCTCGAGGGATGAGATGCCTTGCAGAGGGGTGTAGATACACTGGACCATTGCCCAGTGATTAATGGGAGGAAATGTAACAATTCAAAATGCTGGATTCTGATCCACCTAGGATGGGGTAATGCCAGGCACAAGTATGGGTTAGGAGAGGAGCGGCTGAGGAGCAGCCCTGCAGAAAGGAATCTGGGGGTGCTGGTGGACAGCAGGCTCAGTGTGAGTCAGCAGAGAGCTCTGGCAGCCCAGAGGGCAAACCTGCCCTGGGGTGCATCAAACAGAGCATCACCAGTCACTCAAAATTATCCTGCTGCATTCAGTGTTGGTGTGGCCTCACCTGGAGCACTGTGTGCTGGGTCCCAACATTTGAGAAGGATGTGAAGGTCCTTGAATGCATCCAGAGGAGGACAACAAATCTCGTGAAAGGACTGGAACGAATGTCCTAAGAGGAGCAGCTGAGGACACTGTGTTTCTCTAGTTTGGAGAAGGAGGCTGAGGGGTGACCTCATGGCTCTCTACAGCTTCCTGAGGAGGGGCAGTGGAGAGGGAGGCGCTGAGCTCTTCTCACTGGTATGCACTGACAGGATGCATGGGAACGGTTCAAAGCTGCACCACAGGACATTCAGATTGGACATCAGGAAGCATTTCTTTACTGAGAGGGTGGTCAAATTCTGGAACAGGCTTCCTAGAAAAGTGGTTGATTCCCCAAACCTGTCAGTGTTTAAGAGGCATTTGGACAATGCCCTTAATTGGTCAGCCTTGAAATGGTCAGGCAGTTAGACTAGATACTTGTTGCAGGTCACTTCCAACATAAATACTCTATTCTACTCTATTCCATTCTGTCCTATCCTATCCTTTCCTGCTGTCATCTTCTCTGCCTTTACAGTTGCACCCTGAGGCTATCTATTCAGGTCTGGTTTTTTTCATGAGGTAAAATCAAAATTCTTTTTCCTAGCAAGGAAGGGTGGAGACTGATGCATTTTCTGTTTTCTTAGAGACAGTTTCTCTAGTCCAGAGCAGGCATACAGTGGTAGCACAACATGAAGAAGTTTGAACCAGTTGATTTCTCACTTACCTCTTGGATGAGGCAGCTGCCAGGTGTCTCAGCCCAACATCTTCTGCAATCCCTAACCCCATTAACCAGCTCAACATGGCAAATGAGGGATCATTCCCCAGCTATCCCTAGATTTTTTAGTGGGTTGGTGTGTTTTTTCTATAAGTTGATACTAACTCACTGACATGACAGACAGTATTAATAAAGCCTTAGTCACAGAGCTGGAAAGAATGCTTACTTTTTATACATAGGACCAAGAGCTGCCTGGATCCTTCTTTGTTTGAGCAAGCAGCCAGAAAGTTAGAGGAAATAATGAGAAAAAGAAGATATACTTGTCAATACAACTTCATGATTGAGTGTAGGTGTTGGTGAGAGATGAGACATCTTGCTGCTTTTTGCCAAAAGCTATGGAATCACAGTGCAGTGTCTCCATGTTTTGCTGCATGATTTCCTAATGATACTGTGTTCATACACAGCAAAGCAACATAGCTCAGCAATGCACTAAGACAGAACACTAATAATTATGTGGCTTCTTTGGAATGAGGTAACCTTGAAATCCAGTAATTAAGTAGCAATGTGTGTCTTGGTTTAACTCCATATCTTGGTTTAATTCAGTGTCATTTTTAAGTGCAAAAATTTTCCCCATGTTTGTGTTCCAAAAATCAATATTTACTGTTTGTTAGATAGAATTTTGAAACAGAAAAGCTGTAGTGGACGCCTGTGAACTGCTCCGAATCTTTGCTGTGTGTAACACACTCTGCCTGAACCTGCAATTTGTGCGTATTGGTTCCTACTTTGTAGAGCCATTCTGCATATGGACGTGCATACAGCATATGGTTAGACTTACTAAAAAAGCTTTTTGCTCAAGTAAACCACTACAAGTCCCATCAGCTCATCTCTGCCCTGTCTGCAGTGAAGATCTGTTGCTACAGGCCTTGGCATTAGTTCAGGAGACGTTTCCAGTCAGGATTCATTTTTGACAGAGATGAATGAGGACTTTGGAGAGACAACTCAAAAAGAGATTGCCCTACATAATTTGGCTGAGCATTAGGGTTTGAGAAATGAATGATTACATTTAGAATTGCCTTTCACATTAATAGCTGGAGAAGATCTGTCCAGCTGTCTATATGCAAGTGGAGATTTATTTTTTGGGGTAAAAGTGGAGTGAACTACTTTCTCCATTCAGAGAAAGTTTTGGGTTGGGTAGTCACCTTTATTTGAAGGAGGAGAATATTCCTGATGATAAAAAGAGTATATAGAAATGAGACTGCATTTTGGAAATTGAATAGTATCGTCTTCTCCAGAGATCCATAACCATTAACCAAAAGAGTATCAATTTAAAAACAAGTTTTTGAGGGAAAGAGGTTACTTTTATCAGAAAAGGTACTACTGCAGAGATGCACATGCTGAGCTGACTTTACAAAGCAGTCAAGTAGTTTTACATTGTAAAACTTTTAAGATGTGCATACAACATATGACTAAAATTTCTGTGACAGGTACATGGAAATTCTGTTAATCCTTTGTGTCAGAAATGTACTTTTGGAATGTGTAAGGCTAGAATATGTCTTTTTTAATGCAATATCATGAAGTTAGAAACTCTAGGAATTTATAAAATGTGGGTTTTTTCCTCTGTGCCTTCACCCCATAGCAATTTAGGAAATGATGGGCTTCATCTTAAATCCTTGTGTGTTCTTCTTTGTGTATTTTCAGGATTCCTCTTTGATTGGAACAGCCACAGTGGCTGGTCCCAGGACAAGTGCAATAATTGGAGATCAGGGAACACCACCGAAGGTCCAGCTCCCCCTCAATATGTAAGCAGCTCATCTCAGTCACTGTGTCCTCTTTGTTTCCAGCTGTGTGTGTGTGTGTGTGTGTGTACATCTGTGTGCTTGAAACCTGAATGCCCAAATCTCAGCTCAGGTGCATTCTGAGAAGAGAGAGATTGCAATTTCAAACATGAGGCAGCCCCTGCTGAAATTGAAAAATTAATAGAGAAGGGCAAGACTTCCCCCTTTCTCTGTGAGCCCTTTTAGACTTTATTTATTATAGCTGTATGGATCACTGTGAAGCAAACTGAATACCTCTGAGCTAGAGAAAAATCTTCCTTCATTTAAAGCTCTTGTAAAGGCATAGTCCCACCCAATCAAACACCTGATAAATTCATCATTAACCAGAAAAGATGATGCAGGTGCATTTTTTGGTGCCATCAATAAGGAATGACCAAAGGCAATGAATGAATGTCACATCTTGGGCATATGGTTTTATTGAATAGTGCGTAGAATACTAGAAGGTTTACAGAACAAAAAGAATAGGCTTCATTATAGCAAGTCTCTTCTAGCCTGGTTGGTTTATCTGATACTTGTCTAGTTAAACAACTGAACCCTTTCCTCTCAACACATAAACCTTGTAAAAGCAGGACAACTATACACACACACACACATATGCACATCCATATTTTTGGGTTTTATGATATGGCTAAAACAAGGTCTGAATTCATAAAAACCTAAAAATAACGGAGGAGATCTTCTTTAAGAACGATAGGAGTGTTGGAACAGAACCAAACAAATTTCTTCTCGCTACTTATGTGAGGTCTTTATACCTGAGGGATGCCACACATCTCGGAATACCCCACAGAGAGATGTCATGATCACCCTGTGGTCACCCTGCACAGCCTGTGTGGCACATGGTGGGGCACATGTTTATTTCAAATTTTGCCCTGACTAGGAAGCAGTAACTGGTAATATTTGAAGTACGTAGTTGCCAAATCAGGACATTTTCCAGCTCTCTGGCAATGCCCCTGACTCCATGCCTCAGCAAGCCTCCCATGCTTCTCCTGTCATCTCCCTTGTGAAGCAGCCTTGTAATCCGGTCTGTCATTTTGCATTTGCGAGCCAAGTTCCAGTCAAAGAGGATGCATTATTTGAAAGCTGTAGCAGTAGTGGGGAGGTGCAACTCTAGACAGAGCCCTGCGGCCTCTGCATTGTAAGCAGAGTCACAGGCAGTTACCCAAGGCCAAGAACATAAGCTACCTTCTCACTTAGACTTTTTCTCAGGGAACTTCTAATAAACATTTTGGCTTCTTCTAGGTCCCACTCCCTAACCCTTAGCCTCACTGTTTCACATAGCCCAGAATAATTTGATACTACATTTTGCAAGATTTCAGATTGTTGTTTTAACACTTTCTTCTAGGCTGTACAGAGTTAGCTGGTGAAGTTTCACACCTAAAATGTAGAGAACTGTGAAATGTGTCCAAATCCAAAGACTTTGGCTTAAGGCAAAATCATCCTCAGCAAATGGGACCAGTAAACCTGATTTTCTGCCAGAGGAAAAACCCAGAAACAATTTCTGGGGAGGGAAGCTGCCTGCAATCAAATTGTTTCCAGCCATGGATGAGAGCAGGCATCCCTCCAGCTCTCCCACAGCCCCCTCTCTGCCAGGAATGGAGCTTATGCCTGCCCACAGGGTGGGCTGCGCACCCAGGCTGAGCCTGTTGCTGAGTTTGGATAACCCCGTGCCTCTGCAACTAATGAGGAGACCCCCAGTGATGGGCATCCTCGCTACCCCACACAGGTGGTGGGATCACCAGCCCACAAAGAAAGTGCAGATCACTTGTGCTGTCCCAGGGTCACCCACTATGGTTGTCACACACAAGGTTTCATCACTTTAGCCATACAGAGATTGGTCTGTTTTGGTAAGGTGTCCGTGCTGGGCTGTTGTACACCTTCTTTTAGTCTCTGCAAGGATTTTGATACTCTATCCAGAGGATGTTTAGGCTCATTGTGATAGTGGCTATTCAGACTTACTAGTGGCTGATTTGGAAGAATTTGCTAGGTGAAACTAGTAGGAGAGAACAGGAAGAAACTAACAGGAGAGCTGGAGATAGCTGCAAGGCACAACAGCCTATGATCCACTTAGGGTAATTTTCCTTGCACCTTCTTGCAGCATCTCCACCTGTAAAGTACATTATTACATGTAGCCCCTTGGGGAAAAAGGCTAAGTGAGTCTATCTAAAATGCTCTATCCCTGACCTCCTCCTTTACCCATAGCTTCTAAATATGAGCCCAGTGTAAGCAGCAATTTCAAAAGGGATACTCAAAGCCACACTTTCTGCTCCCTCGAGTGAGTGCAGTCTGGCACTTTCTCTTATGTCCTTGCAGAGCCCAGTGCTGAAGGATTAGCACTGAAGCATGCAACCTTATTTCTTGCCAGGGTGACGCATGTTAATGTTCTTCAGATTATATGTAACCTCATGTTTTCCATCAAGTGAACAGCTACAGACCTGCTCAAGAGCGCCTGATTATATAGGCTAAAAAAAGGATGCACAGGGTGGTTTCTCCCATCTGTTGACTAATGAAATACAGTTTCTGATTAGGTCTTTGTACCCCATGCATGTGGTAAACAGAGCCAGGCACATCAGCCTAAGCATTCCCCAAGGAGTTGTTACCAAATATTTCATATTCTGCTCATTACTGCTGTTTATTTACTACCTTCAGAACAAAAATAAGGAAATCTACTGGTACAATAAACAAGTAGAATCAAGAAAAATAACAGAATTTATTCCTCAATTATATTTCCTGGAAAGCAGAAGTAAAAAGTCATGTATCATTTTTATTAGCTGAAAATCTACAATCACAACTGCTATAGTTTTCATTTTTCTCTGGTTCACTGCTATATGGTGGGCAGGAAACCTCTTCTCACCCACTCCTGAGACTAAGAGCATTCTGCTGCACTTTGTAGTGTAAATGCACTTTCTCTGTTTTCTCTTTTCTCTTAATCTATCTTCACTGCCTGTAAATGACAAATAAATAAAAAAACTCAAGAAGGCACAACCTCGATCAAGAATTACAAGAGATCCCTTTTTGCATCTATGGAAAAGCGACAGTAAAAAAAAATGTGGTATTTACAAAGAAAGTATTGTTCTGCGTGTGCACTCTTGCTATTCTATCCCGACTTTCCATTATTTCCCAAAGTGCAAGCAATCATTCTTAATTTTCAACAAGGATCTCTCTAAACAGAGAGAGTATCTGTAGGGATTTTAAGCTGTAGTCATTTCACAACACTAGACACATCCCTGAAGTAGTAACAGAAGAACAAAAGAGAGATAAATAGCAAGATTCTAAACAAAGGGAATAAATAAAAGCTGTAATTAAATAAATAAAAAGTACTACATATTGGATCCTATATTAAAGATTTATTAGCATACTTGCATGCAAATCATCTCAAAGCAAATTCTACCATTTCACTTACTTAAGTAAAAAAAAACCCTTGCAGAATGTGGCCCTTTCTCACTTTTTGTTTTACCGACACAGTACAAGAATTACCATAGCAGATCAGAACAGTTTGGTGTGTTGTTTCTAAACCTGACCAGCATAAATAGCATCTAGAAGGCTGCAAGAAAAGCTTTTGAAATAGTCTACCTGTAAGAAAAGTTTCTTCTTAACCTCCACAACAGAGGTGAATCCCACTTGGAAGCATATGAATGTATGTTTCTTCCAGATGTCAGAATTTGCAAAGCCCTCTTACTTGAGCCCTTGTTACTCTGACTGTCTCTGTAATTGTCATGTTTTTCTGAATATGTTGCTAAGTCGTTAACTTTGGTGCTGCTTTGTGGCACCGTTTGCTTTGATTGTGCCCTGAGTGAGAAGTATGTCTCATCAACTTCTAAATTACCTTTTCCTCTGATTAGTTATTCCCTTATTGTCTTAGAATCCAGTCTCTGCCCTTCCTTGTTTGTGAAGCAGCCTGTAATGATGTCCCTTTTTAACTACAACTTCCAAACAGTGCTTCTGCTTGGTTTCTGCTCTGTGGGACTGGAGTTGGAGCAGGACAAGGTGGTGGTTGATGTCACCTGTGTGCTTTCTCCCTGTGTGACCTCTCCCACAGCTACCTAGCCCTGTATGCCTACAAGCCTCAGAAGAACGACGAGCTGGAGCTCCGCAAAGGGGAGATGTACCGGGTCATTGAGAAGTGCCAGGACGGCTGGTTCAAGGGCACGTCTCTGAGGAGTGGCATGTCCGGTGTCTTCCCAGGCAACTATGTGACACCTGTTTCAAGGTGAGGACCATTGGTCTGCGCTGGGACTGAGAGTGATTCTGGATGGTGCTGAAAGCAATGCAGCTCTGCTTTTAAATCACATTCCCCTTCCAGAAATTCTCTGCTGCCACTGTAGGCTTAATTAATGAGACTTGCTGGTTGTAGGATCAGAGTTATCCATGTCCTCAGGAGATTGCATTAGTTGTATTAGATGATGGCATTTATAACCTCTGATAAACTCAGGTTTTACTATGGTAAACAATCCATTGGCTAATGATTTTGTTGTTATAAAACTACTGGACAGGTAACAAAATAAGAAAAGCTTATGTCTTGCTTTTCCGTAGCTCCTCATGTCGATTTTGTTTTTCTTAAAGCAAAGATCTGGAATGGTTTGGATCTGGACTAATGTTTGAACTGTTAAAATTCTAAAGTGGTAGGAGAGTTAAGTGAGTTGTCTGATTTTACCCAACCCCACCTCAGCTGCAGAAGATAAGAAAAGGAAAGTGGCATTTTTGGGGGAGGAATGCCATTCGTTAGAGTTCAGTATTGGACAACACCACATCAAAGCTGAGAAGCTGAGAAGAAAGTTCATCTCTGTGTCCCAGAGTGTTTGCCCCATGTGTTCCTTGAAGGTGAATGCTGACAAATATATGCCCATATCTCCTTTAGAGCAACTGTGGATTTGCAAACTGAACTCATTCCTTCTTATGTACTCTCAATCTCTCCTCCCACATGCACGCCGTCTCCAACATCGTTGACTCCTCTCCAGAGAAGGGCACCTCACAACTCAGACACTGTTGATCTTGAAAAATTGATCCAGCTTTGTTGCATCTACAGTTTATGTCAAGTCTGTAGCATGTGTTCTGAGTAACACCAAAAGTTAAGAACAGATCAGAAGGCAGTAACTAAGCCTGCTGACAGTCCTAACATTGCATTTCAATAAGGAAACCCCAAACATTAATTCACTGGTTCTTCACTATTCATCAACCTAAATGTATTTACCTTATTTTATAGAGCCCCTTGGCTGCCTGCACTCCTTGTCTCTTCAGCTCTTAATTAGTAAGGAAGTTTGTGCTGAAGGTTGGTTATCTGAATCAGCAAGACTTTATTAAATGCAGCATGTCACAGCTAGAACAAGGCAGAGAAGTGCTAAAGGGCAAAAGTGCTTTCCACAAAACCTGAAAGCAGCTTTATGATTATATTTATGATCCTGTGGGCTAATTAAGTTCCTGTATAAATCACCCTCAGTAAGAACAGTGAGAAAAATCTGATAGCAACAAAATCTCCTATTTGCACTGCCTTCAACATACTTTGTTCCCCTTTGACAGCAAAGCAGAGGATTAGATCCATACATGTTTTTCTGCCACTCCCTACAAAACCCAAGGAAAAGAAGTTGTGAATTTAGTAACACTGAACTAGATTTATAATCTGCCAAAACACATGTGTGAGTGGAGCATTACAGAAAAAGAACAAAACCCTTCAGATAGACAGGCACAGGGCAGCAGAGAAAATTTGCCACATCCAACATCTATCCACCTCTGTTGGAGTCACAGATAGTTTCTGTACTTGTTGGTGTGCATGTTTGCCTGAACACAGCTCTCAGTGGACTGTTAGATGTGCTTTTCTGGCAACCTCAATCTAGTGCAGATGGCCAAGCCAGCTCCAGCTGAACCTTCCTGCCACCCTGCCAGCTCTTCACAGCAGATGACAGACAGTCAAGATTTCCATCTGGTGGGATTCCCAGCTTTTCCCAACCTGGAGGCTTATCAAAAAAATTGAAGAAAAGAAAAAATTAGATTTATTTAGCAAAATGTAATCCAGGCAAACCTTGCACCATGAGATGAGTCAAGTCAATGACACCACAGTGTTGTCTTTCCTCCTGTGACTTTATGGGGAGGGAGGCTTGGGCAGAAGGGACAGCTGTCTTTTGCACTTTTGGGCCATATCCTCCAGCCTGTGCTTTGGTCTTTTTCCATCAGAATTTCACTCTTTTGGCTTTCTACTCTTTTCTTAGGGTTATTTCTTTTGTCACTTATGCCCTCTGAATCAGACCACATTGTTCAGCATACTCCTTTCTGCTCTTCTCCTCTCTATGTTCCCAAACAATCTTGGGGACCCAGAGGTTCTCCCAGTTTCATACCCTATAGTTCATACCCTCTTACACTTCTTCTGTTATTCTCTCCTCTCTTGTTAAACCCTTGCACTGTCTCATTTCCATTTCCTCCACCTTACTTTGTTCTGCCTCATATCACCTGTGCTGTCCTTTCCTGGAAGAGGACCTTGGCACAAGAAGCAGCCCAAAAGAAGGGAACAGCACAAAATGATCCATCTGTTTCATGGCATCTACAGCTGGGGAAGGAAATTATTCAGGAACTTGAGTAAGAAACTCAGAGAAAGAGCTGCTGAGCAGCAACTGAGTTTGTCCCTTGATGTCCTTCTGTCCTCCTCAGTGTCCTTCTGTCCTGGTCAGAGTTTTTAGCTCACAGGTAAGAGGATCAAGACATGCTGTAGTCTGAACTCAATTCATAGGTGAAAAAGCCTTGTCCCTTCCCTCTGATGTCTACTTGGCCACTCAGGTGAAATAGAAATTATGCACGCAGTTAAAGCGAGAAGTGAGAGAGA
Organism: Orthonyx spaldingii; assembly: GCA_013397795.1. Lineage (NCBI taxonomy): Eukaryota > Metazoa > Chordata > Aves > Passeriformes > Orthonychidae > Orthonyx > Orthonyx spaldingii. Next base: position 1,743,211 of record VZTJ01004576.1, read on the forward strand.
TGTCAATGACTGTTAGGATTTTTTTTTCATTCAGGTCAGCTACATTCCTGTCCCTGTTGCATTCCCTTAGTAAGTCTAAGCTAGGGCTGGTTGCAGCAATAGGGTGAGTGTTCAGCCAAGCCAAGCCCAGTCAAGTCTGCTGCTTCTCAGTCCCCTTCAATAGGCACACACAGATATGGTGTTATCCATCTTTGTTTCTCCCTGTAGGGCTGTATGCAGCTTTGGTCCAAAGAAAAGACCTCTGAGTCTGTTTTAATTATCACTCCATGTGAAATAGCCTCTGGCACACAAAATGACATATGGGAGATACCCATTTCCTCTGAATCAAGATTTGTGATCTTACTAGAAACTATTCAGACAGAAATATAGTGTAATAAAAGACATTATGAGAAAAATTTTCTATTTTTACCCTGCACTTCTTCCTGTAGAATAAAGGGTAAAAATATCCCCTCGCATGCTTATGACTGGGTCCTATAAATATGTATCAATACCTCAGTTTACTTTAACAACTGAGAGGGTATCATGTTAAACCCCTTAAGTAGCTGGGTGAGTATTGGGTCCTTACACTGTGCACTTATCTCCACGCAGGGTGCCAGTGGGAGCTGGGCAGCCCAGGAACAGCGGAGCTGGAGGAGCTCCAACAACAAAAGTAGCCCCAGGAGCAATCCACCCCATCGTGGCTGGTCACAGCAACTCCACCACGGCTGTCAGACCGGTTGTTCCCATCACGGCTCCTCAGACGCATCCCCAGCTGCAGGCAGCCTCTCCGCAGCTGAACAACTGCCTGCGGTACTCGGCTCAGCAGGCAGCCGGCCAGCCCCGCAGCGCCCTGCAGATGGGTAAGTGCTCACCCACCCCGCGCCTCCCGCCCCGCCCTGGCAGCGCTGGTGTGGCACCCCGCGAGTGCAAGCCTCTGCAATGTGCCCGTCCCCACGGCTTCCCTTCTCGCTGTAGTCACAGCCCAGTCAGTGTGGAGTTTGTCCACTGGTGATAGAGTGTGTTTTCTTTGCTTGTAATATTTATGGGTTTCTATTGATCTCTGGGAACCGCGTTGTGTTTATCAGATTGTTCTGTTGCTACAGCTGAAATAGATTGTAGTGTTTACAAATATTTATACAATTTATCTGAGTGAAAGCAAGCACTCTGTATACTGAGGAGATTAACAGTTCTGAGTCCGGTTTGCTTGCTGATAAAAAAATACTGCCCTTATTGCAGAGCAAGTAATACATGCCTTGAAATTAAGAAGTATTCCATTGGGCTTCAGGGATGAATGGTATTTATTAGGCAGAACGGGACCCCATGTTAGTGATAAAGCAAAAGATCTGAAAAATTCTGCCACCTTTTTGAAGTGAGAATAGAGCTTCTTGCACCAGAGTGCCTCTGTTCTTTCTAGGTTCCCTTTCTGAGGTACAGCACAATTTTCTAGAGTACAATTTATTCCCCATTCCCCGATGTTAAACAGCTTCTGATGTTGAATAAAGTAAAAGAAAATCCTGTGGTGGAACTTTATAGCAAAATTTAAAACATTTTGTTTCTGCTATTTTATAGGGATGTGAGCCATTGTATTTACAAAGGCAGATCAGTAAGGACTGTGACTGCTGAAAACTGAGGTCTTAGATACAAAACAGAGCAAACACAAATGAGAAATACCCTGCAGAGTAAGTCATGAATGCATACCTTTTGAAGCCAGAAGGCACCATTATGACCGTCTAATCTCACCTCCTACACAGTCCAGACCACAGGGAGGAAAACATCATCAAATACTTGTGCATCTCAGTCGCAAACAGTGGAGACTCCTCTGCTCAACAAACAGTGCAGGACTTTACACGGTGTCCATATCACACTGGGGAATAATCGATTTATCCTCTTTTTGTCTACTTCAGAAAGTGCTGTTTTCCCCTCAAGTCACACCCTTCCAAAAGGTCTCCTGCTCCCACAGTGCAAAGGCAAAAATGTGCCCTTTTGGGTGAAGCGCTCAGGAAGTGTCCGAGTGCTCCTGATGCCTCCTGTGCCCATGTCAACAGGCAGGTAACTCCCCTGAAACCAAGGTGACAGATTGCTTTGCCCCACAGACCTGACATGCCCCACACCTTCTTTCCACAGTGCTGCTGTGCTACACCACCAGCAGCTTCCCTGATTTAAGATTGCTCCTCCAGGTCACTCTGATATCTCTAAAGTGCCAAAGCGTTGGCAGGCAGGGACCACAGGGCAGTTCCAAAACCTCCTAAGCAGAATTTTCCAACCTTTCCAGAAGGTTCATGAGATTGTTGTTTTAATTAAATAAACTTTTGCCAGGATAAATAAAGGAAGTTTTCATCATTATCAGTAATTTTCTCCATAATGGCTGTCCTCACCAGTATCCTGTGGACCAGAGCCCCTGCAGGACAGGTCAATGCACTGACTTTTGGAAAAGGTTTCCAAGAGACGCAAGCTGGCACAGTATTCAAATCACGTTTCTCTTGGCTTGCCTATATACATGAGTAACAAATCAATTTTCTACAAGGCCACTAATGTAGGAATACACCCAAAATGAAATATGAGTGGTGTAGAACAAAAATAGCCTTCAGTGAGCATTGCTAATTAATAGCATGTTTGATGCAGCACAGTCCAGATCCAGAGATCCCAAAGCAAAGGCATACATTGTAACTGTAAGCAGATGAAACTACAGAATAAAATGTGAGAGGTCTTCTCAGAGCAGATTTTTCTCAGGCCATTTTTTTTACTGTTTCTCATGTTCCTTTGTGTCTGGAAACATCAAGTCCTACATGAAAGAGGTGATGTACCTAATATGATTATCAAATCAGGGTGAAATTCCATTAGTATTCTTTTCCTCTAAATTTAGGAAAGCCATTACTCCCTACAAACAGTAGTTCAAAACCTAGATCCTGCAAGCTTAACCATCCCAAACAATTAGATTTCTGATAGCAACAGTTGCTCATCACTCAGGTTTCAAATGGGAAAATCAGGAGGGAATCACTTCAAGATAACTAGTGGTACCCTGCCTGGCTTTCTGGAAGTGAATTGCACTTTCAGTACATGTTCTTGGTAGTCCCGGGAGGGGAAGGTAATAACTAATAGTAAGAATAGTCTTGAAGGTGTCTGTAATAATTTTTAGGGCCTTCCTCATGCTACATGATAAAGTCGTATCAAGTTACAGACTGGCTAAAGATAGTTTAGCTGATTTGCTATAAACAACATTAGTAAAAAAAGATGTTACAGAGTTGAGGAGCTACTGTGAGGAGAAATCATATAAACTTTGAAGGTGCTAATCTGATGATGACTGGCCCATCATGTTCAGTATCATGTCAGATAGTAGGGCATAAGGCTGGGAGATGAAATTCCCTTCTGGCAGGAGTGCTCAGCCAGTAGTGAGCCATAGTGAATATGATTAATGGCACTTTATCATTTCAGTCCCTGTTAATGGGTGCCACTGATAACACAGGAATAGAAACTAGTGGTTTGAGTTGTTCTGGCACAGTTGTTTAGTTATAGATTGAGTGAACTCCAGCTGCATAAAAGTTTGTCCTTCAGATGAATTTGTAAGAAAACCAGGATCAAAGTGGGTCAGAAATTTTCCAGTAAAATGCATCTTTGTCAAAGAAGAGTTGATCTGCTGGACTCAATGTTTTTTGTCAGGAATGGATGTAGTTCAACCAGACCAACCATGAAGCTGTACTGGCTCATGTTGCTAAGGGAATTGATGGCTTTCCAGAGCTGTTCTCCATGTCAGAGAACAGTGCAATGATCACATATTGTGTTTTCACATCCCAGGTGAATAACCTGACCAAAACAGAGGCTGTTGTGGGGTGAGTGAGCGTGTTGTGCTCAGAAAAATGTTCAGAGGTTCAAATTTTGCACTGAGACAGAACTAAACAAGATTATGAAACCTTGAAATCATTTATGAAATGGGCACTTTCCAGCCAGTCCTATTACTGAATCATTTATGTGAGGGAATGTCTGAGTATGGACTCAGCTTCTAGGCTGCACATACTTGAAGTGGAGCTGTATTTAGGTAACACTTAAGCAATCAACCAAGCTGGAAGTCATAGACAACATCATTGTGGAAATGCACCCAGGGCTTTGTCACATTTTTTGCAACCTGAAGCATGCAACAGGCTCTGGAATCCCTGGAGAGCAGACCTCATCAGTGTGTCACACTCACCATTAAATGGACGAGCTCTAATTCCTGGTTCCCACTGCTTGCAGGGAGGGTTTGCTTAGCAGGAGCAGCCAGACTAAAAGGCCCTGCATGGTCCCTTAGGGAATTTGCTGGCAGAGAGGAGGCTGAGCTCAGAAATCCACCGGTGTAGTTCTGCTTAATTTATCCAGTGCAGCGCAGTGATGTGATGTTGATCATTTTGCTAGGGCTGAAACAAGAGACCTGCCTTTGTAATTGCTGTCTGCAGGGTCAGCATGGATCATCTGGGCTAACCCCTTAGGTCCCGTGTTGCATTGCTCCAAAACCTATCACGTTAGGAAGGGGGCCTGGGGGTGCGGAAAACAGCTCAGCTGGAATGGCATAATGTATTTTTAAAAGACAGCAGACTAGGTATTTCTTTCCAGGCATGGGCAGGGATAGTGAGTGCCATTCCCCAGTGGCATCACTGTGGGGAACAAGCCAATTTTGGTGACTTCGGACAGGCCTTTTGCAGCCAGGAGGGGACTTAGCCAAAAACACTTGCAGGGGTGAGATATCCTGAGCTAAGGCTCAGAGCTTATGTCTCCGTCGGGACCTTGGCACCTTCACAAACAGAATCACAGAATATTCTGAGTGGGATCATCGCGCCAGCTCTTCAAGTGAATGGTCCCTAAGGGGATCGAACCCACAACCCTGATGTTATTGGCACCGTGCTCTGACCAGCCGAGTTATGGCCACTGAAGGGGCGAGGGGCATTTAACCGTGCTCTGTCCTCCTCCCGCAGCGCACCCGGCAGTACCGGCCCCGGAGCGCCCCACGGCCACAGTGTCGCCCCTGCGGACGCCCAGCTCGCCCTCTCGCCTGCCCGCCGCAGCCATCCGGCCTCACCCCGCCGTGTCCCCGCAGCACGGCCACCAGCCGCCCGCGCCGGGGGCCCGGCCCCTCATCCCGCTCACCTCCGCCGCCGCCGCCATCACCCCGCCCAACGTCAGCGCCGCGCACCTCAACGGCGACGTGGGCAGCGGGCCCCTGGGCCCCGCCGCGCCCGGGCCCGCCGGCAAGCCCGAGGAGAGGAAGAACGAGAAGGTAAGGGCCGCCGCGCCTCTGCTGTGCCCCCTGCTCCTGCCACATCTCCCTCCCGCAGGGCTGTTGAGGAGGCACCCTGCGGAAACTGGTTTCCATGGCCAGACAGCTTGGGCATCCTCATCTCACACTATTTCCACAACTTCATCCTTTTCCCCTGCCGCCATCCTCAACACTGCTCTCGCGTTACCTGCTCGCGGATGGGAAACAAGGTTGAATGGGCTGAATGTATGTGTTTATTCCAATGATCAGTGCCGAGGTCTGCAGATTTGCAGTGGTGCAGCGAGATGATGTAGCGGGCTCTTGGCCATCAAAACCAAATGGCCAAGTCAGAATTTGGCTGCCTCCGTCTGTCAGAGAGGCTGATGGTCGCCTCTCAGGCACAGCAAAACATCGGCTCATGAGTGGTAGGAACTGTTTTGCTCTTCCAGAAACATCTCCATTTCTTCAAGAAGCTTTCATGGCAGTGGCACAGCCAAAAGAGGAGAAGGGAATTGGATACTGCTCGTTGGGATGTAGGTACAGTGCATTGTAGGACCAATCTCTTAGGAGCCAGCAGTGGGACCGATAGCTGGGTACGTGTTCCCTGGCACACCTTGCTAAGGAAAACCAGTGTGGAGAGCTGCTTTAAGCACCCAGCCTTTTAGGTTCTCGGCAAATACTTTCTTTTACCAAATGTTTACATTGTGTCAGCAGTTCCCCTATATCAATGCTGAAGATTACCTCTGTACTGGCTAGCAGAGAAAGATCCTGGTTTGTATCTGAGTGGGAGAAAGAGATGTGGGGGCCAGCTTTTCCTTTGAACCTGAAAAAAATCCTTCCATAGCTTCCCTGAGCTTTTCCATGGTGACAGACACATATGGAGTAAACAGTGTCTTTGTACATGGTAATACTTAGGTGGCAGGTCTGGTGTGTCAACAGGGTCACAGATAACACCTAGTTTCACAAAATGAGGAATACAGGTTTTAAAACCTTTTCCTTAATCCTGTCTTGAATTTACTCTGAATGCATTTTGGTGAAAGAAGAAGGGTGTAGAAATTCTGCCCTGGGTGTGACATTTAGGTACTTGCCTACAACGAACAACTCCCAGGTGTGCGTCAAGGACTGCATGGGGGTGGAAGCAACACAATACCTGCTACCTCTGCAAATCCAAGGGAGGGAATAGCATTTGGCAGGAGGTGGTAGATCTGCACATTTCCTCAGAGCTTTGTCTATTGGCTTATTTAATACTTCCTAAAACACATTAAGTGATAGGTCCATGTGTTTTAATTCATGTGATACTGCACACTGAAAGTCCATAGGCAAAATTATATCGAGTACAGTCCTAAGATACTGGTTAACCTTTCCCAAGCTGTTACCGCTTAAAGTTACTAAATTTGGATGCAGAGAAGTAAAGTTAAGAGGTTTTTGAACTCCATGGATGAAGGGGAGAAGCAAATAATATACAATATCATTGCAATAGGCATTGCCAAAGACCAATTCACTATCTGGAACATATAAGAGAGAAGTGACAATAAAAATTTTCATTTCTGACTCCATTGGGTAACACATAACTGCCCCGGCTGAACAGCATATTTCTGAGTCTTGTCCATGTTATATTTCACTTTCATTTTAGAAATATCTGAATTAACAATTTTTCATTTCCTTTTAGAAATGGTGACTGATGTTTGGCCAGATAAGTTGTGTTCTTACTCTTCACTAAGCCCAAATATTTCTTTGAAGCAATTGAGAGCTTGGATAATGCCAGACTGAAAGCCACATAACTATTCAGAAAGGCGTCTGTGAGTCGGAACTGGAACCATATCTGGAACAGGGCTTGATATTTTCAAAGTGAAGGGTAATTGGGCAGGTTTTTTGGTAAATAGGAAAGTGTCATAACAGAAGGAGTATCAGTGGAGAAAGACAGTATCTGTTATCAGTACACGTAATAAGAAAAAATCAGACAGGATTGAGGAGCAAAAAACAGAAGGAGGGACATAGCCAGCAAGCTGCCAGATAAGCAGAGATCAGAAGCAATTTTTCTGAGTTCAGTTTCATTATATTAATCAGTCAGGTATTTTGAGATGAAAGGAACAGAGGGGAAGTTAGTAAGAGGAGAGGTAATAAGGTCTTCAGCTCTACTGAACACAGGATGGAAGAAATACACAGGTAATTATCTCCTGAGAAGCTGAGATTAGCAAGTCATATGTGATGTAAATTGTAATGTGCCATAAAGTTAGCATTGTTAGAATCAACAATTTTTGGTGTCTCATGAAATTGTTAACTTTAATCCTGACTTAGTCTTTCCAGTGTCTTTTGTAGGATACCCTTGAGGATAAAGGCTAAATGATCAGAGAATAACTGGTTTAGGAGACACTTTCTTATTATTAACCATGGTTTTCTTTCGTGCAGGAATTGTCAGTTTGAGTTCACTATAGTACACAGGGCACGTAGTACATACGAAGAAGTAGTTTGCATTCAGGGATGGACATGATGAGGATCCACTGTTTTTCATGGTTCTTCTGAGGGCTGTGGAGAAAAATTGCAATTTTTGCATTTATCACTCTAGTATAGTGAGATATATTGGTCCTTGGGGAATTTTCTTCAGATTATAACTTTAGCAATGTTGATTGTCTGCTTGAAGGCCGGGCTGGGAGATAGCGGGGGAAAGTGTTTTAAGATATGATCTTCTAAAAATTTATGTTTTATGATTTCCCACATAGATTCCACTCAGGGATACTAAATGTGACACCAAGGGGCAGCTTCTGCAGTGAGTCCATATATGCTGTTTGTGTTGCTTGTTCCAAGATGGAATTGACTTCACCTTGGGAATAGCCTTGCTGAGTGTACAGTGCAGTTATCACTGCTAATGCTTTCCTCTGTGCAAACATTTATACGCCAATATCACAGGTTCCTGTTGGTGTACAGCAGTCAGATATAGACGAATCCCAGGATTTCTCTAAAATCAAGGGATTTCAATTCCAATTTTTACTCATTTCCTTGTGGTTTAAAGGCAACTGTCAGAAATAATCCTAAGGATTATGGTTTTCAGATCAGCATGAATGATTTTCTTGCTCATTTTCTATTAATATAGCAAATAAATCCTTAGGTCTATTTTTTGACATCTCTAGTTCTCTGCTTCAGCTTACTTGTTGAAGATTTTGATCCAAACTTCCAAAGCTGCAGGTGAACCTTGGTACTTACATTCATTTAGGTACCCTAATAATAGTGTCTTACTGTCATATTCCTGCTGACTTAATCAGGAGGTAAAATTCTGCCTCCATGCCAGTGTTCAGTTGGTATGCATCTACTCCCAGAGGATCCCATCTGCAACTGGGCTTGTGCTCCGCATTTCAGCCCTTGGCCAGCCTCCCGTCTCCTTAGGGAACACTTTTGAGCATGATCTCCTTTACCAGCGGTTGATGGTAGCTGACAAAAAACTGTGCAATAGACAGTGCATGAGTCCACTGTGCAACAGCACTTGGAAAGTACTCTGGCAGCCAAGCAGACTGAGAAGTAGAGCACTTGAAAATCAAAGAAGTTTCAGTGCTGTATGGGCACAGTAGGAAGCAGCAGGAAGGGAAGCCCCCGTGGGAGTAGCGCGGACACTGCAGGAATAACAAGTGGCCTGAGTAAAGGTGAGGGAGCACGGCAGAAGTCAAAGAGGTAACAGTAGTCAGGCCAGCAGAGGAGAGAGAAGAGCACTGGCAGCTGCTGGGAGATAGAGCAGGGAGCACCAGAGAAGGGGTACCAGTACAGGGGTGCAGGTGAAGGGTGCTGTGCAAAGCCCACAAGAAGGGTCCTGAAAAGGGGAAGTTGAAATATAGGATGTGAAATGTATCTAAAGAAGGTAGTTGAAGAGAGGAAGGTGTGAAGGAGACTCTTCCTTCTTTTTCTCAATACTTCCCACTTGAGGCAAATTTTTCTTCTTTTCCAAGAAGGAGGTTCCTTTCCCCAGAAGTAAAATGCTAATTTTTCCCCAGAGTCACTCTATGCCAGGTTAGGAAAGGGAGCATCCCTAAGACATCACAGGGTCAGCAGAGAGATAAAACAAAGAGCAAATGGACAACATCCATTTCCTTTAAAGGTGTGGAGTCATTGCTGTAACTTTTCTTTATGGGTTTCTTTGAGCTCTTTTGCATTTGTTACTAGTATCTGCTTGTGTAGCCATCTGAAACTCAGAAATTCAGTCCCAGTCCCCAAGTCTTCTGAATATCTGAAAGAAAGAGATGGAGATCTCAGCTGTGGAATTGGAGCAAAACTGTATAGTTTGGGGGCTTGTTAAAATAGGGATCCTGCTTTTTCGGGCTGGGTGAATACTACCCAAGTTCAACTGGTAGATTACAGCTGAGAGCTTGTAATTATGCTATGACTACTGCTTTGACCTTGCTCAATTTTTGCTATAATAGTTTCTGCTGTACATAATCTGGGTTGATGCTTAATACCACTGATAAAACCACTTGTTTGAATGAATTAATGCATTTCTCATTAAATGAGCTCCTCATTATGTTAATCAAATCAAGCAAATCATGCTGGGTGGTTTGACCACTGTAATTAAACTTTCTTTAAAATCCACTCATTTGGCTTTTGATGAGGATTTTGATTAAACTCTACCAAAATGTCTGGCCCAAGAGCTGACTGAGAGGAAAATAAGAGCTTGCACTATCAAGCAAGTCATTAGTTCATCACTGAGTTACAGTAATTCCTTACTGTTTTACCTAGCCAGAGTATATTGAAATATTTGAAAATTGGCAATGTAAAATTAAACATTTCTTACAAGTGCTCTGAGAGAACAAGTCTGTTTGCAGCTTTAAATTTAGGAACTGTGTTCCTGGAATATATAGAGGATCTAGATTAACAAGTCACAACAAATGGGAAGATACACTAGGCTGCTGTTTCCTGATGTTAAGATGAGATACATCTTCAGAAAATTACTTTGAACACACACCAACAGTTTTGCATGTGACGACTGAACCAGTAAACATCTGTCTGTTTTCACCAGTGTCACTCACTTTCTCAAGTATCAGTCCTGCTCAAAATAAATGCATTCCTCAAATGATACAGTATGTTTGGCATGATGCTGGTGTGAGAACTACATTGCAAAACAGAACAAGCCAAGGCCTCTTTTCTGGCCCTGCAAATGTTCCTGCATGACTTTCATCCATGCTTCTAAGCTTTTTTCTCTGCCCAAAATAGGGTGGCTACATCCAGACTGCTCATCAAGAACAGTCCTGATAAGTGGTGTGGCCCAAACCATGCTCCTGTGTTGTCCTGGGAGGGTGCTAGTTCTTAGAATCATAGAATACCTTGAGTTAGAAGGGACCCACACGGGTCATCAAGTCCAACTCTTGGCTCTGCACAGGATAACCCCAAGAAGCACACCCTCTGCTTGGGAGCATTGTCCAAATGCTTCCTGAACTCTGTCAGGCTTGGTGCCTTGACCACTTCCCTGGGGAGCCTGTTCCAGTGCCCAGCCACTCTCTGGATGAAGAACTTTTTCCTGATATCCAACCCAAACCTTCCCCAGCACAACTTCAGGCCATTGCCTCAGGTCCTGTAACTGGTCACCAGAGAGAAGAGATCAGTGCCTGCCGCTCCACTGCCCCTCATGAGGAAGTTGTAGACTGCTGTGAGGTCTTCTCTCATTCTCCAGGATGAGAGAAATTACCTCAGAAGCTCCTCACATGACTTCGCCTCAAGGCTCTTCACCATCTTCATAGCCCTTCTTTGGATGCTCTTTAATAGCTTTATATGGCTCTTATATTGTGGTCCCAAAACTGCACACAGGACTTGGGTGAGGCCACCCCAGTGTAAGAGTAGTAGGAAGTTGATATAAACCAAACCCACAAAGGTTAACTGATGCAGACATAGGTTTGTTGCTAAATCCTGACCTCGTTTTTCAGGCCAGAATAGACATGACCAGAGAGGCTTCCCTCTCCACCACTCCCCCTTCCTGTCAGTGCCTTCCTCTACCTTCTAAATTGCAGCCCAGTGCCCAGTCCTACTTGGCAGCATCCCTCAGTGCTGGCCTCCTGCCTGCACACTTAGTCACCCACCCTGGCTTTATGTAGAGTTGGAGACTAGATCAAAGGTTCTTTAGAAATTTGGCTTCATAAACTCTGAGATGCTCTTTGACCTTAGTTCACATTGCAGCTGTCTGATTAAGCTATCAGTTGATAGAACTGAAACTGCCTGAAGAACCAGATCCTACACAGTTATGCACTTTCAGCTTTTACTTACTAAGTGTTAGTCTTTGCATTGCAACTTCTTCTCATATTAGCTTGTCCCTGAGTGAAAAGGATTTGTTATCCCTTCATATCCCCAAAGAAATTTTAATTCCTTATCCAGAAAATGAAAGATCAGTCTCAAAAGTGAAGTGTTGAGCACTTGCAAGGACTTTGTAGATATAAAATGATGTGACAAAAACAGTGGTCACCTGGGACGAGTAGAGGAAGTTAAGGACAGAATTGATGCCAGCAGATTTTTCAGATACAAAGTCAGTAAGACTGACCCTGAGTTTCTGAAAGAGGAATTCAGTCTTCCTAGCAGATATGAAATTATTTAACATTTTTCAGTTTGGGAGAAATATTTCCCTTATGGTCACCTAAGCCCACTAAGTTGCACAGGTATGAAATGGAATAATAACAACCAGGTGATTAAATTAAAACAGTGCAAGACATAACAATAAAAAAGTTGCACAAGACCAGAAGAGCCTGACTTGAATTCTTAGAATAAGTGTAGGATGCATTAAGAGGAAGCAACATTGGAATAGTAATCTAAAGGTTTGCATCAAAAACAATAAGTTCTGTGACACTAATTTTCCTGAGTACTCTGTAAGACATCTGAGGTGATCCTGGAGCCACCAACACCAGCATTTCACTGATCATTTTCAGAATCAGCTTTGACTTTTCAGTGTAACATGTTCCAGTTTGTTTCCTGGTTAGGATGCTTTAGTCTGGAATATTTTAGTTCAGTTCTCTCAAGATTTGTGCACAGAATACATACTGTTAATCCATTTCCTCTCAACAAAGGCAAGGGGGCTGTCTTCATCACAAACGAGCCACTGCTTCCCATGCTCCAGAAAGTGAATCTTGGCTCAGTGACCAGCAAGTGATTCACCAGAAACTTGGCCACAGAGCAGAAACCTCTTTTTCTGGTCATGTGAATTCAGGCCACAACGTTCTGTTTTAGGGCAGAAAACTCATACTTAAAATCTCTCCAGCACCTTCTTCTTCATCGTTAGAGCTCAGTTTGAAAGGACAAAAACCTGGCAACTCAGTGATGAATATTTTAAGGCTGGCAAATAACCCAGCCAAAAGCATGAGCCCCAGCTGTCACAACATAGAAAACTTAAGCTTTACAATAAAACAGATTTCTGTTATTTCTGACTGGCTAGGATTCTTTTGCTTAGATCAAGGGCAATAAGTCATTGATCAAAATTTCTTTTTCTTCTTCACATTTTTGATGTTAGGAAGTGCTTTCAAACTCCCCACAGATATTTCAAGCACTGACTTTGCTGCCAAGCAGTCTCCGAAAGCTATTCCTTTTTTCTCTCCTCTCCCCCCGCCTCTGCTTATCTGCCTCACAGTGCTGTCACAGGATTTCTCAAGCGTCCACAGTGGATTTCTCTAACACTCTTTTGAGTGGTTCTGTGCTGCATTCTGTGGCCTTAAGGGGAAGCAGATCCCAGGGAAGAGAAGATGGAGAGTGCTTTAACTTCAAGAGGAAATTCAGTTTATCTGCTAACTGGAGATGAAGCTGTTTGGATGCCAAGGCACAGCATTCTCCTGGCACCTGTAGAGACCTAATTTTATAGCACAGAGGACCCACGAGCTTTTGCTAAATTCTTAGCACGGCTTGAGGAAGAAAGTAGAACTGACAAAAGAAAGAGCATGCAAGGGAGCACTGGAAGCAGAAGGCTGGAGGCGTATGTGTGTGCGAGTGTGTGTCTGCGTGTGAGCATCCCAGCACCAGCGTTCCCATGGCATTCCCCTGCCTGCAGAAGAAATCATGCAGGACCAGATGGCTGGATGGGGCCAGGCTGTGGGTGTGGATGGCAAGTACGTCCTTGGATTAGTCGGATGAAATGTACACGCTCTTGTGCTATCAATGGGAGACATTGACACATTCTGCCTGTTGCGGGATCACAGGGACCAGTCCCCACCACAGACCACACAGCTCTGCATCTGAGCATCCCCTCATGGCTTCTGCCCTCTCCCTGCCCTGTTCCCGAAGAACATGGTTTGATCTCTCATTCCCTCCTGACATCAGGCTTCCAATTCCTGTGTATGGGTTAAAAAAACCCAGAGCGTGAATGCTGTTCCTATGCCCGTAGTTCTCCTTTCTGCCTGAAGCAGTAACACACAGAACTGGCATGAGCTGACACTACCCCACCACTCCCAGGAAGGAAGACATGCAGGATGAAACCATTCCAGCAGAAAAGCAGAGTAGGAAGCTGGATACCTTGAAAACAACGAAACAACTTGCAGTGTGTCAGAGTTGGTGGCATCTTGCATCCCATACTCATTCAGGACTCATTTGTTTTCTTGAGTGGTTTTCCAACTGTGAATTCACAAGCCGGTAAGTCTTACACCACCAAGAGGCAACAGAGATTAGTCACTGAGATACAAGAATTTAAAGTGCCAGTGCAGATTTTTTATGGAGACAAAGCCTGAACTTTCCTGTGAAAATTGTCTTTAATCAACTTTTCAGTGCCCATGTTTCTTTTTCTTGTCACATGGGTACAGGTATTTTTCCCAGGTGGGTTAAAATATCTACAATCAGTGAAGAAATCTTTCAGCAAGCTCTGCTAGAAGAATTATGTAAACTAAATGAAATTGCAGTTTCTGACAAACATCAATACTGTAGAAATAGCATGTTACAACAGTCAACAAATATCTGTGGCATGTTTTTATTTTTGTTATGTAACTTGAGGGCATAACCAAGCTATAGCAAAGGGATATTTTTCTTATTTTGTACACTTTTGTTTATTATTCATATTGCAGTAGCAGCATAAAGATTCACAAGTCCTCAGCCTTTCTTTTGCCAAATGGTAAAACCACTTTAGAGTCAGTCTGGGTTGTTATTTTTTTTGACTGAATGTCTCAAGTATCTAGTAATTCCCTTCGGACCAAGTGAAGACATGGAGTCAGTGCTCATCTCTGAAGGACTGAAAAAAAAATATTCTTATTTTGCCCTCTGGAGAAAAGATCAGTCTCAGGAATTCAAAAAGTGCATCATGCAAAAGTCACTTTTCTGACACTACGTCTGCAGGCTGCCTGTAATCAATTAATGTAGTGTGTCAAGCAGTCAACCTCCTAAAAAGCAATTTATTATAAAGGCAGAACTCAAACTGTTGCTTTGCCTTTTTTTGCATATATTTTGTTTGGTTCATATTCACTGACATGCTTCTGTAAGTTAAGACTACAGAAGCTGTAAACCTAACCTTCAGTCCCAGCTCACTGTATTCAGCACACTAGAAGCAGACTGGCATTGGGCTTCATCACCAGATGCCTCAGGGAGGGAGGAAGTAATTCAATGCGAGTCCATAGCCAACTTATTTTGCACTAAAGTAGATTTCCTGTGCTGTAGTTTTTGTCCCAATTCATGATCAGTCCAAAACTAGTATATTTTAAAATGGAACTAGCTGGCTTTTTTTATGACCTCAGAGATCTCTGTTCCCTCCTGTACAATGTCACGTTATTTTTCATATCTTTAATTTTGAGACAGAAAAGGGAGGAGATTGGGCAGGCAGATTCTATCAACACAATGGTGCCTGCTGTAGCAAGGGAAATACATAAGCTAGGCTTTGATCAGGACATAAAAGAGGGAACTGATTTTCCAACTTTTTAAATTTTTCTGGACAGGTTTTATATCTAAGCCAGATACTCTTGGGTGGCAGACTTAGAGTGAACCTGGCTGAGAGATACAACTGGCCAGCAGAGATGGTGGCACAGGGGAGGTAGTAAGGATGGTGGCCCTGAAACCTGTGATGGATTTCCATTCATCAGCCATGAGAAAGTCAGGTGGATGCCAACTACCCACCACAGATGTCTGACTTTTCTTGAAGTTGTTCTATTAAGACCATTCTGCAATTTCCCTGAACAATCCATTCCTGTGCTTTCATATTCCTCGGGCCAGAAAATTCCCTGTTATCCCTTATGAATCTTTCGTGGTTATAACTCAATCTTGCTTCTTCATGTCTTGCAGATGGAACTGGTGATGAGCTTTGTCTTGACAGCCTTTCACATGTTAGAGAACTAATAATGTCTTTAGTCCTTGAGAATTCTCTTCTTTCAACCTCACTGAACCCAATTCCCAGCCTTTCTTCACAGTAATGTTTTCTAGGCCTCTGATTACACTTTCAGCTCTCCTCTGGGCAGTCTTCAGTTTGCTGGAGTCTTAAGGAGCAATGTCCCAGAGTGGAGTTATGCTGAGGTCTTGTTAGTGCCAGTTCGGATGGAATAAGTACTTTCCATGACTTATATGTAAGTTGTTTACAGATGAGGTTTGTCTTTTTCACAGCAGCATCTTAACTCACTCCCAGTTTGTGAACCAGCGTAAATTCTGTGTCCCTTTGCAGAGCTGCTGGCTGACCAGGCACTCCTCATTTTGCATCTGTGCATTTGATTTCTTGTTCCTAACAGTTGTATATCATGCTTGTCTTTGCAGATTTCATGATGGTGATTGGGGATAATTTCTTCATTCTAGGAAAATGGTTCTGAATTCTTGCCCTGTTAATCCTACTGTTGTGGATTAACCCTGGCAGGCAGCTTAGACTCACACAACCACTCACTCGCTCCCTGCCACAGTGGGAAGGGGGAAAGAATCAGTGAAAGTGAGAAAATTCATGGAATGAGTTAACAGGTGAAGCAAAAACTGTGCATACAAGCAAAACAAGGAATTCACTCAGCATTTCCCATCAACAGGCAGATGTTCAGCCATCTTTAGGACAGCCAGGCTCCATCACAGTAATGGTGACTTGGGATGACAAACAACGTGACCCTGAATGTGCCCCACTTCCTACTTCTTCCCCAGGCTTTCAGTTGCTGAGCATGACACTATGTGGTCTGCTATATCCCTTTGGTAACTTAGGGTCAGCTGTCCTGGCTGTGTCCCTTCCCAACTCCATGTGCACCCCCAACTCCCTCATTGGTGGGGCGGGTGAGAGGCAGAAAATGCCTTAACAATGTGCAAGGGCTGCTTGCTAACTATAATAGGGTGTGTTATTGCCCTTGTGTGGTCACAAATCCAAAATATAGCACCATACAAGCTAATATGAAGAAAATTAACTCTATCCCAGCTAAAACCAGGACACTGCTTGTGGACTCGATCAATTCAGTACCCGCTGCAGGTTTTAGAAGTACACTCAGTAGCTCACCCAGCAAGTAATTAATGGAAAGATTGACTAGCACTGGGACTGAGACAAGCCCTGATGGTACATACTTGAAACGTCCTTTTGGTTTTACAGAAAATCATTAACTGGAAAACATTGCAAAGCAACTGGTAGCATCTGATTATCTGTAGTTGGAATTCTTGCATGAATACTGCTGAGTTAAAAGAGGGAGACTGGAAGGGACTCCTCAAACACACACATTGATGTTCTAGCAGGAAGAAGCTGAAAGAACAAACCTGTGCAAGATACTCATCATCTTGCCTACTCTGCTTTGGGAAGATTGTCAGATACAGCAAAGTAATCATAGTACAGGACCTCAAATAGAAGTTGTGATTGCTTAACTAATGGACTACTAATTCTTTTACCTTTATAGGCAGAGACATTCCAATTAACCAGGATCAAACTGAGGATGTGACAATTCTAAGTTAATGTTTGCCCACTCTGTTTTGCTAAAATGAAAATAAGAAAGTCTGCCAGTCTGTCGATCAACCCCTGCAGTCTTGCACCGTTATCTGACTTGTGTAAAGGGTTTTTCATCTTCATCTGTGGTAGGCAGGCTCAGAGATGGAATGACAAAGCTGTCATTTCTGTTCCAGTGCAGTCATGATTTTATCTTTATACAGTTTCCGTCATTTTCAGATGTGAGATGTATTTGCCCAACATCTTCACAGAAGCGTTTTTAACTTATGTGTTAAAATTGACCATTTCTTTCCAATGGTTGGCAGGATTCACCATTTATTTCAGGTCACACTGGCCTCTTCTGCATCAGTCAATGAGCTGGCAGAGTGATGAGGAATATGCTGTAAATGTGCTGTCATTGGTGATTATTTCTGCAGCAGTTGCAAATGAAAACACCAACCAGATGTCACTGTCTTATTGCATAGCACAATCCAGACATCCAACAAATTTGTGTTCAGAGAGCACTTGAGGTTACAGATGTGACTCTGTGTGTAGCCTGTGTGAAATGTTTCTCACTGGCTGCATCACTGATATTACCCTACTATCAGCTCTGGCAAAAAGCATATCCTCAGACATTTTGGGTTACCCAAATCACTTTAAGTCTGACATTTGAGCTAACGTATTCTGTCTCACAGTTGGGGTAGGATGAGGCAATAGAGAACATTGGCTTAGGTGGCACATGTGACAAGTGGTAATTAGTTAAATCAGTGTAACTCAGTTGCATTTCATTATGTGGTCATACCTGCAGGTCATGCGTCAGGGAAGAAGAAGAAGACTAAACAGAGAAATGAAGGGAAGGTAGAATGGAGGGACAGGATAGCAAAGAAAAACCAGGGTTAGTACAAAAGGAAAAAAAACCTACAGTGCTATTGACTCACCTTCCCTGCTTATGCCCTGGTTGTTCCCTTTGGTTAGCTCTGTTTTTCACTGCTAACTGTTTCACTGTTTTTCCTTGCTCTGCACTTCAATTTAACAAAGAGGAATTTTATACTCCTAAAGACTTGTCTTTAGTATAGGCTATTTTTAACAAATTGGGGGGGGGGGGGGGGGGGGGGGATTTTTTTTTAA